>JAXLNO010005312.1:0-64186 GCA_038087875.1 Malacoraja senta | reverse complement strand
TCTCTCTTTCTCTCTCCCCTCTCCCCTGTCTCCTTCCTCCCCTCCCCCTCTCCCATCTCTCCCTGTCACCCTTTCTCTCCCCCTCTCTCTCTCCCCCCCCTCTATCTTTGCCCATCTCTCTCCCCCTTCTTTCCCCCCTCACTCTCCCCTTCTTTCTCTCTCCCTCCCCCCTCTCTCCTCCCCCTCTCTCTGCCTATTCCTCTCTCTCTCCCCCCTCTCTCTCTCCCTTTCTCTCTCTCCCCTTTCTTGCGCTCCACTCTCTCTACCCCCTCACTCTCTCTCTCCTCTCTCTCTCCCCCCCCTCTCTCTCTACCCCGTCCCTCTCTTCGTCACTCTCTCTCTCTCTCTCGCTCTCTATCTCCCTGACTCTCTCTCTCCTCGACTCTCTCTCTCCCCTTCTCTCTCCCCCTCTCTCACTCTCCCCCTCTCTCACCCCCCTCTCTCCCCCCCTATATCTCCCTCTCTCTCCCCTCTCTCTCTTCCCCTCTCTAACTCCCCCCCTCTCTCCCTCTCATTCTCTCTCTCACCCTCTATCCCATCTCTCTCCTCTCTCTCTCTCTCATGCTCCCTCTCTCTCGTACTCCCTCTCTCTCTTTCTCTCTCTCCCTCTCGTTCTCTCTGTCTCTCTCTCTTTCTCTCTCTCCCTCTCTCTCTCTTTCTTCTCTCTCTGTCTCTCTCTCAAAGTTTGCACATGTCTGAAGCCTTGTCCACGCTAATTGATGAAAGAGGCAACCTATCTATTTTTCTCACATATTTTCGCCTCATTTCTAGTCGAAACTGTGTGAAATTTGTCAATAAAAGACCCCCCGATAAAGAGTTTGGTGTGTGTGTGTGTGCGTGTGTGTGTGTGTGTGTGTGTGTGTGTGTGTGTGTGTGTGTGTGTTGTGTGTGTGTGTGTGTGTGTGTGTGTAGTGTGCGTGCGTGCGTGTGTGTGTGTGTGTGTAGAATATATATGTAACGGTTAAACTAACAATGTCCCAGTTTTTTTTCTCTCCACTCCTCCTCCCCCTCCTCCTTTCTCGTTCCCCCTCTCCACCCAGCTCGGACGGAGGACGGGCCAAAAACACCGCTTAAAAAAAAACTAGAGCTCGGATCGGAAAAAATGAATTAAATCTAAAACGATTGAAAGAAGAGAGAGAGAACGAAACGCTAAAAGAAAAAGAGATGCAGACCATCAGGCCCTGGGGATTTATCAGCCTTCAGTCCCATCAGTCTATCCAACACCATTTCCTGCCTAATGTGGATTTCCTTCAGTTCCTCCATCACCCCAGAACCTTTGGCCACTACTATATCAGGAAGATTGTTTGTGTCCTCCTTAGTGAAGACGGGATCCAAAGTACCTGTTCAACCCATCTGCCATTTCCTTGTTTCCCCATAATAAATTCACCTGTTTCGGTCTTCAAGGGTCCAACTTTGGTCTTAACTCATTTTTGCCTCATCACATCCCTAAAGAAGCTTTTACTGTCCTGCTTTATATTCTTGGCTAGGTTACCTTCGTACCTCAACTTTTTCTCCCCATATTGTCTTTTTAGTTATCTTCTGTTGAGAGAGAGGGGGAGAGGGAGAGAGAGAGGGAGGGAGGAGAGGAGAGAGAGGAGAGGAGAGAGTGGAGGAGGAGAGAGTGGGAGAGAGAGAGAGAGTGGAGAGAGAGAGAGAGTGGGGAGAGTGGAGGGTGAGAAAGAGAGAGAGAGAGGGGGAGAGGAAGAGAGAGAGGGAGAGGAGAGAGGAGAGAGAGAGGGAGAGAGAGAGAGTGGGAGAGGAGAGAGGGAGAGAGTGGGGGAGAGAAAGAGAGGGAGAGAAAGAGAGAGAGAGAAGGAGAGAGAGAGAGGGAGAGAAGGAGAGCGAGAGGGTGTGAGATAGAGAGGGAGGGAGAGAGAGGCGGAGGGAGATCTTGGATCTAGAACACAAAGTCCTGGAGATCCTGATCTAGCACCAGTTTCCAGAACAGGTCCTCGGACATCACCTGTTGCTAAGGGGAGGTGGGGGACCTCTGATTGGTCGCTGTGTACCCCCCATACAAGCATCATCTGTTTCCGGGGGGAAGGGGGCAACTGATTGGCCGAAGGGGAAGCGGACGATCCGATCCGATCGGCTGCCGCACCCCATCGTGACGTCACCTGTTGCCAGGTGGGTGGGGGAGCCCGGAGCGGAGAGACTGTGCCCGCCCGCCCACCCGCCCTCTGGGATGGATGCGCTCAGGGTGGGGATTTATTCATGAGCAGAAGCACTGAGGTGAGCGGATATTTCACCGCGCTCTTCACCTGCTCCCTGAACTTGGACTGGGTCACCGCGTAAATAAATGTGTTGGTGCAGCAGCTGAGATTCCTCAGCAACCTCCCGACGTAGTGAAAGATATATTGAGAATCATTCAGATCCTTTCCAATTCCTGTGATCTGATAATAGACGAAGTCTACAACCATCGTCAGCCACAGGAGGATGAAGCTGCCGGAGATGGTGAAGAGTAAAACCATAGACCCTCCTCCTGCTCTCCATCTCCGGGTCACTGCGGTTCTCCCCCTTGCTCTCACCCCTCAGCCCCTTACGGACCCGACTGGCCCACTAAAATGTGGCGGACTGTGACAGTCAGAGCGTTGAGCAGCAGGATTACAGCGAAGGGAGGAACGGAGGTTAAAACCGAGTCGATCCAGTCAAATGCCACCCCACCCGGGGTCAGTGTAATAACTGTCCACCGTGTCACAGCCCACGGAACATTGTCGATGATTGTCCAGGGTTCCCGTGTGAAGTAGCGGGAATGTTTTTCACACAGAACAGGACGCCGGCTGTTGCCAGAACCACAGCCGCAGTTTTCCCGCTGCAATATTAGTTTTCAGCTTCTGGCAACAAATGGCGACAAAGCGAATCAAAGGTGAAAGTGACGGTGAACCAGACAGAACAGTCTGTAGCTGCATACCTCAGTACAAGGTTAACACTACACACAGGGGTGATGGACACGAAACTCCAATTAAAGTAATGATATCGGATCCAATACAAAATGACCTCGGTGATGAGGACCAGTAGATCGGCCGCTGCCATGGCCACCAGGTAGCGAGTGGTGCAGGTGGAGAGGCCACACTTTCCCCGAGACAGGATCACAATCGCCACTAAATTCACTGCGGAAAGACAAGGGAACGGACACTGGGCATTTACTCAACACGGTCTCCGGGGCTGAACACGGCTCGACTTTCAGCTCAACATCAGGAGTGTTGGAGTCGGTGCTCGGCTGCTGCAAGTTTAACAATGTCAGAGCCGGCTCCGACTGTGCCCGACCTGCCTGCCTGCTTCAGGGGACAAGAGATAAGGTGACGGCTGGTGGGGTAAAGGCGGGGAGGGTTCGAGTAGCCACCCCACCCGCTACAATAGGCGTAATGGTCCTTTCTATAGTGAACCCTGCTGCTGCTCACAGTCTGTGATGGGGCCGCTTTCACAGACTTAACCGTGAGCGGCGGCCGCGTTTAACAGGGCTCTGGGAACTCGGCATCTGATGGGACGGTGAGGGAGGCTCCAGAGGGAAGGCAGGGACAACATGGAATCCGGCAACAGAGTGGCTCCGTTAATGGATTCATTCCACAGTGAGTTCAGTAGACAACAGGTGCAGGAGGAGGCCATTTGGCCCTTCGAGCCTGCACCGCCATTCAATGTGATCATGGCTGATCATCCCCAATCAGTACCCCGTTCCTGCCTTCTCCCCATATCCCCTGACTCCGCTATTTTTAAGAGCCCTATCTACTCTCTTTTGAAAGCATCCAGAAACCTGCCTCACCGCCCTCTGAGACAGAGAATTCCACACTCACCACTCATCACTCTCAAGCTTCCACTGAGGTTATCCCAATGGCTTCTTGATGCAAACTACTTCATCTATTGCATTATCCCCAAACTCTGCCCTTCCAGAACCAGGTTAGCATTCAGCACAGATAAGGGAAATTACTCAGAAAGGACTTTACACAAGAGTAGACAAAAGTGCTGGAGAAACTCAGCGGGTGAGGCAGCATCTATGGAACGAAGGAAACGGGTAACTTTTCGGGCCGAAACCCTTCTTCAGACTGGAAATAGTTACCTATTTCCTTCGCTCCATAGATGCTGCCTCACCCGCTGAGTTTCTCCAGCATTGTCTACCTTCGATTTTCCAGCATCTGCAGTTCCTTCTTAAACACTTTACACAAGAGTGCAGCTCGTAGGAGCAGAATTAGGCCATTCGGCCCATCATGTCTACTCCGCCATTCAATCATGGCCGATCTATCTTTCCCTCTCAACCCCATACTCTTGCCTTCTCCCCGTAACCCCCCGACACCCGCACTAATCAAGAATCTATCACTCTCCGCCTTAAAACTATCCATTGACTTGGCCTCCACCCCCGTCTGCGGCAATGAATTCCACAGATTCACCATCCTCTGTCTAAAGAAATTCCTCCTCATCTCCTTTCTAAAGGTAAAGGTAAAGCTGGGGGAAGAACGCACTACAATGGCCACCATATCCAATATCCCTGATATTCCTCTTTCTCTCCCTCCCCACACAAGGTGCCCTTCACACTTCCCTCCTGAAGCAGAGGCCAATTGTTGCAAATGAGAGTCCACCCCTTCTGGTCCTGAAGGTCGACGCAGAAAGCGGAGTAACTCAGCGGGACAGGCAGCATCTCGATATGATATCTTTATTTCGAACGATTAAAAAAAGAAGAAAGAAAAGATGAAACATAAATAATAAATAAAGAAAATTATATATATACATACACACATACATACATATACATGTACATATATACATACATACATATACATATATACACACATACACATATACATAACATATATGTACATACATAAATTAAAAAATGAAAAGCCAATTTCAACATAATACACATTAGACTCGTTGGAAAAGGGACAGGAAGCAGCCTATGCTTGTCAAGTCCTACCCCCATTGTTCACCATTAACAAATGCAAAATTCAATCAAATAAACTAAACAGACAATTCAATTAAAGCTACTCCAATCAAGCTATTAAGAAAAAAGAACACAAAGAACAAGCACCATTAACATCTGTGAGATTTACATTCTCCTTCCTCATTACTGTACTTTTCAAAGATATATCTTTTGTACATTTTTTTTAATTGCATTATATTCATACTTTGTTTAATCGTTTCGTCAAGACCATTCCACAAAACCACCCCACAAATGGAAATACACATACTTTTTAAATTGGTCCGAGCATAATACTGTTTTCAAATTTAGTTTCCCTCTAAAGTTATAACCCCCCTCTCTGTCTTTGAACAGTTTTTGTATGTTTACAGGTAGCAGTTTATTTTTTGCTTTATAAATTATTTGTGCAGTCTTAAATTCTACCAGATCCTAAATCTTAAGGTGTGTAATTTTAAATACAGTATATTGTTGTGTTCATGATATCCTACATTGTTTACTATACGAATAGCTCTTTTTTGTAGTGTTCTTAGTGATTGTAAGGTGGTTTTGTAGGTGTTGCCCATACTTCCACACAGTAATTTAAATACGGTAACACAAGTGAGCTGTACAGAATATACAGTGCTCTCTCATTCAAAACATGCCTTGCTTTCCCCATCACTCCAATACTCCGTGCTACTTTTGCTCTCACATGTTTTATATGGGGTTTCCAGCAGATTTTGTGATCAAGAATCACACCCAGAAATGTATTTTCATACACTCTTTCTATTTCAACATTATTTATCATTACTTTTACTTGTGTATTTATTTTGCGTTTTCCAAACAGCATAAGTTTGGTTTTGTTTCAATTTAATGATAATTTATTCAAATCAAACCATGTTTTTAGTTTACTCATTTCTGCTGTGACCACCTCCAAAAGCTGCTGCAAATTGTCCCCATCACAGAAAATATTAGTGGTCATCTGCAAATAACACAAATTTCAAGAGGATTGACACCCTACATATATCATTAATATAGAAAATAAATAATTTGGGGCCCAAAACCGACCCCTGTTGGGACTCCACAAGTTATTTCTAAGCATGTTGATTTGCAGTCCCCTATTTGCACAAACTGATGTCTTTACTTATGTAGCTTCTCATCCACTCTAGTACAACCCCTCTGATTCCATACTTTTCCAGTTTTTTGATTAGCAAATGATGATCAATTGTATCGAATGCTTTTTTCAAATCTATAAATACACCCACTGCATATTTCTTGTTGTCTATAGAACTGGTAATGTCTTCAATTAACTCCATTAATGCCATGGATGGCGATCTGTTTGACCTGAATCCATATTGACTATCAACTAGCAATTTGTGCTTCTCGATAAAGTTATCTAATCTACTTACATACAGTTTTTCTAATATTTTTGAGAACTGAGAGAGTAATGACACCGGCCTGTAATTTGTAAATTGATTTCTGTCTCCAGCTTTGTATAGTGGGATGACTTTGGCAGTTTTCATTTTACATGGAAATACACCAGTTTTGAAAGATAAATTACAAATATAAGTTAAGGGTTTTACAATTACACCAATGACTAATGTTGATTAAAGCCATATCAATGTCATTCCAGTCTGTAGACCTTTTATCTTACAATTACTAACAATGTCAATAATCTCCTTTTCATCAGCTGCTTTCAAAAACATTGAGTTTGGGTTTGCTGTCTAACAAATCCACAACCTTCCCCCTCTCCTTCTTCTGACTGTGGATTATCGATTTCTTCTGCCAGTTTTAGTCCCACTCTTACAAAAAAGTTGTTAAACCCATTAACCACATCATTCATATCGCTTCAGTTGTATCATTGTCTTCAAATACTGAGGGTAGTTTATATTCATTGATCCATTCCTGATAATATTATTTAACACATTCCATATGCCCTTGATATTATTTTTATTATCGTTTAATATTTTATTATAATAATCTTTCTTACATATCCTCATAATACTAGTCAGTTTGTTTTTTGTATCTTTTGTATTTACTTTCTGCTTCTATAGTTCTGAAGTTTATGAATTCTTTATACAAGATATTCTTTTTTTTGCATGCATTTTGTAGTCCTTTTGTCATCCATGGCCTACCTATATATTTTTGCTTCTTGTTGTGTTGTTTCAAAGGACAGTGTTCATCATATAATGATTTAAATATTATCAGGAATGTTTCATACGCTTTGTTGGTATCAGTCTCTTTAAACACCTGTTTCCAATTTTGGGTCAGTAATACATTTATAAACTTATTTATAGATTCTTCTGTTCTTACTCTCCTGTATCTAATCTTATTAACATCCTTACACTTAACATAATCACAAACAAACATTACAAAAACTGGCAGATGGTCACTGATGTCATTTAGTAGTAACCACTCTTTATGCTATTGTCCATACTGTTTGTAAATATGTTGTCTATTAGAGTTGCACAGTGAGATCTCTGGAGAGAAGGAATGGGACTGAAGAAGGGTCTTGATCCGAAACGTCACCCATTCCTTCTCTCCAGAGATGCTGCCCGTCCCGCTGAATTACTCCAGCACTTTGTGTCTATCTTCGATTTAAACCAGCATCTGCAGTTCTTTCCCACACACGAAATCCAGACGGGCCAGGAATGCAACCTATTCTCCCCATGTATGGATGGTGTGGGATATATGTACCAAAGCACAGAGACAGGGGGGGAGGGGGTTAGTCGGGTTAGTTTAGACATACAGCGGCTAGTCTCAGCAGACTCAAGATGGTGCAGGTGAAGTAACAACACACACACACACGCCGGTAGATCCGCGGCCACTGATCCAGGAGATGGATCCAATTATTGACCAACAGGCGGTGGGTGGAATCCGACTGTGACAGACAGACTCCACAGTGAGACACAGTGTCCACAGGAGCGGGTGTTCACTCTGATCCATAACTCAGACACAGTGAACTTCACATGTGAACCCCTCTCTCCCAGTCACACCGTCCCGGAGAGCTGCCTGTCTGCCTGCCTGTCCCGAGCACTGGGACAACTCTGGGCAAGTCCCACTGAAGGCAAGAACAACATTCTAGTGGCTCCCGGCCGGCAGCAGTGAGAGAAAAAGAGGGTTAGTTTCAGCTGTCTGAAAATAAGACAAATCACAGCAGCGTTAATTCACAAAATATTTCACTGAGAGGATTGATATTCTTCACATATTCTTGTACAACGATCATCAGTTGGGAACTTGTAACATGATGAGAATCAGGTCAACACCAGTTAACACACGGATGGAGTTACAAAACTTGAATTGTTCTGCTCACTTACCAGGGACTCCAACGGCAGCAATGATCACGTACAGGATTTTTTGCACGTCTAAATATTCCCAATAATGCTGCCCCATTTTCTCTGCCCAGCGACGTGTCCCCGTGAGCTACCGGTAATGTCTCGGAATGAAATGCTGGGGCAGAACATTCCTGGAGATTTTATACCATTTTCCGTCTCCACCGGGACAGTGAAGTTTCAACAGAGTTTAAAAATAGAGATTTAGAAATGATTCACAAACAGATGACATCAGCCGAGTGAAATCCCTGCTGAGACAGGTTGTGATTTAATCAGGGAATTGATTGAGAAACTCCAAAGACTGGGAATTGTGGCGATAGATACTGAGGGATGGAAATTGGGAGCGGCGGCATTGTTCCAGCAAAGGGGATATTGTTTCAAACTCCATCAGATCCAACTCACCACCTCATGTTGTTTGTCTGATTTCCTTCAATCCGTTTCACTCAGCAAGGCAATGCCAAATTCCAGGGACCCTCTCAGGGCTTCTGGTGTCCAGTTTGAAGGTGGACTGGACTGGGCGACCTTTGTCCACAGGTTGAGGAATTAGTTCAACACATCACCTCGGACTAAAATGCTCCCCCCCTCCACTCTGTTTCACCACTCAATATGATCGCGGCTTCACTGACTGTGACCTCAACCCCACACTCCCGCTGTCTGACCCCGGGAACCATTCACTCCCTGCTTGCCTGGAATAGATCTGACTATACCATGGGACAATAACATTCTCTGCCTTCCTTCATCACCTCTGTGGAGGAACGACCCAAAGACTCACGACACTCAGAGAACAGAAACATTGCCGCCTCAGAATTGTCCTAAACCTAAATAAAACAGCGAATGATGCAGCACCTCTCCCTCCTCTCTTTCTCTCTCCCTCCATCCTTACTGATGTCACTCTCTCTGAACTGTTACTCTCTCCTACGCTCTCTATTCCCCCTCTCTGGGCTGCCCTCTCTCCGTCCACTGATGGAGTGACACACGGTGGGATAGTACTGATGGAGGGATAAAGATGGGGCAGAACTGATGGAGGGACACACTGTGGTGGTACTGATGGAGGGACACACTGTGGTGGTACTGATGGAGGCACACACTGTGGTGGTACTGATGGAGGGACACTCTGTGGTGGTACTGATGGAGGGACACACTGTGGTGGTACTGACGCAGGGACACTCTGTGGTGGTACTGATGGAGGGACACACTGTGGTGGTACTGATGGACGGGCACACTGTGGTGGTGCTGATGGAGGGACACACTGGTGGTACTGATGGAGGGACACACTGTGGTGGTGGTACTGATGGAGGGACACACTGTGGTGGTACTGATGGAGGGACACACTGTGGTGGTACTGATGGAGGGACACACTGTGGTGGTACTGATGGAGGGACACACTGTGGTGGTGCTGATGGAGGGACACACTGTGGTGGTACTGATGGAGGGACACACTGTGGTGGTACTGATGGAGGGACACACTGTGGTGGTACTGATGGAGGGACACACTGTGGTGGTGCTGATGGAGGGACACACTGTGGTGGTACTGATGGAGGGACACACTGTGGTGGTACTGATGGAGGGACACACTGTGGTGGTACTGATGGAGGGACACACTGTGGTGGTACTGATGGAGGGACACACTGTGGTGGTACTGATGTAGGGACACACTGTGGTGGTACTGATGGAGGGACACACTGTGGTGGTACTGATGGAGGGACACACTGGTGGTGTGGTGGCAGTTCACTCAGCTACCCCTCCTCCCTTCACTCCACAACTCTGCTCCTTGCCATTCCCCTCCCCCCCACACTCACATTCAGTCCATCTCCCCTCAACCTCCCCCCTCCCCCAGGCACTCTTAGTGGCTCTCCGACAGCGCAGGCATTCCTGCCTATTAGGTACCCATTGTGTTGAAGAACACGCAGACATGGCAAGTGGAAACATTATTTATTAAAGTTTAAAATGGGAACGAGTCTTAAAACGTTGCAAGTCCAACACCACAGCACTCCAAGCAGAGTGGAGGCAGCAAATCCAACCTCACTCCAAGCAGAGAGCAGGCAGCAAATCCAACCTCACTCCAAGCAGAGTGCAGGCAACAGGTCCAACACCACAGCACTACAAGCAGAGTGCAGGCAGCAAGTCCAACCTCACTCCAAGCAGAGAGCAGGCTGCAATTCCAACCTCACAGCACTCCAAGCAGGGTGCAGGCAGCAAGTCTAACCAGACAGCAAGCAGAGTGCAGGCGGCAAATTCAACCTCACAGCACTCCAAGCAGAGAGCAGGCAGTAAGTCCAACCCCACAGCACTCCAAGCAGGATGCGGGCAGCAATTCCAACCCCACTGCACTCCAAGCACTCCAACAGAGACACACACACACAGACACACACACATAGAGACACACACACAGAGACACACACAGACACACACACAGACACACACACAGACACACACACAGACACACACACATAGAGACACACACACAGAGACACACACACACAGACAAACACACAGACACACACACAGAAACACACAGAAACACACACAGACACAAAGCACACATACACGCAAACACAAAGACACACATACACACACAAACACAAACACACACACATACACACATACATAAAGACACGCACACATACACACAAACAAATAGACACACTCTCACACACACACACACAAACAAAAAACACACACACACCCAGACACACACTCACACACAGCACCAATACTAAACTGCCAAATAACTTCAGAACGTTGTAAGCATACTGAATCCTGTTACTAACGATATATTCTATGTAAGTAATTTGAAAATAAGAACACAGATGTGTCTAAACCAAATGATTCAAATGTTTAAAGCCTTTTTTATTCTAAAACACTCCTCTCGAGCTGCTGCTACTGCAAAAACGTGCTTTAAATAACTCAACAAACACACACACTCACCATATGTATGGCAGTGAGCTCTCTTGAATTACTCAAATGGTTCAGGGCGGCGTCTCCACTTTGGCCCTTCCGCACTGAGCGCCACCTCTGAACTCAATCAGCACCATCTCTCCACTAGACGGAAGTCACGGAATGAGCGGCAATTTTGCATTAAACACAGTCCTGATCTAATAAAACGTTTATTCACGGGTTTTTCTTCCAAAAACGGTTGCACAGCAAGCCACATTTAAAATTCAAGCTACATTTAAAAAGCAAAACACATATTAAAGTATAGGCACAGTTTAGCGGCACAGTCAAAAGGCACACGTTCAATTAGCGGCACAGTCAAAAGGCACACTTTTCAATTAGTGGCACAGTCAAAAGGCACACGTTCAATTAGCGGCACAGTCAAAAGGCACACTTTTCAATTAGCGGCACAGTCAAAAGCCACGTAAAAACATTTATTCCTTCCAAACACAGTTCCAAATAAACCACATAAAAGCACATCAAACCACACTCACAGTTTAGTAGACATGTGTTCAGTGTTCAGTTTATTCACAGCTCAGACTGAGAGTCGTGACCTCTTCCTCGCAATCTACTAGCGACTGCGGAACGTCCACACTTCCGGGTTTATAGTCCCTCCCCCTCCCAACGGATGGGGCGTGGCCTTCATGGTGTGATTGACAGGAGAGAGAATCTCAACATTTTTTAAACATTAATAAGTCTTTTATTTTTCATCGATGGGAAAAATCCTCTGGCCCTGACAGCTGGAGGGGGACTCTGAGTAAGACGGCCAAAAATCCCAGCCGTATAAGGTAGTGATTTTTCTAAAATCAATATAGAGTGCAAACAGGAAGTGGTCAAGATTTGACTTTTAATCAATTGCCTTCGCATTTTCAAAGCAACCGCACTTGCCTTTGCATTTTCAAAGCAACCGCACATGCCTTTGCATTTTCAAAGCAAACCACCTTTTGCATTTTCAAAGCAAACCACCTTTTGCATTTTCAAAGCAAACCACCATTTGCATTTTCAAAGCAAACCACCTTTGGCATTTACTAAGCAAACCAACTTTTGCATTTTCAAAGCAAACCACCTTTTGTATTTTCAAAGCAAACCAACTTTTGTATTTTCAAAGTAAACAGCATTTTGCATGAAGCAAACCACCTTTTGCATTTTGCAAAGCAAACCAACTTTTGCATTTTCAAAGCAAAGCACCTTTGGAATTTTCAAAGCAAACCACCATTTGCATTTTCAAAGCAAACCTTTTGCATTTTCAAATCCATCCTTTTGCATTTTCAAAGCAAACCTTTTGTATTTTCAAAGCAAACTTTTTGCATTATCAAAGCAAAACACCGTTTGCATTTTCAAAGCAAACCACCTTTAGCATTTTTAAAGCAAACCACAATTTGCATTTTCAAAGCAAAAAAAATTTCAATTTTCGAAGCAAACCGCCATTTGCCTTTTCGAAGCAAACCGCCATTTGCATTTTCGAAGCAAACCATCTTTTGCATTTGCAAAGCAAACCACCTTTTGCATTTTCAAAGCAAACCATCTTTTGCATTTTCAAAGCAAAACATTTTTCGCATTTTCAAAGCAAACCAACTTTTGCATTTTCAAACCAAACCTTTAGCATTTTCGAACCAATCCACCATTTGCATTTTCAAACCAAACCAGCATTTGCATTTTCAAACCAAACCATCATTTGCATTTTCAAACCAAACCATCATTTCCATTTTCAAACCAAACCGCCATTTGCATTTTCAAACCAAACCACCATTTGCATTTTCAAACCAAACCACCATTTGCATTTTCAAACCAAACCACCGAACCCCCTTTTTCATTTTCAAACGGAACCACCTTTTGCATTTTCAGGATACTTTTTGCATTTTCGAAGCAAACCTTTTGCATTTTCAAAGCAAATCTTTGCATTTTCAAAGCTAATCTTTGCATTTTCAAAGCAAACCATTTGCATTTTCAAAGCAAACATTTTGCATTTTCAAAGCAAACCACCCTTTGTATTTTCAAAGCAAACCACCATTTGCATTTTCAAAGCAAACCTTTTGTATTTTCAAAGCAAACCTTTTGCATTTTCAAAGCAAAACACCATTTGCATTTACAAAGCAAACCACCTTTACCATTTTTAAAGCAAACCACCTTTTACATTTTTAAAGCAAACCGGCATTTGCATTTTCGAAGCAAACTGCCATTTGCCTTTTCGAAGCAAACCGACATTTGCATTTCCAAAGCAAACCTTTTGCATTTCCAAAGCAAACGTTTTTGCATTTTCAAAGCAACCACCTTTTGCATTTTTATAGCAAACCACCTGCGGTGTATGTACGAGAAATGGTATTACCTGCCTCTAAGTTAAAGTTAAAGGGGGAGAAGTGTTAGGAATGTAAAAATTAGCACGTAATTAATCTTGTGATGTCTTGTGCAAGTACGCATGTGCGGGGAGACTGAAGGAGGCATCCTGGAAGAGAGAGAGCGGGAGAGAGAGAGAGGAGGAGAGGGGGAGGGGGGAGAGGGGGGAGGGGGGGAGAGGGGGGGAGGGAGAGGGAGAGACGGAGAGAGGGAGGGAGAGAGGGAGGGAGGGAGGAAGGGAGGGAGGGAGGGAGGGAGGGAGAGAGGGAGAGAGGGAGAGAGGGAGAGGGAGAGGGAGAGGGAGAGGGAGAGGGAGGGAGAGGGAGGGAGAGGGAGGGGGAGGGAGGGGGAGGGGGGAGGGAGAGGGAGAGGGAGGGAGAGAGAGGGGAGGGGAGGGAGCTGCCTGGTTGAGAATGCATTATAGGCCCCACAAAGCTGGTCAAATTGCAGCAAGTATTCCCTCATGCCTGTGTGATGCATTGGAGGCTTAAAAGCACCTTGCCAGCCAGCACAGCCAGCCAGCCAGCACAGGGAAAAGGTCAAAAAATGGATTTTGCTGCGTGCCTGGCTGAGAATCTATTTTAGGCCTCACAAGGCTGGCTGGAAAAATGGCAGAAAGCATTCCCTCATTCGGTCCATCTGTGCTAGCCCAGGAGGTGCCCCTTCTGCCAATCAGGCATGTACTCTGTCCCCACTGTTCTGTCCCCCCCACACTGTTCTCTGTCCCCACACTAGCCCTCCCCAGCCACCACCCTCAGTGTGTGATGATCATAATAGTCAAAGGTGACTACTCAAAACTCAGATTACACCCCCCCTGAAAAATTTGCTTAAGTGTCCCTTCGGCCATTCAGGCCCTGTACTAGCCCAGGATGTGCCCCTAAGGCTCATCAGGCCTTTACTAGCCCTCAGGCCTCAATGTGTGATGATCATAATAATCATAAGAGTCAAGTGTTTGATTTGCCCACACCGGGCATGTAGGCCGGTGTGGGCAAGTTGGGCCAAAGGGCCTGTTTCCACACTGTATCACTCTGTCTCCCTGTCTGTCTCTCTGTATGTCTCTCTGTATGTCTCTCTCTCTCTCTGTGTTTCTCTCTCTGTCTCTCTCTCTCTCTCTGCTAGAGGGGATTTGGGCGAACGTAGACCCGATTCAGACAATGCCATCTGCGGGCTGGCAGGGGGGAATGGGCTGAAGGGCCTGTTTTGGCCGGTCTGGGCTCCCCACATCCACGCCGTTGTCCCGCAAGGTCGGCTTGGTGAGTTTGGGGGAGGGGTTTGGGGAAATGGTTTGGAAATGAGACAGAAATCTGCCTGAAGGGCTATATTAAGTGTGAATATAGTGTGAATTATAAAATGCGGGGATCGGCCTGCAAGCGCCTGTGCATGTTCCCCCTGCTGCATTAAAGGGAATGCATGCATCACTGGCTGCATTAAAGGGAATGCATGCATCACTGGCTGCATTAAAGGCAATGCATGCATCACTGGCTGCATTAAAGGGAATGCATGCATCACTGGCTGCATTCAAGGGAATGCATGCATCACTGGCTGCATTAAAGGGAATGCATGCATCACTGGCTGCAATAAAGGGAATGCATGCATCACTGGCTGCATTAAAGGGAATGCATGCATCACTGGCTGCACTAAATGGAATGCATGCGTCACTGGCTGCATTAAATGGAATGCATGCATCACTGGCTGCATTAAAGGGAATGTATGCATCACTGGCTGCATTAAATGGAATGCATGCATCACTGGCTGCATTAAAGGGAATGCATGCATCACTGGCTGCATTAAAGGGAATGCATGCATCACTGGCTGCATTAAAGGGAATGCATGCATCACTGGCTGCATTAAAGGGAATGCATGCATCACTGGCTGCATTAAATGGAATGCATGCATCACTGGCTGCATTAAAGGGAATGCATGCATCACTGGCTGCATTAAAGGGAATGCATGCATCACTGGCTGCATTAAAGGGAATGCATGCATCACTGGCTGCATTAAAGGGAATGCATGCATCACTGGCTGCATTAAAGGGAATGCATGCATCACTGGCTGCATTAAATGGAATGCATGCATCACTGGCTGCATTAAAGGGAATGCATGCATCACTGGCTGCATTAAAGGGCATGCATGCGTCACTGGCTGCATTAAAGGGAATGCATGCGTCACTGGCTGCATTAAAGGGAATGCATGCATCACTGGCTGCATTAAAGGGAATGCATGCATCACTGGCTGCATTAAATGGAATGCATGCATCACTGGCTGCATTAAAGGGAATGCATGCATCACTGGCTGCATTAAAGGGCATGCATGCGTCACTGGCTGCATTAAAGGGAATGCATGCATCACTGGCTGCATTAAAGGGAATGCATGCATCACTGGCTGCATTGCTGCCGCCCGCTGCATGACAGCGCTTTTATCCTTACCTGCTCTTCACAGCTGGATTCCCGCACCACTTCCGGTCGGGTGGCGAACCTCTCGTCCACAAAGGCGCTTCCGGGGAAAGGGGGGACGCTTTAGACCGGCGCACCGACGCTGGCAAAGTGGGACGGCGGGTCTCAGGCGTCCGGGTGGAGGGCGAAACGCCGCAGGTTTGGTTCCGGGTGTTTTGTTGTTGTTTGGGGCATTGAGGGTGGAATGGAGAGAACAAAGGGGGGGGGATGGAGAGATGGAGAGAACAAAGGAGGGGGGATGGAGGGATGGAGAGAGAGGGAGAGAGAGAGAGAGAGAGAGAGGGAGAGGGAGAGAAAGTTGGAGAGAGAGAGGGAGAGAGGGAGAGGGAGAGGGAGAGAGGGAGAGGGAGGGAGGGAGAGGGAGAGAAGGATGGAGAGAGTGAGAGGGGAGAGAGGAGGAAAGAGGAGAGAGATAAAATGAGGTGTATAGAGGGGAGAAGGGGGAGATAATAGAGAGAGGGGGGTTAGGAATTTTGGAGAGTTTTGAGTAATGTCAGACTCCTTTCCTCTCTCCCTCCTTCCCCCTAGAGAGAGAGAGAGAGAGAGAGAGAGAGAGAGAGAGAGAGAGGGGGGGAGAGTGAGAGGCGGGAGAGAGAGAGAGATAGAGAAGCAGGTAGAGAGAGGGGGAGGGAAAGAGGGAGAGGGTAGAGAGAGAGAGGGATGAGGGAGATAGAGAGAAGCAGGGAGAGAGAGGGTGAGAGAAGTATCCACCTCTCCCTCCCTCTCTGGTCGTCACGGTGACCCAGCGGTAGAGTTACCGCCTCACGGCGCCAGAGACCCCGGTTCCATCCCGACCACGGGTGCTGTCTGTGCGGTGTTTGCACGTTCTCTCCCCGTGACCTGCGTGGGATTTCTCCGGGCGCTCTGGTTTGCTATCACACTCCAAAGATGTGCGGGTTTGTATGTTAATTGGTTTCTGGTAAAGTTTGTAAATTGTCCCCCTGTGTGTGTGTGTAGGATAGTGTTAGTGTGCGGGGATCGCTGGTCGGCACGGACGTGGTGGGGCCGAAGGGCCTGTTTCCGTACTGTATCTCTAAACTAAACTAGACTAAACTGGTTGAAGAACATAATTCAAACATCAAGGTGTCCACAAAGTGTAAAATATGTTTTCATTTTATTTGGAAAGGCCACTAAAGAAAACAGAGAAAGAGTTGAGTATAGGAGCAATGAGGTCCTTCTGCAGTTGTACAGGGCCCTGGTGAGACCACACCTGCAGTATTGTGTGCAGTTTTGGCCTGTTCGCCTTCCTAATCCACCATCATTTCTGTGCCCAAGTCTAACACAACATCCTGCCTCAATGATTACAGACCGATTGCCCTTACATCTGTGGCCATGAAGTCATTTGAGCGCATTATTCTCGCTCACCTCAAAACCAGCACTTCATCCAACATGGATCCACATCAATTCGCATATAGAGCAAACAGGTCAGTAGAAGACACAGTCAACCTGGCCATCCATCACACTCTGCAACACCTGGAAACCGCCAACACTTACGCCCGCATCCTGTTCATGGACTTCAGTTCGGCATTCAACTCCATCAACCCGGTTAAACTTTTCCATAAATTAACGGACATGAACATTGACCCCTGCGTCTGTCATTGGATCTATAGCTTCCTTTGGAACAGACAACAGAGGGTGAAGATACATAACACCATATCTCACCCTCTGCACCTCAGTACAGGAGCCCCTCAGGGCTGCGTCTTGTCACCCTGATTATTCTCACTCTACACAAATCAACTCACATCCCAGTATAGTTCAGTCAAAATATATAAATACGCAGATGACACAACCATTATAGGTCTCATCTCTAACAACAACGAAACAGAATACCGCACTCAAACAAACAAAGCAGATAATAACCTCCTACTCAACACATCAAAAACACATGAACTTATCATTGATCTCAGACGTAAGGCACAACCCAAGACCCCCCTACTCATCTCTGGCGAACCCATATCCACCACTGACTCATTCAAATTTCTTGGCACTCACATAAGCAATAACCTCAAATGGAAAATCAATTCAGATCACATTTATAAAAAAGCCAACCAAAGACTTTTCTTTCTCCGTTAGCTCAAGACGTTCAGAGTGAGGAAACATCTCCTAATCCGATTTTACACAGCCATCATCCAAAGCATGCTCACTTCATCAATAACAGTTTGGTACAGCAGTTTAGACACTCACTCCCGTAATAAACTACAGCGCATTGTCAACAAAGCATCCAAAATCATCAGCACTTCCCTCCCATCAATAGAATCACTCAATCTCAAACGGTCTGTGTCAAGGGTGAATAAAATCATTTCTGATCCCTCCCACCCAGCTCACCACATCTTCCACCTGCTGCCGTCAGGAAGGCGCTACAGCTCACTGCCCGCCAAAACATCACGATTTAAAAACAGTTTCTACCCATATGCAATTCGAAATCTGAACACTCTATGACAACATCACATAGCCACCTCGTGCATGTACTGTATACTGTATGTTGTTGTGTTTTATGTTATGTTTGACGGGAATCAGCCTATTGTGTAACATCCTGTACTGAACATGAATTCCACCAGCTTGACTGTGTGGTCATTAAATAATCTGAATCTGAATCTGAATAACAAGAGGAGTTGAGTACAGGAGCAAAGAGGTCCTTCTGCAGTTGTACAGGGCCCTGGTGAGACCACACCTGGAGTATTGTGTGCAGTTTTGGCCTGTTGGCCTTTATAACAAGAGGAGTTGAGTATAGGAGCAAAGAGGTCCTTCTGCAGTTGTACAGGGCCCTGGTGAGACCACACCTGGAGTATTGTGTGCCCGCACACACGCACGCCCTCCACCCGCGCGTGTGTGAACGGGCGATTCATCCCCAACAACACTGCTCCGGATGGGTCAGTGTCAAGAGCCCTAGCAGGTCTCACCTCTCTGTCTATCGAATTGGCTGAGAACTCTGGAGTAGACAACTCCTGGACTGGGTTTCTAGAATCCTGGTTTGGGAAATGGAAGCACATCTTTACCTCAGCTCTAACATCAGTGGTAGTCATGGTGGGGTTACTGTGTTTGTTCGGATGTTGTATCATTCCCTGCGTACGGGGATTGGCTCAGCGATTGATAGAAACAGCCCTGACAAAGAACAGGGCCGCCACCATGATGGCCTTCAGAACACAGTATAACCAACGAGAGGGGGATAGGGAGGCGAAGAATCTGCTGCTAGCATTAGAAAAGGAAGATATAGTATAAATCAAAGGTTGCGTAGCAAAAAAGAAAAGGGTGAATTGTGAGGAAAGAGTTAACAGACATGGTTGATTTATACTAGGGATAGAAAAATGGCTTGTGGTGTCAGCAGAAGCCAGACTGCTGGTAAAATAGAAAATAACGATATATAGAACAGAGAGAAATTCTAGATAAAAAGTAGCAAATTCAGCAGAAGATTTGAGAAGTAGAAAGAGAGAAAGTACATAAGGTCAAACAAATCTGTGCATGCCTAATGAACTTACATGAATATGTACACACACCCACTATGACAAGATGCCTCATTTAAATGCACATGCGATGCATGATACGGGAGGTGTCTTTGACGTCGGGTGGACGTTCCAGGACGTTCTCGTGGGAATGTGGGCTTTATGTTATGATTGGAAGAAGCTCAATGGGGAGGGATGAGGGTGTGACAATGATACCCATGAAATGTATAAAGATAGAAGACATCCCGATCCTCGGTGTGCCTCTAGGGGACATCAGAGGAGAGGCACCTATTCTGCAGAATATGATTTAAATAAAAAGCTTCTTTGCCGACTGCCTCTAAAAGCGTTTGTGATTTTGCATCTCACACTTATGTATGGCTTAATTGTATTCATGCATAGTATGATTTGGCTGAATACCACGCAAAGGGGTTTTCACTGTATCTAGTTACCCGTGTCAATAATAAACCAACACGTTGTATCTATCGATTGCAGCACCCAGTGTTTATTTTAAGCAGGTAGCAAGGTTGTATTAAAATTTCCTTTTTGCCTTTGACTACGTGGTGAATGTAAAGATGGGTCATAATGCACTGTATCGTTACTACTGTTTATTCATAATAAACATACTTTGCTGCCCTAGCTGTCCGTGGTCTGTCACTGGAACCAGAGAGAGAGAGAACTGGGTGGGAAGGTTGTAATTATACCAGTGATGTGGGGAGTGGTTAGTAGTGGTGAGGTCACTATGTTAAAGGCACATGCACATTTCATCTACAGTGAAGAGCCATCCTTTTTTCCACCGCTGAAGACCTCCTGGCGCCAGTACAATATTCTGTCGGCGTGGGGCGATTCGGCATTTGCAATACTGAGGATCAGGACATATTTCCAAATCAGAATGGCGGTCAATTTGGATCTTGATCTGCAGGTGCTATTTTTACACGGTAGATTTCAAAGGGAGAACAGCACTAATTGCCCGCTTGGAAAGCGAAAGGGTGTTGATTCCACCGTCCAGAGGAAAATGATTATAATCTTCCATTCAGTGGCCAAAAGTAACACCAGTCCAAATTAGTCATTTTCCCTGCAGCTTCCAAGTTCACGCGAGTCCTACTGTCTGGTCAAAAAGACGGTGATTCAATTATTATTGGAACAGAGATTGATGGCGGAGGAGTTAGCTTGGTAATGTTATTGAATGTCAAGGCAGTTTACATCTTGCCTAATACTACACCTGCAAACAACTTTGCTGACATTCACACATTTCCTAAACATGGAACTCATATCTATACCAACATCTTTGATTTAAATCAGAAAATACAAACAAAATTCGCAGCAGTCATTCGCAGCAGTCGAACGGATGCCTCGCAGCGTCAGAGACCCGGGTTTGATCCCGACTACGGACGCTGTCTGTGTGAACGTCGTACGTGGGTTTTCTCCGGGCGCTGGTCTCCACCCACATTCCAAACTCGTGCAGGTTTATCGGTTAATTGCCCCCTGTAAATTGCCCCTAGTAAGACTGCGTCGAAACGGGCTTTTCGGCACAGCATGCCCCATCTACATTAGTCCCAACTCCCCACGCTTGGCTCATAACCCTCTAAACCTATCCTATGCATGTACCTGTCCAATTGTCTATTTATTGTTATGATAGTACCGGTCTCAACCTCCTCCTCTGGCAGCTCGTTCCATATACCCACCACTCTTTGTGTAAAAATGTTATCCCCAGGTTCCTATTAAATCTCCATACTCACCCACCTCTCACCGTAAATCTATATCCTCTGGTTCTCGAGTCCCCTATTGTGGGCAAAAAACTCAAGCGCATTTACCTGATTGATTGCTCACATAATTTTGTAAACCTCTTTCAGATCACCCCATCCTTTTGCACTCTAAGGAATGAAATCCAGAACCAGGGGCCACATTTCCAGAACCAGGGACCACAGTTTAAGAATAAGGAGTAAGCCATTTAGAACGGAGACGAGGAAACACTTTTTCTCACAGAGAGTGGTGAGTCTGTGAAATTCTCTGCCTCAGAGGGCAGTGGATGCTTTCAAGAGAGAGCTAGATAGGGCTCTTAAAAATAGTGGAGTCAGGGGATATGGGGAGAAGGCAGGAACGGGGTACTGATTGGGGATGATCAGCCATGATCACATTGAATGGCGGTGCTGGCTCGAAGGATCGAATGGCCTACTCCTGCACCTATTTTCTATTGAAATCAGAGCCTTCTCAACCTCACCCTCCCTGAACAGAGACTCAGTGACTTGCAGAACAGTTCAGCATTGGAACAGGCCCTTGGGGCCACACCTTCTGTTCCAAACGTGATGCCAAGTTGAACTAATCTCCTCCACCAACACATGTTCCATATCCATCCTTTCCCTGCATATCTATGCCTTTCTAAAGACTTCAAATGCCACTATCAAGTCTCCTTGTAAATCTTCTCTGGACTCTTTCCAGCTGGTGTGTTAAAAACAAAGTGCATGAAGAATTCAGTGGGTCAGGCAGCATCTGTGGTGGGAATCGACTGACAACGTTTTGAAGTCACCAGTCTGAACAAGAGTTCCAGCCTGAATTGTCGTTGGTTCATTCCATCCCACAGATGTGGCCTGACCCACTGTGTTCCTCCAACAGTTTTGCTCAACGATCCAATATCTGCAGTTTCTAGTATCCCCAGAGATCTGTTAACTGTCACCATTTAATTGCCCTATTTTATTACATTTTGTATTACATTTCTGTTAAATTATGTTGCAGTCTTGGAAATGTTTTCACCTCAGCTGCGAACCTGCGTTCCTAGTGTACATTGCTACTTTAATCATGCTAAATTATGATCACTGCCATCAAAACACCTCATCACAACCACTACAATACTACTCCCATCTTGCTGCCAAGCAATACCCACCATTTTCTATACAGTCGCCTTAATACTATTTCTTAAATGAATTTGAGAACCTCTGCACTCTGCTTCAGTGACAGGTAATATTAAGTGTAAATTCACAACTATTTATTGTTCTGGGGTGGGTTATTTTGCACCATATAAACAGGCCAAAATATTTCTCCTTCCGTATCCATAAGTTTATTTGATATACGATGATAAATACAAATCAATGGATCATTTAAATGTTTACTGTGCTGATGGAGACCATTCATCCTATCAGGCCAATGCCACCTCTCTACTGGAGAAAATCACATTCAACCCCAGCCCTTAGACTGTAGTTTTGCATGTTTTTGCTCACAATTAGTTTATCCAATTCTCTCTTTGTGATGAAACATAAATAGGATTTGGATCAATGAACGGAGAAAGAAAATTTCAAGGGTACAAATGACTATCTTTATTACGTCAAATTACAAGACAAAGCATTAAAAAAGCAACGAATCTCATGGCTTTCAGCTCAATGTGTTAAATGATAGAAGCCGTGGCAAATACCATCAAGTCTCACAGTCTTCTTCCCATTGGAGACTCCTATTTATGATGGCTGGTGTGGAGATCTTGCAGGCCCAGCCACTGTCCTTCAAAGGTTCTGCATTAAATCAAGCACCGTGCTATTCTTGCATGTCTCGGAGAAAAGAAAGGTTTAACTTATCCTTTAGCTACAATAAATATCCTTGTAGGCTGCTCCATCATTTCCCAGTTATTCTAAGTGAGCCCTCAATCATCTAATTGTTTCCCAAAGCCAGCCTACTTGCTTACCATAAAGTGCAGTTAGCAGAAAATGTCATCTTAGGTGAAAACCCCGTTTACCTTTTCCAATGCACTAAGGGCATAATGGAGCCAATTACACAACATCTACGTGCCATACACTTGATATTCCAAACGCACGTTGCATAGAATTCCTTGTCCACTCTCAAACCCTCCAGCAAAGTGAGCAGCCTCCCTATCCATTCTTCCCATCAAAGATTGATAATTTTCCAGAGCTCCAAGAACTTAATATGTGATTCACCACCCTCTGACTCTTGAGATTCCTCCTTATCCCTTTCTAAAGATACATCATGTTATTCTGAGAAATGTGCTTGCCAAGACCATGGCATCTGCAGTTTTAGTCTCCTGATCTTAAGAAGAATGTTCTTGTTATGGAGGGAGTGCCGTGAAGGTTGATCAGATTTCAGGGATGGGAGGACTAATGTATGAAGGGCGATTTGGGCGATTAGTTTTACATTGTGATTAGGACCATTCAAAATCAACTACAACATTCTTATGGGTCTGTACAGATTGAAGAGAGTCAAGAGTATTTTATTGTCATATGTCCCAGATAATATAATGAAATTCTTACTCGCTGCAGCACAACGGAATATGTAAACATAGTACATGGTAAACAATATGAAAAACGAGAAAGAGAAAAACAAAATCAATGTGCACATATATATATATATACACACACACACACACATATATGTGTAGAAAAGTACGCATACATATATTCAAGAGGGAAATCCGGTCAGTTCAGGACCCAGTGGTCACAATCTGATGATCAGGCTTCAAGTTGAGATGAAGAGCGATTACTTCTCCCACAGAATGATGAAGGTGTGGAATGTTATACCACTGGAAGCAGTTGAACACAGATCATTGAATTTATACAAGGAGTTATATGTTATTTGTATGGTCAAAGGATCAGAGAAATAAAAGGATCAAGGTATAAATTTTAGGTCACAATTGATCACATGGAATAATAGTTGAGGCTCAAATGCCTGAATTCCTATTACTTTTATATTCTGCATTTCAACATTTTTGTATTTATCGTGGCCACATTTCCTCTGCATCGAAGAACATGATAACTGGGATGCTTAAAAGGAACTGAGACCCTGCTGCCAATGACTTTTTGCAGCTGCATACATTGGTTTGGTGTTCACAAAGCGAGGACAAATCAGAAATAATTTTCTGAACACGCCATCCATTGCTATTTCAATGTGCTTACCCTAGATACAAAAAAAAATACTATATTAATCTATATTAAAAAATGTTTGGATAAAATAAACAAAACACGGTCATCAAATGTCCCTGGGTAAGTCATCCACCCCCTGCCCTCCACCCCTTTGAGAAGTGGCTGAAGGGAGATATTAAAATACATAAAGCTTTTAAATGAATCACTATGGTGAAAACTTTTCCACCATAAAATCCAGCAGGGAATTCGACAGAGAATGCTCCCTCTCCTCCCCTCCCACCCAATACAGGTGAGAATGAGGATCCAGATCAATGAATTGCATTCAGGGGAAGGCTGGGCAAACACAAAAGAGAAAAGAATAGTCGGTTCTACATTGGAGAATCCAGCACAGACTTGCCAACCATGTTGCAGATCGCATAAGGTGGGAAGAGGCTCATGTGGACCATATGCACCAGTATTGGCAGGATAGGCAGAGTGGCCTGTTCCTACACACTTGTCTCCACTACAACCTTGTATTACTTTGACTGCCAATTCATTTTTGATCATTTTGTTCCCATTCATTCTTTAAAAAATACAAAATCAACTTTGACGTAAGAATACTGTGATTGATGCTGTTGCAAATAAATGGAGGCCTTACATTTTCTTAACAACAATTTAATTTTGCGCCTTGCATATTATATCTTTCATATTATATCTTGCATATTCCATATATCTTGCCTTTACTTGGCAACATGAAGCCACTATAAAACAGGGTGCAATCCAATGTGTTTACTTGGATTTCATGCCAATCTATTTCCAAAAATCTTATACGCAATGGTCTATTCATCAAACACATTCTACAGGCAACTATTATTAGGTGAAATCTCAAGAGCAGAACTTGTACCAAATGAGCCACATAAAATGAACTTGATCACTGTGCCACCAGTCACTGTGGACAATTTTATATTCATATGGATGATAAATTCTTTGCATTAGATTAGAAATGTACAAAGTACAAACAATCAAGACTTTTGACATCATCAAATAACCAAGCGTTATGTAACAACATTTATTGGTGCTGTGTCTCAGACTAAATGCAGTGTTAAAACAAAATATATTCTATCCAATAATGACTGTAGCTAATGGAATCTGCAACTAAAAACAGAAGACTGAAAGCATTCAATGGCTCAAGCAAAATTATTGGGACAAATGGTTGATGTCACAAATAGGGTCAAGAACCTGCACCAGGCCTGTGAGGGAAGAGGATGAATTGCCAATATATAGCAATCAGGGAGGGATAGGACAGAGGCTGGTAGATCAAACGTAGAACCAGGTGGGGAGAGGATAATGGGTAGATGGAAACAGGTAGGAGAGGAGGAGGAAGAGGTGAACAACAGGAGAATAAACTGTTCAAATGAGACAGAGGTTCACTTGCATCTCTTTCAACTTTCTATACTGCAATCATTGCTCACACTGTGGAGAAACTAGCTTAGATGTCAACCATTTTGTACAGCACATCCCTTTGAAGTAAAGATCATCCTGAGATCTGTTGTATGGTATTTTAATACCCCTTCCCACTCACACACTCACCCATCTGTCGTTAACCTTGGGCACAGAAAGTTTTAAGTAAAATATCTGATAATCCACCTGGGTAACTTTATATGAATATAAAGTTTTCACATTTCAGCTTATCCATACCACTGGTGTTCATTTGTTCTCCCACAACCACCCATACACCAACTTTGCTCCATCTGCCCATCATCCCCTCCCCAGCTGATTTTACTTCGGAGTCACGTGAGTGACTACGTGAAGAAGCCCCGTCCAGCCGCACACGCGTCATTATCGATCAGACGCATAGCGTTCATGACCGTGTGTGGAGGAGCAGGAGCTCCTCCAGCCGGTGAGTAAAACAAAAGTCGGAAGGTAAGTGAGTTACTTTTCACTTACAGGAGCGTTTCCTTCCCGTTTAGACTTGTTTGGTGGAACTCCACACAAGTTTATTATGGAGAAATGGGAAGGAGAGTCGGCCAGGGACGCACTGTAGTAAAACCCCAGATCCTAAGGGTAGCGGGCGTCAGTCAGGGGAGTCAGTGGCAGCGAAGCCATTAACTCCAGTTGTGGTCGAATGTGCGTTAAACCGCCGCGGGCGGGCGCAAGGCAAAAATCGGCCCGACCTGTAGACTCGGATGAGTCAGACCCGGAGGTATGCCCTCCTGAGGCAGGAAAGAGTATTACACTGCAAGGGTCAAAAACGTTATAACTCCTTATGGGGCAGATGATTTGTAAAGAACCCCCACAGGAGGATTTAAGTCGGTGTTGGCCAATGAAGTATAGCACAGGAGGTGCCTTGGAACAGGCACAAGGGTGGCTTACAGGAGAGCCATCAGTGCCTGTGCAGAAACATTAAAGAGGTTGGCCTACAGGAGAGCCAGTGCCCAAAAATGCCAGAAAAAAGGCAAGTTATGTGTTGGCCTATTGGAGAGCCAGTACTAGAAATGCCTGAACAAAAGGCAACACAAACGTGCAATGGTAAATGTGCCAGCACCGACAAATATAAAGTGTAAAAATAATGAAGCGTTGGTCTAGAATTGAGCCAGCGCCAGCAGCACCTGAAGCAGGGCTGCCTGTCCGTGGGCCTACAAGAGAGCCCGCGCAGGGGGAATCTGGCAGAGACTTACCTGAAACAGGGGAGCCAGAAATTACACCAACATAAAAATGAATATTTAAATTTAGATGATGATTTAAATGAGGACCAGAGCCCATTATCAGAGCCACAAATGTTCCAAGGCTGGCACAAAACTTTGCTGTTCCCAGAGTAACAGGGGAACCTTTGAGAGAGGAAATAGCTATGACTATAAATTATCTACTCTCCCATCAGCCCCAGGAATTAACCATGGATGAGACAAAAAAAATATGAGACCCGGGAAATTGTAGCAGTTACAGCAGTGAATAAACTTGATATGGGTAATTTGAGCAGTGGTTTACGCTCACAAGAATTGAAATTACACAAGTGCTGAAATTTCTGGGGTCAGTGGTTTGGATGAAGGTTATATATCGTATTCACAACAAAATGCCTTAGCACTCATGTGTAGTGCGCACTTTGAAATAAATTGTATTCATAAAAATGCAATAAGACCAAATATTCATCCTAAGTATGCAGGCTCTGCAAACCATCCAATATACAAATGCCTAAATCTGTTTTGGAGAAAATCTAACAAAGAAACTAAAGGATCACCTATGCTGAGCAGAGCGGTGAGAAGGCAGTATCCCTACAGGCGAAATGTGGTGCTGGAGAAGGAACAATCCTATCATTCTCGTATACACGTTGACATGCTGCACCGAGGATACGTGGAGGTTACAATGTGCCTACTAGAAGGGGACAACAACTGCCGGTGGCAAACCCCGAGGTTAGGGGGCTTGGTCTGGTAAGAAACACAACAAATGTTTCATACTCACAAATAGGGGGAAGGTTACGATTCTTCCTAAAAGAATGGCAATCAATAACAAATGATTCATTTATTCTATGTAGCATTGTTGGATTCAAAATTGAGTTCTCTCCACTTTTGGATCCTCCAATTCAGCATAATTCAAACTGGTCACAGATTTTTTTCAAAGGAAGAGAATGGGTAGATCAAAGGAGAATTGAAAAATGTTATGCAGAAAAGGATGATATAAATGTCAGTAGAACAACACCATCAGTTTGTGTCAAATATTCTCCTAGGAATATTCTCCTAGAAAAGGGATGGTGGACGTAGAATCATTTCCAATCTGACAAATCTTAACCTTTATGTACAATAGAAACATTTCAAAATGGAAACATTTACTAATGCCATTTAGCTAGTCACAAAGAATTGCTACAAGGCAAGCATAGATCTGCAAAATGCATATTATTCTGTGGCAATGCATGGTAATGATCAAAGATATTTGAAATTTAGATGGATGAGTCAGTTATGGCAATTTAAAGCATTGCCCAATGGTCTGATTTCAGCACCAAGATTATTCACTAAATTGCTCAAACCAATTTTAGCTCTGTTAAGAGCTGAGGGCCATGTATTAATGGCTTATTTAGATGATATCCTCATTGTAGGGGACACTTTGGCTGCTGCAAAATTGTCAGTATCCAGTCAAATACATTTTGAGAAATTAGGTTTCATTATTCACCTACAAAAATCTAAATTGTTACCAAGCAAAAAGATTGATTACCTAGGGTTCACAATTAACTCCGAACACATGGTAATCACTTTGCCGAAAGATAAAAAGCTGCAGTTAATTGAAGGTTGCATAAAACTCATTAACGAGGACACATCTTCAATTAGAGAAGTGGCAAGCTTGCTAGGCAAATTCATTGCAGGGTTTCCAGCGGTCACGTTTGGACCATTGCATTATCAATGTTTACAGAGAGCTAAGGTACAAGCGTTAAAAATGAATAGAGGGCATTTTGATAGGCCCATGAAATTAACAATTCAATCCATTACGGAAATAGAATGGTGGATTAACAATGTTTCTAATGCTTCCAGAAAAGTTCTGGTAGAAACACCTTCCGTCACTCGACAGACTGATGTAAGTGCGCTGAGTTGGGGCGCTACTAACATGATTTTCCAGCTGTGGAGGTAGGTGGAATGTGAATGAAGTACCTTTGCTGGAAAAACTGGGAATCAATTACCTAGAGCTATTAGGCGCATTTTACGGCCTTAGAGCTTATTGCACTGATATGGGAAATGTGCATGTTCAGGTACAGGTTGACAATACTACAGCTGTAGCATACATAAATCACATGGGTGGTATAAAATCAGAATCATGTGATAAATTGGCAAATGAAATTTGGACCTGGGGTATTGCCAGAAAAATGTGGCTGTCAGCAATATTTACCAGGTAAAAATTAATACAATTGCAGACAAAAGATCACATAAATTTAATGATAATACAGAATGGATGTTAAATCGGAAAATATTCACACAAATTATCACACAATTTGGAATGCCAGAAATTGATCTGTTTGCATCAAGATTGAACCACCAGTTGCCTAAGTATGTGTCATGGGAACCTGATCCTGGTGCAGTAGTGGTGGATGCTTTCTCGCTACATTGGGGTGGTATGTTTCTGTATGCGTTTCCACCATTTTGTTTAATCCACAAATGCATACAGAAAATTAAACAAGATTCAGCCTCAGGGATTTTGGTAGTACCAGATTGGCCTACACAGGTGTGGTACCCACTGGTGTTAAAAATGGGGGGAAAAAACCCAAAACCCTTATGGTTATTCCAAAGCAGATTAAACTGCTTGTACACCCTGTGACTAATGAATCACATCCTTTACATAATCGTATTGGTTTGTTGATTTGCAGATTCTAAGAAGGCCATATCTTGGAAAAGGATTATCAGACCGTACGGTGGATGTTATGACAGCAGCCTGGAGGAATAGTACCCAGAAGCAGTACATTTCATATATAAAGAAATGGGAGGTGTTTTGTTCAGTAAAGAATATTGCATATAACACAGCAGAAATTTCAGATGTAATAGAGTTTCTTTCAACTCTACACTATGAATTGAAATTAAGTTATAGTGCAATTAATACTGCACGAAGTGCACTCTCTGCATATTTAAGCAGTGAATCAGAACAAACTCCAATTGGAGCACATCCTTGGGTCTGTAGGTTTATGAAAGGAATTTTCAACTCTAATCCTCCCAGACCCAGGTATACAGAAATTTGGAATGTAAAAGATGTACTGATGTTCCTAAGGAATTGGAATCCAGTTGAAACTCTGTCATTATCCAAAATTACCATGAAATTGGTTATGCTCATGGCATTAGTTTCAGCACAGAGAGTTCACACATTACAGACATTCAGAATTGATAGAATGAAAGTAGGGCAAAATGCCGTGACATTCTATGTCTATGATTTACTGAAGCAAAGTAGACCTGGGTTCACAGGATGCAAGTTGGAATTTTTAGCATATCCTACAGATTCACGACTGTGTGTAGTAACATATGTGAAATGTTACATAGAAACAACAAAAGTTTTAAGAGGCGCCGAATTGGCATTTTTTATTAGTCATAAAAAGCCTCATAAGAAAGTGTCAACACAAACAATTTCACGATGGTTGAAACAGGTGTTGAGATATTCAGGTATTGATACTGATAAATTTAAATCTCATTCCACCAGGGCGGCATCAACATCAGCGGCCAGGGATTCAGACAATAGACCTTATTCTCGCGGCCGCAGGATGGGCAAGTGAACAGATGTTTCACAAGTATTACCACAAGGAGATTAAAGATCTCAGAGGGTTTGGTGATGCCGTGCGGGATACAGTATTAAATCCCCCATTATAATAAATGGGCCTAATTTTGTTACTTTTATTAAAATAAATAAAACCATTAACTGATTACATTCAAATGTTGTGGTTATGCATTGTTGATTGTGCTTACTCAAATAGAGTCAATCGATGCAGTGAACCCCTGGATTTGAATCCACGGTGTGAAATCACAGAGCTTTGAAATCTTCACGTAGTCACTCACGTGACTCCGAAGTAAAATAGTAAGATTAAACAAGAACTTACCAAGTTTGAAGCTTGATCTTTATTTTATGAGGAGTAACGTTGAGGGATTACGTGCCCTCCGCTCCCACCCTCATAAAAAGATCAAGCTGGTAGTTCTAAGTCTTTATGCATCTTACTATCATACTTCAGTAATTATCGTCTGTGATTGTCACTCCGCTGCTTTGAAAGATTGACGCGTGTGCGGCTGGACGGGGCTTCTTCACGTAATCCCTCAACGTTACTCCTCATAAAATAAAGATCAAACTTCAAACTTGGTAAGTTCTCGTTTAATCTTACTATTCCACCTGCCACATACCAGCCTCTGCCCCATTCCTCCTTCAAACTGTAAGAATCTTCCCATCCTCTCCTTCAATTCTAATGCAGTGCCTTGCCTTGAAATGTTGGTATATGTCATTTGCCTCCACAGATGCTGTTTGACCAAGTACTTCCACTGGCCTTTCTTTAGTCTAAAATTCTTGTTGGAAATAACCACAAAGTCTTACTCTATCTATAATTGAAACCATTTAATTGGTGCTTAGAGAGCTTTCTAAAATCATGAGGGTGATTGATCAGGATTTATTTTACCCAGGGTAGGGTAATCAAGAACCAGCAAAAACAGGTTTAAGCAGTGTTCAATGCTAATTTTTTAGGTGTCGGAGCTGTCAAACAGGGGCATTTCAGATTTTGCTGGGGGGGGGGGGGCAAGCTAGTTTCCCTAGAGGGTCAAACAAGATTATAGCCTATTACTACATCCCAGTGTATAGCTAGTACTTTAAAACATATAATACTTAATTTAATTATGACAAAATATTGCACGGTTGCACTCACTGATTATCATGAAATATAATTATGAAGCAAGTAAAGAAAAAGACTGTTATCATGTATTTTTACAGAGGTGCCGGCAAGACACCGACTCGCCCTGACTATCCCACAGCTCTGGGCCTTCACACACACACACACACACACACTCTCACCCTCACACCCATTCACCTACACACCCACCCACTCATCCACCCACCAGAGTTCCAGGCTCAGCTCCAGGCCCACAACCACAAACGATGCACACATCACATGGTCTGTCTCTGCTGCATCATAGTGTTCCCCTCCTCCTGCAGGGAACCTCAGTAGTGATGGATCTTCCCCTTACCCCTCTTTTAATCAGGTTACCCCGACCACACATCCGCTAGTTAAAATTCCACCCTGTTTATTTTTTCTTTAACAGATGTGCCGGATCGGTGCTCAGGTGAGCTCCGGCAGCACTGCACCCCTGGGTTTAAGGTGAGGAGGAAGATTTAGTAGGAACCTGAGAGGCAACCTTTTCTACGAAGAGGTTACTGGGTGTATGGAATGAGCTGCCAGCGAAGGCAGAATAACAACATTGAAAAGACACTTGGACAGGTACATGGATAGAACATGTTGAGAGGAAAGTGGGCCAAACGCTGGCAAATGTGACTAACCTAGATGTAGCATCTTGTTCAGCTTGGAGCATTAGGCTGAAGTACCTACTTCCATGCTATATGGCTCTATGACTCTTTGTTAGATGAACATAAACATGGCAAATGGAGTTTAATAATGGAAAATATGTGCTCACACACTCTGGTAAGAGCAATTCAAAGGAAGCTATTATCTAAATGGAGTGAGATTGCAAATGAGTGGAGTACAAGAGATTCAAGTGCTTAAAGTGCAAAACAAAAAGCCAGCAGGTAGATGCAGCACACAACTCAGAAGGTGATTAGCATTCAAAGGTAGGTTACTATTGTAATTATGGTACATGATGTTGCTGAGGACATATCAGGAGCACTGTGCACAGCTTGGTCCTCAAATTTAAGAAAGGATATATTAATATTGCATATCAGCTAGAAGAGATTTCTGGAATAAGCAAGTGTTACCTAACCATGAATGGCTGAAATCACTGGTTCTGTGTCCCTTGGAGATGACAAGAAACAGAGTTAACCTTATGAATGTATTAAAGAGGCATGATGTGGTGGTGAATTGATGGATAATGCGTGGATATATTCTAAAAGAACAGGGAATTGTGTCTTATGTGGAATAAGCACAGTAAAGGAGTTGAGGCATCAGTCATATCAGCTGTTATCAACATAAATTGCTAGATAGCTCTAATTTGTACAAATGCAGGGCAGTTTATTGAGAATTTCTGTCATGTTTGATAAACTTAATTTAACTCTTTCCATTTATTTCAGTTCCTGCATTTTAATCACATCCATGAAATCTTCTACTCAGCGATTGGTTAGCAGTGCACGTTCTGCTTTGGTTGAATATTTTGATAATCTGAGGAGGGAAATTAAATATTAGACAACAAAGAAATGGCATAGCAGAGAACAGAACTCAGAAAGATGCAACTAGTTTATTCACTTTAACTGTTGATTCATCCCACATAACATCTTCCTTCCAGATATAAAGGCACAGCGCCAGACACCTGGGTTTGATCCTGACCACGGGTGATGTCTGTACGGAATTTGTACCTTCTCCCTGTGACTGCATAGGTTTTCTCCAGGTGCTCCAGTTTCCTCCCACATTCCAAAGACAGATGTGCAGGTTTGTAGGTTAATTGACTTGTGTCCCTAGCTTATGTGGGTGATCGTTGGTTGGTGCGGACTCAGTGGGGCCGAAGTGTCTGTTTCAATGCTCTCTCTCTAAACTAAACAAAAAACTCAATACTCCTTCAAATAGTTCCGTTCACACAAGTTCTATGTTATCTAACTTTCGCTTCCACACTAGGGTCAAATTACAGAGACCAATTAACCCATAAAACCTGGCATCTTTAGTATGTGTGTGAAAACTGGAGGACAGTGGAAACCCATGCGGTCATAGGGAATACATGCAAACTTCACACAGCCGACAACCGAGGTTAGGATTGAACTGATGTCTATGACGCACTGAGGCAGCAGCTCTATCAGCAGCGCCACTCTGCCTCAGGTTGCGTCATGTTCAGCACAAACGTTGTTGGACAAAGGACCTGTTCCTCTATTACAGGGGCATTCCCATTCACCGTAAAATTCAGCGAACTCAGCACCATTGGGTCACTGGAAATATTCCCTGCCTGACCATCAGATCCCTCCAGATCAGTCAGACAGACACCAGTTAGGCAGCATCTGCCTGCAAATGATTCATGTCCCTCAAACCCCTCCATCTCCATGCACCACGAAGGTGCACCCCAGACGCCACCATCCCTGGCAGTGCTTTCCAGGCACACACCACATAGTATGTAATACAAACTTGCCCTTTTTAAAAAAACTGCAGCTTCTACCCTGCACTGAATATAATGCAATAAGTTAAATGCCATAGTAGGCATTTAGTTAATTGGGATAATTTTAGTCAATTGGGAGGTGTGATTGCAAATCTTGTACAATATCATAAACCAAGTAAAATGTGACAAAGTCAAAATGGCCAGGCACAAAGAACAGAATAATCATGAACATCAATAACATGTCAATAACTAGACTCTCCTTGTGTAAGGCAGCATGCTGTAAGGTTGCAAACTCGTTTGCTCCCTTAACTTTTAGCTTCCACTGACCACTCTTTCAATGTTACTGGTGACTATTTGACTTCAAGACACCGTCTAACTGTTCATAAAGTGTTGATAACACTTTTACACGCCTTAATCGTGAAAAGCATGGAGACAAGAAGGAAAGGAGGATCCCCAAAGAAGGAACTGGGGAAAGCCACAACCACAGCTGTAGCTTCTGATTCCAGCATCATAGAAGCAATATCGAAAATGAACGATGAATTGAAAAATGAGCTGAAAAATGAAATGAAAACAAGATTTGGCAGTTTGGAAGAAATGGTGAAAGGAGTTTCGACCAAATTGAAGGAAGTCCAAGGAAAACTGTCTTTGTTACAAGATGAACTTCGTGAACAAAAGGATCAAATTGATATCTTGCGCACCCTGGGACAGGAGAGAGATTTGAAGATTGAAAAATTGGAACGGAGAATGAATGAAAACACTCGAGCACTTCAGCAATACAGGTCTAAAAATATGGACTTAGAAAACAGAAGCCGTCGTTTGAATTTACGAATTGTTGGTTTGCCGGAAGGCCAAGAAGGAGATAACGTTATAAAATATGCTTCTAAAATGATAAAGGAAACATTCAACATTGAGCACAATGAAAACCTTCCGTTCCTGGAGAAGGCACACAGGATTGGGAAGAGATCCGGTAATAAACCGAGACACTTGATCATTCGGTTTCATTTTTTTCAAATGAAGAAGAATATTCTCCAGGCAACAAAAAAGTTTGGTGTGGTTGAATATGAAGGATGTAAGTTTCAGTTTGTCCCTGATTATAGTTACGAGCTTTTGGAAATAAGAAAGACTTTTTATAATGTAATGTCTGATTTGTATAAGAAAAACTGCGCCCAGCTCTATTATCACCAGCTAGATTGCGTATTCGGCTTTTCAATGGTAACTTTCGATTTTTTAACAGTCCTCAAGATGCCTCCAGCTGCGTCTGAAGAGCTACGACGAGGAAGGGGAGTAATTGATAGCTGATTAAGTTATAATTGGAGATTTACTGTTCCTAATTTGACAACATTTCGTTTCGTAATGATTAAGAATTTAACTGGACGAGTTGTTTTTCTTTTATATATATTCTTTTAAGAATTTCTTTGTTAATTCGTGTTCCCCTGTCGTTAGACAAACTAAGAGAACGCAGTTCTTGTTTTTTATATCTTGACCTTGGATAATAATAAGCAGCATTCCATGCCAGTCTGTATTTTTTTTTCTTCTCTCTCAAAGAGATAATAACGAATGTGTTATGACGTAGTGGTTAAATATTATTCTTTTTATGCTGAGTGCTGTTACTGGGAGAGATGGGATTGGGGAGGGGATTAGGTAGTTTGCTGACTGTCTTTTGGTCAGTTTGGGGTTCTACAGGGGTGGGAGGGGGGAGGGGGGAGGGGGGAGGGGTCTTTTGTTCCCTATTTTGTGATCTCCATTTGTGCAAATTCTGAACTACAAAATTGGCTGAAATGTCGTCACTTCTGGCTCCGCCCTAGATTTTTCTTCTTCCAGTATTATGAACTTTTAGGCTTCAAGAAATTAACCCATTACATCCCACATGATTTTTACAAGCAATATGGATAAAGTTACTAATTTCCTTTCATGGAATGTGAATGGCTTGAACCATCCCATTAAGAGGATATTTTTTTAAAAAGTTCTTCACAGACTTAATGCTCAGATTATCTTTGTTCAGGAAACTCATGTAAGGCAAGATGACAAGTCACGATTTTTCAAGTTTTGGAGAGGACAGCAGTTTCATTCAAATTCACAGGCTAAGGTGAAAGGTTGTCTCTATTTTTATTGACCCCTCAATTCTGTTTGTTCACCATGAAACAATTTCTGATCCATATGGCAGATTCTTGGTGATTACCGGTGTCCTTTATAGGCAAAAAGTCACTATGGTGAATGTCTATGCACCAAATATTGATCACCGTGAGTTTTTTAAACAGTTAATTGCATCCTTTCCTAATTTAAATGAACACTTTTTAATAATGGGTGGAGACTTCAATTGCTGTTTGAATCCCTCGATTGATACGTCTACATCTGATCATGTGCTTCCAAATAAATCAGCTAATTTTATTAATTCTTTTTTACTTGACTCGGGAATGTTAGAAATTTGGAGATTCTTACATGCAAATGACAAAGAATTTTCATTTTTCTCTCATGTATATCATAATTATTCTAGGATCGACTATTTTATACTAGATTCTCGGCTAATTCCATTCGTCATTGCATGTGAGTATGATACAATTGCTATTTCTGATCATGCACCAGTGAAACTATTGATCAAACTACCTGATTCCAAGTTTAGTGCTAAACAATGGCGATTTAATGCTACTTTGCTTCAAGACTTAAACTTTATTAAGTTTATGAAAGATCAGATTGCTTTTTACTTCTTGACAAACTCTAATGAAGAGATATCCAATGGTATAGTTTGGGATGCTTTTAAGGCATATATTCGTGGACAAATTATTTCATACTCCGCGGGATTAAAAAAACAAACACAAAAAGAAATACGCACATTGGCTGACGAGATTAAAGAAATTTATAAAAAATATTCAAAAGCTCCTAGTTTAGAGCTCTATAAGAATAGAGTTGAACTTCAATTGAGATATGATTTGTTATTAGTATCACCGATTGAGAACCAGTTACTTAAAACCAAAAGTAAATTTTATATAAATGGCGTAAAATCTGGTAAATTACTTGCTAATCAATTGAAAGCAGTGTCGGCCAAGCGTCAGATTACTAAAGTGAGTAAACGGGATGGTACAGTAACCGTAGACCATGACGAAATTAATAAATCCTTTCAGGAATTTTATACCTCCCTATACCAATCAGATTTTCCTACTGATTCCAATATATTGCATGAGTTTTTAAAGAAACTGAACTTACCAAATTTACCATATAATGAGTCTCTGTTGTTTCGATGAACCCATCACGGAAGACGAAATACAGAAAGCAATATTTTCAATGAATTTTGGTAAAGCTCCCGGATTAGATGGGTTTACAGTAGAATTCTTAAAGTATTTCTCAAATTTATTGTCTCCATGGCTATGCAAGGTATTTAAAGAAGCCTTTTTAAGGAATAGATTACCACAATCTTTTTATGAAGCTTCTATTTCTTTAATTTAAAAAAGATAAAGACCCTACTGAAGTGACATCATATAGACCTATATCAATGTTAAATGTAGATTTTAAAATTCTTTCCAAAATATTAGCTATGAGATTGGAAAAGATTTTACCGCAAATTATCTCTGAAGATCAGACAGGTTTTATTAAAAATCGTTACTCATTCTTTAATGTTAGGAGACTAATAAATATTGTATATACAGCGTCTAATAAAACCCCAGAATGTGTCATCTCACTTGATGCCGAGAAGGCTATTGATAGAGTAGAATGGAATACTTATTCAATATACTTGAAAAAGTTAAGATTGGTCCAAAATTTATCTCTTGGATCAAACTGATATATCTTATACCTCAGGCTTCTGTATTTACTAATAATCAGAGATCCCCTTTTTTCAGGCTCTTTCAAGGTACTAGACAGGGCTGTCCCTTAAGTCCTTTACTATTTGATATTGCTTTGGAAACTTTAGCCACTGCTATTAGGGAATACCCTAATATTTTTGGTATTGTCCGCGGGAATAAGACACATAAGCTATCTCTTTATGCAGATGATCTGTTATTATTTATTTCTAACCCTGAGAAATCTATTCCGGCAATAGTAGCATTACTTAATCAATTCAGTAGTTTTTCTGGTTATACAATACAATACAATACAATACAATTTATTTGTCATTTGGACCCCGTTGAGGTCCAAACGAAATGTCGTTTCTGCAGCCATACATTACAAAACGAAGAAGACCCGAGACACAACACAATTTACACATACATCCATCACAGCGCTGTGATGGAAGGCAAAAATAACGTATCTCTCCACTGCACTCACCCCCCCGATGTCAGAGTCAAAGTCAAAGCCCCCGGCGGGCGATGGTGATTGTCCCGCGGCCATTAAAGCCACGCCGGGTGATGCAAGGTCGCGCACCGGGTCTTGGTGTTAGAGCCCCGGCGTGCGCTCGCAAAGTCCCGCGGCCATTCCAAGCCGCGCGGGGCGGTGATGTAAAGCCCCGCTCCAGGTGCTCTTCAACCCCGCAACTCGGGCGGGAGAAGTCGCCGCTGTGGAAGCCCCGAAAAGCGGTCTCCCACCAGGGACCCGCGGGCTTCCGGTGTTGCCGTCCGCCAGACCCGCGGCCGTAGCCCCTGAATCTCCGGGGGTCGGGTTGCAGCAGCGCTCCACCACAGCTCCACCCGCTCCGGACTTGGCCAGCCCCGTGACGGTGAGTAGTCCGCAGCTCCGCAACTGGAGCCCCAGGTCGTTCCTGCTGGAGGCCGCTCCACGTTGCCCAGCCCCAACGACAACGGAGACCCGACAAAGAAAAGGTCGGGTCTCCCGTGCAGGGGAAAGATTTTAAAGTTCACCCCCCCCCCACCCCCACACACATACCCCGACAAAAAAAATAATAAAAACTACATAGAAACGAGACAAAAATAATAAAAAGACAGACGGACTGCAGAGGCCGCTGCTGACGAGAGTCGCGCCTAAATCTAAACTAAACTAATTATAAACTAAATCTTAGTAAGAGTGAGCTTTCCCATTAAATAATTTTGTTTCGAGTTATGGACAGTTTCCATTTAGATTGACTACCGAACCATTTTTACTTATTTAGGTATTAAGATCACCAAGAAACACAAGGATTTATTTAAAGCTAATTTTATTCCTTTAATTGACCATATTAAACATCAGTTCACTAAATGGTCACCAATGTCCTTATCCTTAATTGGCTGAATCAATGCTATTAAAATGTTCATTTTACCTAAATGTCTGTATTTATTTCAGACGATACCAATTTTTATTGCCAAATCTTTCTTTGATATTATAGACTAAAATTTCTTCATATATATGGCAGAATAAAAATCCCAGACTAGGTAAAAAATACCTACAGAAATCAAAAAAAGTTGGTGGTTTGGCATTGCCGAACCTTAGACTCTACTATTGGGCAGTCAATGTTCGTTATGTAACATTTTGGACAAAAGATTTAGAAGATACCTAATGCCCTGGATGGATAAACCTAGAACGTGATTCCTTACAAGGGCTATAATTGGCTTCTATTCTAGGGACCTCGTTACCTTTTACAATTACGAGATTGAATAAATATATGACGAACCCAATAATAAGACATACGTTCCGAATACGGTTTCAATTTTGTAAGTTTTTTGGACTATCTGATTTTATCCAAATTTCTCTTCCAACCATCTAGTACTGATCAAGTTTTTTTGTAATGGAAGAGGAAGGGATTAGTAGCTTTTTGTGATTTGTTTTTGGAGGGTTGTTTTATGTCTTTCGAACAACTCTCCAATAAATATAACTTACCTAACAGACAAACAGACTTAAATTGTTGAATTTCTCAGTTCAGATTCGGTTTTGTTCTGTTTTGTTTTATTTATTTATTTTATTTTTATTCTTATTTTATTATTATCATTTTTTTTTTTTTTTAAGTTTAGGGGGTTTTGTTTTTTCTTTTTCTTTTTGTCTTTTTATCTTTGCTTTTTTTTACATTTATGTTTCCTTTTAAAGATTTAACTATATTCATTGTGTATTTTGACACTGGTCTCATATTAGGTTATACCTGTTATTAATGTGTTTAATCATGATCCCTATGTATCAATACCATTGTTATGTTTATCATTATTCTATTTGCTCTGTTTTTTTAATGTTTTATTTTTGTTTTTGTTTTTGTTTTTTGGAAAAAAAACAATAAAAAGATTTTAAAAGAAAGGTACTGAATAAAAAAGTTGGGATGTTCTGCTACAGTTGTACAATATGTTGGTGAGGCCACATTTAGAGTATTGTGTTAAGTTTTGGTCACTCCACTATCGGAAGGATGTCATTAACAGGGCCTGTGATTCAGGGAGAGGATGAGAATGCTTGGACTTTAATCCTTGGCACGCAAGAGGCTGAGGGGTGATCTTATAGAGGTTTATAAAATCAAGGAGCATAGATAGATTGAATGCACAGAATCTTTTAACCAGCCTTGTGTAATCAAGAACCAGAGGACGGATTAATAACAGCAACAAAATTAATACTGAAATTTTGGAAAAATGCTCCTACGCCAACAATAAAAATGTGGACTTCTAATATGTCGGAATTGTTACATCTAGAAGATATGAGATTCCTCCTAGCAGGTAAACAAGACCAATTCCAAAAGATTTGGTCTCCATATATTGACTTATTACAAACATAAGGTGCAACAAAATGATGATAATAAATGGTTTTAAGTCCTGGCGAGGGGTGAGTAAAGATAAGAAGTAGGTGCATCCCTTTCATATTGTCCTATCTTATTTTATTTTTTCTCTTTTTTTTCCTCTCTTCTTTAACTACTTCATGTGGTTTAGGTACACATCTGTGTTCCTGGACCACTTTTTCATTCACTCACTGACTGTCTTTGCTAGCTCTTTCTATCCTTTCTTTCTATTAAAGTTGAAAAACAGAAGTGGTACAAGAACTGTATAAATTTACGTTATTGCAGATTACTGTAATGTAAAATACTTCTAATAAATAATAAAAATAAAAAAAATAAAAAAATAAAATAAATAAAAATAAACAAAAAAATAAAAAATAAAAAATAAAAAGAACCAGAGGACTTAGGTTTAAGGTGAGAAGGAAACGAGTTACTCGGAACCAGAGGAAGTGGAAATATGGAAGAACATTCCAGGGGAAGGAGTTGAGGCAGGTATTAAAAAACATTTAGAACACAGGTAGATAGGAAAGGTTCAGTGAGATATGGGTCAATTGCAGGAAAATTGTAGTTTAAACATGGCATCTTGGTTGACATGGCCAAGTTGAGGCAAAGGGCCCATTTCCATGCCGTATGACTCTATGGCTCCGTGGGCTTGAAAAGCCAATTCTTTTCCGTTTCACTGCTAAATGATAGTTAATCACCCTCACTAATAGTGACCACAATGGCAGACCCATGACCACGACTGGTTTACAGTGATAATAAGCTAACCATTGCCTCAGTTCAAATATGCATGTCGTTGATGTTCAATGACTAAATTGTTGCTGCATTCTTAGTTTTGGCAAGGTTCTGATTTGGGTGCTGGAGCTGTTGGACATCTTGATACCATGAAAGCAGAACCTCCGTTTCAGGAAATATACTTGCTGACTGGTGTCTCAGACCAGCAGTGCCTGGGAACATTGTATTTTGAAGAGGAAATATTACACAACCAAGGCCAAGTGCTCGAGAAAGCAGCACGTCTGTTATTTCAATGAAAACTCTGCTCTTCATCCATCTTGTCATTTTGATCACCCAGTTTATTTTATAATATTGTATAACATTTGCAATCAATTCTCACAGTTTATGACATTTACAGCTGGTGTGAAGATGCATCAGTCAATACCTTCTGTCTTCCAATTTAGTTTATTTAATAGAAAGATAGAAACATAAAAAAATAGGTGCAGGAATAGGCTATTCAGCCCTTTGAGCCAGCACCGCAATTCAATACAATCATGGCTGATCATCCAAAATTAATACTCCGATCTGGCTGTTTCCCCATATCCCTTGAATCCCTTAGCCCTAAGAGCTAAATCTAACTCTCTCTTGAAAACAGTGATACAGTGTGTAAACAGGCCATTTGTGCCACCAAATCCATACTAACCAGCAATCACCCATTCATAATAGATTTCCCATCCACCCCTACACTATCAGGGTGACTTACCGAGGATGATTACCTGCACACCTGCTCATCTTTGGGATATGGGAGGAAACCGGAGCTCCCTGAGGAAGCCCACATAGTCACAAGAGAATGTGCAAACTCCACGTAGACAGTACCCGAGGTCCAGATTGAACCTGGGTCTCTGGCGTTGTGAGGCAGCAGTTCTACCAGCTACACTACCATGCTGCATTACGTACAAACTCTAAATCCTACACTGACTTTCCCTTCCACTTGTTATATTCAACACAATAACTCCTTTACACAGGAGGAAAGTGAACTGCAATTCATCACCAGAATATATCTTACAACAGTGTGATCACAGGCAAGAAATCAGTGATATAGATGACTGAATTTACACTAAAACCCTGATCATCCAGCTCTCTTGGGATTTGGGAAATGGTAGATTTTAAGGACTGCTGCATGTTACTCCAAACGTACTTTAATTCAACTAATTTAAGCACTTGTTGAGCAAGTCAGTGGTTGAGGTGCATCTGTACACTACTATCAGACTTAAGCGGAGGAATACCCATTGTAATTTGCCTGAAGAGTCTCGAACCAGATTGTCACCTATCCATGGTCTCCAGGGATGTTGCCTGACCTGCTGAGTTACTATAGCACTGTCCCTCACAGTCTTTCCCAATCTTATATATCAAAAATAGTCAGCATCTTTCTACATCATAAAGAGTCATGGAAATATGCAGCATACAAACATGGCCTTTGTCCCACTGACCTGCACCAACCATTCATGTACACTAATCCTACATTTGTCCCACATTCTCAACAGCTCTCCCCACATTGTATCATGCACAATCTAGGGGACAACTAACCTACCAAACAATGTTTTGGGGATGTGGGAGGAAACCAGAGCACCTGGGGAAACCCACATGGTCACAGGAACAACATGCAAACTCTACAGATACATCAGCCGATGTCGGTATTTAATTCAGGTCTCTGGCTCTGTGCTGTCCTGTTTCACATTGTAGTCCACCTGTCATGTTGTTGCTCATTCATTCGGCTTTCCACCTTGAACCATTTCTCCCACTACTCACATTCCCACTTAAATTTGAGTTTTCCAGCAACAGCGGCCTTGGTGGCAGCTACTGTGTGCAGCGGTAGAGTTGCTGCCTTACAGTGCTTGCAGCACCGGAGACCCGGGTTCGATCCCGACTACTGATGCTGTCTGTACAAAGTTTGTACGTTCTCCCCATGACCGCGTGTGTTTTCTCCAAGATCTAAGGTTTCCTCCCACACTCCAAAGACGTACAGGTATGTAGGTTAATTGGCTTGGTGTGTGTGTATAGGATAGTGTTAATGTGCGGGGATCACTGGTCAGCGCAGACTCGATGGGCCGAAGGGCCTGTTTCGTTACTGTATCTCTAAATTTAACTAAACAAAACTAGTAAACGTTAAACTGCAACCAATCTGCCTCATAGCTGACTTGGATCATGAGCAGTGGGAGCCCCCAACAGAGCAGCACAGTGTCACAACTCGTAGAGCTGCTGCCTCACAGCGACACAGACCCGGGTTCAATTTTGACCTTGAGTGCCATCTATGTGGAGTTTGCATGTTCTCCATGTAACCGCATTGGATCCCTCCAGGAGCTCCGGTTTCCTCACACATCCTAAGATGTGTCAGTTTATAGTTTAATTGGCCACTGTAAATTGCCCCTAGTGGGTGGGTGACTGGATGAGAAGGTGCAATGAGATAGAATTCATGAGAACAGGTGGTTGGTGGTTGGCATGGACACGGTGGGCCAAAAGGACTGCTTGCATGCTGTACTTTTTAATGACTCATTGATATTTCTAGGATTTGGGGCAGTGAATCCATAATGTATAACATTTTTTTACACTGAATTCACAATTTTAAAATATCTGATTATCAGAAACATTTAACAACAGCACAAAGGCTAGTTGACAGTGGTGACTGTCGAGGCATTTCAGGTGTAGCTGCTGCCTTATCCTACTTGAGATCGATCATTTCTTCAAGCCCAATACCTTTACTAGCAACAGTGCATCACAATTTTTCCATCTTACCTCTCCTCTTTTTTCTCCACCAAACAATTACTGCCAAGACAATAGCCAGAAATATCAGCACACACACGGCAATAAGGCCTATGTGCCTGTCTTTCTTCCTATTTCCTTCTGAAAAATAAGAATGCATAATTTTACAAATCAATTGTTAAGCTGTGCAGCTAAATAGATGGGCACTGTCTGAAGACTTCAGGGTGAAGAAGGGTCTCGACCCGAAATGCCACCTATTCCTTTTCTCCAGAGATGTTACCTGACCGCTGAGTTACTCCAGCATTTTGTGTCTATATTTGGCGCTTTTCAAGGTATATAAGATGATATGGTGTTTTGAATCACGGAGTTCTGCAGCATGGCAAAGGGACAATATCTGTTCTGTACAACTCTATGATCTATGGCACCATCACAGCCACAACTTAATTCAAGAAAGAAGGTGAATTGAAAGCAGAAAGCTTTAACCCTATATAAACTAACATTTGTTTTGGGGAAAATGCTGGATTCCTTTCAATAATGGCAGAACATTTAAGTAATAACAAAACAATAAAGTGCATTATCAGGGCATTAACAGGAAAATTGTAGAAAGAAAGAGATGCAGATACTGATTTACACAAAAGGTTTAGTTTAGTTTATTGTCACATGTATTGAGGTACAGTGAAAAGCTTTTGTTACGTGCTAACCAGTCAGTGGAAAGAATATACATGATAGACACAAAATGCTGGAGTAACTCAAGGGAACAGGCAGCATCTCTGGCGAACATGGATTCATCACCTATTCCTTTTCTCCAGAGATGCTGGCTGACCAGCTGAGTTATTCAAGCAATTTGTGTCCATCTTCGGTGTAAACCAGCATTTGCAGTTTCTTCTTACTCATGGACAGGTGACGTTTCATTTTGGGACCCTTCTTCAAACTTTGTTTGAGAAATTGATTAGAATTCTTTGAAAATGCAACAGGAACCCGTAGACAATGTATATTCGAGCAGCAGGTGTGAAAAGCCTAAAATTCATAAACAAAATGATGGAAAAGCAGAATAGGTAACAAAATTCAAATGAGAAACAAAAGAAATACAATATATTGTAGAGATCCAAACGTCATGAACAAATCAATGTTTTTAAAGAAATACAGTTTTGGCCCACTCGCGTTTAGTAAGGACTTGAGCAAAGTTCCTGCCATTGTAATCGGGCACACCAGTTGACTGGCGATTAACTCATCACCAACTCCCACCAAAACCCTGTCACTCACGTGATAGTCCCAGCTCCCCTGACGAGGGTTCTAGCAATAAGTGGCCTGACCACCAGATGTCGCCAGAATATCTGGATTTTCATAAGATATCTGATCAAGTGATGCAAAGGCACATGGCTTATGACATTGGGGGTAATAATTAGCATGAATGGAAAAACAATTAAGAGCAAGCAGAGAGTTGTCTTAAAGGAGTGTTCAGGTTGGGAAACTGCAACTGCAGGTTGGGAATCAATGCAAGAAAGTGAACTACTTATCGTTGGTATTAAGAGCAGATGAAGGGACTGATGGCGCTGTAGCCTAGATTGCTGATGATACATAGATAGGTTGGAAATTAAGTTCTGGGGTATGTCAACAGTCTTCAGAGTGAAACATCAGATTCCTTATTTGTGCATTGTTCGAGGGAATCTTCAAAAGTGAACATTTGTGTAGGTTCGTGCAGCATACTTGGAATCAAACTACTACGATCGCTGTTTGTCAGGCAGTTATATTTTTTGTTGCTGAATCTGTAACTTGCGTCAGGGAACTTACTTCATTAGGTTTTGTTTTATTAATGCCAGATGTTTCAAAATACAGAGCAAAGGTTTGTTTTGTATGCTACCCAAATTATAAAACTATACATAAATACAAACTCAAAAACAATAGATAGAGCAAAGAGGAGGATACAGAGTACAGAATATAGTTCTCAGCATTGTAACGCATCAGTTCCATAGACAATGTGCAATGAGGTTGAGGTGAATCAGGCATTGAACCTACATTATGGAAGGACCCTTCCGAAGCCTGTTAACAGATGGAAAGGGGGTGTTCCTGAGTCTGGCAGTGTATACTTTCAACTTTCTGTACCTATTGCCTGATGGGAGCAGGAAGGAGGAATGACCGGGGTGGGATAAGTCTCATTTTCGAAGGCAACCTGGTGTAGACTGAATCAATAGTGGGAAGTCTGGTCTGTGTGATGATCTTTAACTCTTTGTATATTCTTGCAGTCTTGGGCAGTGCAGTTCCCAAATCAAGATGTGATGCAACCCAACAACATGCTTTCTCTAGCAGCATCTATAGATGTTTGCTAGAGTCACCAGAGACATGATGAATATTCTCAGTCTCCTGAGGAAGTAGAGGTGTCGGTGTGCCTCCTTGGCTATGTGGCCAGTCCATGACCGAATATTGGATAAATTCATGCCAAGGAACATGAAGCTCTCAATCATTTCCACTTCGGACCATTGATTTGGATTGGGGCATGTACTCCCCCAGTGCCTTGCTGTTAATCACATCATGAGGAAAGATTCATTTTTTATTTAAACATACCTTTCATAGATTTCAGTTCCACCACTGAGAATCTCAAATACTCCTTCCTTATATATTAGTTATTTATTTACTTTTAATAAATGTTCTGTTGACAAAGTCTTCTGCTCATGTGGAGAGTGGGTGCTGATTACGTGATTACTTAGAGCAACACCACTAAACAAAGAAAGTTTAAGCATCTTGGAATATGGGATGTATTCATGATGATTAAAATGGAAACAACAGAAGATAATGATTATCTATGAAAGAATATTTAACGTTCTTACCCCAGATGATGGTCTTCCCACCGGGCAGGCTGCTGTGATCGACATGACAGGAATACTGTTTCCCATCATACGGATCATACTCAAGGACAGACCTTAGATGATATGTTCCATCGTTGTTGGGTGTGACCCCAGAAGATTTTGTCTCAGAGACATGTTGACCATTCTGCAACCAGCTGACATTGATGGCCGGTGGGTAAAATCCAAACACAGTGCAGTACAGGACTGAATGATCATCAGGGCGGGCAGCGAGAGTGACCTCAGGGGAAACTACAAGACAGTAAGATGGTTATTTTCATCTTCAGTAAAACTTGCACAGTCACCCACCACAAAATATTCTTCAGTCCACTACAACAACCAAGTTACTGTCCACATCTGCCCCATTTTGCCTCTTTCGTCACCATCAACCAACCACGTGGTTTAAAAGGGATCGCACGCTCCCTGTTAAGACAGTACACAAGAAAGTTTGAAAGTACGTACCATTAAATTCAGGAACAGCTTCTTCCCCACTGTTATTGGACTACTGAATGGTTCTCATGTAAGATAAGATGTTGCCCTGATCTTCCAACCAATCTCATTGTGATCCTTGCAACTCTTTTTGATCTGCACTTTCTCTGTAACTGTAATGCTATGATATTGTAACCCGATATTCTGCACTCTGAGAATTTTTCTCTTTGCACTGTTCTACTTGTGGATGGCTTGATTGCACATGTGTAGTATGATCTGATTGGATAACACACAGACAAACTTTTGACTATATCACAGTTCATGTGACAATAATAAACTAATACCAACGGCAAATCTTTTCACTAGGGCATATTATTGACAATAATAAATAATTGACAAGTTACGAAATGAGGGTCAATTGGGGAGGGGACAAGCTTAAAATTGGCAGTATTTTCACTCCTCTTCAATAAGAGATAAAAGAGACCAGTCATTTGTTTACAAAATCTCTTTTTGCAGAGTGTGGTCATTCTCTGGCGCCAGAGATTTGTGAAGACAAAATCATTGGAAGCATTTAATGTGGCGGTAGTTAACTTAATTAAACTTAAATTGGAGAACTGAGTGCAATGAGGAACTGACATCGAACAGGAGTTGATGCCTGAGGAACGTCAGCCATGGTCATATTGAATGGTGGGCAGGTTAGAGGACCAAATGGCTTACTCGGAAACTTGATAACCGAGGAGAAAATCAGGCTTCTGAATGATCGTTCCATAAGCTACGGTACTGTCCAATTGACCACTACCCCATTACAGACAGTGGACTTTGTTTATAGAACTATGCAGGAAGGAACTGTAGATGCTGGTTTAAACCGCAGATAGACACAAAATGCTAGAGTAACTCAACGGGTCAGGCAGCATCTCTGGAGAGAAGGAATGTGTCACGTTTCGTGTCGAAACACTTATCTAATGGAACTGCTGTGCTACATTGCTGAGAACTACATGCCACACTCTGTACCTTCCCCTTTGCTCTACCTACAGTTCTTGAGTTTGATGATCATATATATGTATTTTGTTACCTCATCCAATTGGATAGCATGCAAAACAAAGCTTTACACTCTACCTCAGTACATGGGCAGCACAGTGGCGCAGAGGGAAAGTTGCTGCCTTACAGTACCACAGACCAAAGTTCAATCCTGACAATGGGTGCTGTCTATATAGAGTTCATACATTCTCCCTGTGACCATGTGAGTTATCTCCGGGTGCTACAGTTCCGTCACATTCAAAGACGTGCAGGTTTGTAAGTTTTTGGGCTTCTGTAAATTGTCCCTAGTGTGTAGGATAGAACTAATATTTGGGTGGTCGTTAGTCAGCACAGGTTCAGTGGGCCAAAAGGCCTATTTTCATGCTGTACCTCGAAACTAAACGTGACAATAATAAACCGAAACTTATCCCTGTGCCTATCTGTAGATTAGTGTCACTCATACTGTGGCTCCGCCCACAGGCTTATTAGACATCTCTCTCTCTCTCTCTCTCTCTCTCTCTCTCTCTCTCTCTCTCTCTGGTAGACTGGTAGTAAGCAAGCTGAGAAGAAAGCACCTTGTGTTTCCTCTGCAGAGTTACTAATAAAAGACTATGGATTCTAACCACTATGTGTGAGTTTGATCATTCTTCCAACACTATCTCTTGTGTTGTTACGTCTCTGGAACTAAGTGGTAGCTGCGCTTAACTTTGTTGTAGCATAACTGTTTATGCAGAACAATTCATGAAAAAAAGTCTAAAAAGGATTAAAAAACAAGTGATTCCAGCATGTTGAAAGATAATTGGGACTGATACGTAATGGGTGGCACTGCGACACAGTTCCAGTGACGAGGGTTTGATCACAATCTTGAAACAGAAAAACTTAAACTGAGGCACGTGCCTCTACTTCATCAATTCAGTGCTGTTATGGCACTGGGCTTTAACATGAGAAAATGTGAAATTGGGTATTTCCTTAGGGCAAAATCAGACTTCTCAGAGACTTGGAAGCTGCAAGATAGTCCTGGAATGTGGTGGATCACTGCGTGCTGTTCCAGAAGAGGACGAATTGTACTTATGTACAGTATGACTTGACTGGGGAGAATGCAGAACAACCATTTCACTGCAGATAGACACAAAAAGATGGAGTAACTCAGCGGGACAGGCAGCATCTCTGGAGAGAAGGGACGGGGTGTCCAGCATCTGCTGTTCCATCCAAACCATTTCACTGGATCTCTGCATGCATGAAACTAAACAGAGTTATATAAAATGCAGCACATACTGCAGTACTCAAGTAGGTCAGGCTGTCCTGATTTTGCAGCTGGATAACTTAACTGTAATTAAAAAACACAAAAACGTGCAGGTGTAACTCAGTGGCTCAGGCAGCATCTGGAAGACATGGTTACGTAATGTTTCAGCTTGGTGTCCTTCTTCATACTTCTTGCATCTGTTCTTTCTGACTTCAACTTAACAGTTGAAAAGGACTGTCGTGAGCCCCACCACGGGGTGTGGACTTACAATCGGAGCAGATCCCTTGCCTGCGGACTTACCATCAAGGGCTCCCAGTCTCGGGAGAGGCTAGTCGGGAGCTCCAATGCCACAGAAGGTTCGTCCAGCCCCGACGCGAGGTTCGATCGCCCGGCGCAGGGGAGCTGACAATCCCCCGATGCGGGAGCTGATCACCTCGACGCGGAGGGCCCGAACGCCGCCGGCTACGGGACTCAAGACCGTCCATTCAACGGGGGGCTCGAGGCCCCCGACCAAGGAAGAACAACAAGGGAAGGACTTGGAACTTTATTTTCGCCTTCCATCACAGTGAGGAATGTGTAGGAGTCACTATGATGGATGTTTATGTCAAAATGTGTTTTTGAGTCTGTTGCTTTTTAAAATTGTATGACTGACCTGGCCAGTGAATTTTACTACACCAATTGGTGTATGTGACAATAAATGAACATGAACTTATGAAATGACCAGTTCTTTTATTGACAGGGAATACAACTCGTTGAATGTGGAATGGAGTGTGAAAGGCTGCAACATGTCCTGACAGAAGCTGAGTTGTTGGTCCTCAAGGTTACTGTCACCCTTGTTATCCTAGTGTAAGAGGTACAGATGGATGGATCATGGTGGGTGTTGAATGGAGAATTAAAGTGGCAGGAATTAGGAATCTTAGAAAGTCCCATGGATTGAATGCAGGTTCTCCAGAAAGCAGCCATTCAATTTGTTTCATTGATGCGATGTGGAAGATTACGTCATGAAAACCATATGCAGTAGATTTGACTGGAAGTGCAAGTGTTTCACGCTGTTTCACTTTGAAGAACTACCTGGGTCTATGGACAGTGGGAAGGGAAGAGGTAAATGGATAGATGTTGCATGCACCAAGACAGGAAAGTAGAGGAAAGTTGTGGGGATAGTAGACAGACCAGGGAGTGAAAAAGGGAATGACTATTTCAAAATATAGAATGGGGATCAGGGCAGGAGGGGAGGGAGAAATGGATTGACTAATTGAATCAGATTTAAACTGGGAGTAAGTATTCAACATGGAGGCTGGAGGAGTGGAAAACTCTGCCATGTCCAATGAGAATATATAGAACATAGAACAGTACAAGAACAGGACTTTCAGCCTGCAATGTCCATGTCGAACAGGATACCAAGTTAAACTAAGGCAAAACAGTGGCGCAGTGATAGAGTGGCTGTCTTACAGCATTAGAGACCCGGGTTCGATCCTGACTAGAGTGCTGTCTGGACGGAGTTTGTACGTTCTCTCTGTCACCTTGTGGGTTTTCTCTGGGGGCTCCGGTTTCCTCCCAAATACAAAAGACGTGCAGGTTTGTAGGTTAATTGGCTTCTGTAAATTGTCCCTAGCTTGTAGGACAAAAATAGTGAATGGGCAATTGCTGGTCAGTGCAGACTCAGTGGCCCAAAGATCCTGTTTCCATACTCTATCTCTAAACTAAACCAAAACTCATCTCCACTGCCTGCATGTGTTCCATATCCTTGTATTCCCTGCATACCCACGAGCCTGTCCAAAACTTTCTTAAGCACCATTATCATGTCTTCCTCTACCACCACTCCTGGTAGCGCATTCTAGGTATCAAGCTCTCTCTGTGCAAAAAAACACTTGACCTGCACATCTCGTGTAAATTTTGCCCTTCGAAGCTTAACGCTGTGCTCTATAGAGACGTGTGATAGACATGCAATCCCATTAGGGGCTGTCAACTGTGGTCAAGAAAATCCATGGTTAACTAATATGAAAGACATCAATTACACTTTCTCCCTGTCAAACAGGGATGTAATGCTGAGGTTCTATAAGGCGCCGGTCAAGCCACATTTGGAGCATTGTGAGCAATTTTGGGCACCATATCTGAGGAAGGATGTGCTGGCTCTGGAGAGGGTCCAGAGGAGGTGTACAAGAATGATCCCAGGATTGAATGGGTTAACATATGATGACCATTTGATGGCAGTGGGCCTGTACTTGCTGGGGTTTAGAAGAATAAGGGGGGACCTCATTGAATCATACAAAATAGTGAAAGACTGTTTGCCTTTTGAAATTGGTTCGATTATGTTTGCTCCCACAAAATTGCATTAAAACACCTATAGTGAAAATCCTATAATATATAGTGGTATACGAATTTGGAAACAATTAAAAAGGACTTTAAAATTGGATAATTGTCACTGTCTCCCCATTATAAACAACCCTTTATTCAAACCTTCCATGTTGGATAAAGGCTTTACACAATGGAAAAATTATGGAATTAAAAAGATGGGACATCTTTATAGGAAAGGCACTTTTCTGTAATTTCAGGGGTTACAACAGATTTACGGACCACACTCAAATAACTTTTTTAGATATTTACAAATTAGAGATTACATTAAATCAAATACACAAGATTACAGAACTAGGGAACCAGAAATCCTTGATGAATGTTTGAATAAACATCCTAATACAGAAAAATTAATATCTCATATTTATAATACCCTCTTAGATAGTGAGGTCCCGCCGACGGATTTATATAGACACACATGGGAAAATGAATTAGGCCAACCCATAACGAAAGATATTTGGGACGAAAGTCTACAATATATACATCAATGCTCATTAAATGCCAGACATGCCTTAATACAATTTAAAGTATTACATAGATGACATTATTCTAAAACAAAATTAAATAGAATCTTCCCACATATCTCTCCTATTTGTGATAAATGCCAGCATTTAGAGGCCAACTTAACTCATACCTTTGTAAATTGTATAAAAATCAAAAATTTCTGGACGGACATTTTCAGAATAATTTCTGAATTAGTCAATACCCAATTGGATCCCGACTCATAATAATATTAGGAATATCAGAACAAAGCCTAAGACTTACAATAAACCAAAGAAACTTTCTTGATTATAGTATAATAATTGGGAAAAAATTAATATTAAAATTTTGGAAAGGTCCTATAACCCCCACAATTAAAATGTGGATTATGGAAATGTCGGAGACCTTACATTTGGAAAGAACTAGACTTGTCTTAATTGAAAAACATGAATTATTTAATAGAATATGGTCTCCATTTATTGATTTTTTGAAAGGGTAAATTGGTTCAGCATAGGAATCTGACTGAAATCCAAGCTCAGGATTAGATGAATAGTTATGCTTTATAACCTACGGACCTATCTCCAAAGTTGTATTATTGGTAAATTATTCCATTCTTCTTTTTCATGCCTTTTTTTTTTAATTTCTCACTTTCTATCTATAAAAAAAAACTAAATAGAAGCAGATTTAATATACAATTGATAAAGGAGGACCACTATTATTTTGATAGCTGGACTCCCACCTATTAGCTAAGTAGGATTGATATATAAGAAATGTTTGTAGTATGATATGCACATGCTTCTAATAAAAATATTTTAAAAACAAACAAATAGTGAAAGGCTTGGATAGATGTGGATGTGGAGAGGATGTCTCCAATGGTGGGAGAGTCTATGACGAGAGGTCATAGTCTCAATATTAAAGGACATTCCTTTAGGAAAGAGATGAGGAGGAATTTATTTTGTCAGAGGGTGGTGATTCTGTGGAATTATTTACCACAGAAGGCTGTGGAGTCCGTCAATGGATATTTTTAATTCTTGATTAGTATGCACGTCAGGGGTTATGGGGAGAAGGCAGGAGAATGGGGTTAGGAGGGAGAGATAGATCAGCCATGATTGACTGGCGAAGTCGACTTGATGGGCCGAATGTTCTAATGCTGCACCCATCACTTATGACCTTATGACTCAGTTGGCTTCCTCCATGTGCTCCAGTTTTGTCCCGTATACCAAAGACGTGCCGGTGAGTTAGTTGGACATTGCAAATTATCCGTCGTAGAGCTGAATGCAAGGAGAATCCGAGGGAGCTGAGTGCAAGTTGTGAGAGAGAGCTGTGGAACAGTTTGTCGACATTGCATAGAAAACTAGCATAGAATCAATGGGCCGAATGACCTTTCCCTCTGTCATGATTGGGTCAGAGATAATATTACTCATTGCCTCAGAGTGAAATATTACTCATTGCCTACCATCACAAAACAACATCCTTTGTTCTGAACTCACCTTTTCTGGTCAGGTATGTCTTTCCAATTGCATAGTATGTAAGCCATAGATCCACACAGTCATGTTCTAACAAGCTCTTGAAATAACGGTTCATTTTTTCATTCTTGTCCCATTTCTCTTTGAAGCTCAGCTATTGGATCATGCACCGTCCACTTTAGTTTGTCCTTATCAAAACTAAATGCATATCTTCCATCAAAAGCCAACTTCAATATCCCTACAGTGGGACTGTGATCGTTCACCTCACAACCAAACTGTCCTTGAACGTAGTGATAATCTGAAATAAAAATAAAAATCATTATTTGATTAATTGTTATGACTGGGTAATTTCTGAACACCAGGGTCCAAGTCATTTATATATGTCACAAGTAGCAAGGGTCACAGCACAGATCCCTGCAGAACTCTACTTGTCACTGAACTACAGCCTGAATATTTGGCCTTCCGTACAACTGTAGAGACCATATTATTGTACGGGTGTGAGGCATGGACTCTCACTCCAGCACTGTCCTAGTCTCTCGATGGTACCTACACCCGAATGCTCGGAAAAGTTCAAAATGTCAGATGGAGGGACCACATCACCAACGCCCAGCTCTATGGGGAGAATCCACCTCTGACCGAGAAGATCACGTTGAGAAGGATGAGGCTCGCAGGTCACTGGCTCCGCCACCCAGAAATGCCAGCAAACAAGGTTGTGCTGTGGGAACCCACCCATGGAAGACTTGACCCAGGACGGCCAATCAAGATGATGCAGAAGACGTTGATGGAAGACGCATGTGTAGAGATAAAAGAGGAGCTTGCCAGTTGCATGGAGGAGAGATGTGTGGTGCGTCCGTCACCGTGCCCATCGGAAACCAGCACGGCACTAATGTTTTCAACGATTATTATTATCATCCACTACACCCCTCTATCCTGGGGATTTATCCACATTTCTCTTCAAGTGATCCAACATCTCCTTCTTGCTTAACTTCAAAGTGTCCCTGCATGTTAGCATTCTCCACATTGATTCTCCATGTGTAAGAAAGAACTGCAGATGCTGCAGATGTTAAAATCGTAGAGACACAAAATGCTGGCGTAACTCAGCGGGTCAGGCAGCTTCCCTGGAGAGAAGGAATGGGCATTGTTTTGGGTCGAGACCCTTCTTCAGACTGATGTCAGGGGAGGGACAAAGATAGAATGTCGGCGGAGACAGTAAGACTGGTGGCAGAATTGGGAAGGGGGAGGGGATGGAGAGAGAAATCAAGGGCTATCGAAAGTAATAGAAGTCAATGTTCATACCGCTGGAGTATACACTACCCAAGCAAAATATGAGGTGCTGTTCCTCCAATTTGGGCTGGGCCTCACTCTGACAATGGAGGAGGCCCAGGACAGAAAGGTCAGATTGGGAATGGGAGGGGGAGTTGAAGTGCTGAGCCACCGGGAGATCGGGTAGGGTAAGACGGACTGAGGGGAAGTGTTCAACAAAACGATCGCCGAGCCTGCGCTTGGTCTCACTGATGTAGAGAAGTTGACAACTGAAACAGCGGATACAGTAGATGAGGTTGGAAGAGGTGCAAGTGAACTTCTGCCTCACCTGGAAAGACTTTAGGTCCTTGGACGGAGTCGAGGGGGGGACATAAAGGGACAGGTGTTGCATCTCCTGCAGTTGCAGGAGAAAGTATCCGGGGAGCGGGTGGTTTGGGTGTGAAGGGACGAGTTGACCAGGGAGTTTCGGAGGGAACGGTCTCTGCGGAAAGCAGAAACGGGTGGAGATGGGAAGATGTGATCAGTAGTGGGATCCCGTTGGAGGTGGCAAAAATGTTGGAGGATTTTATGATGTACTTACTATTAATGGTCCTTACTATTCTACATGTCTTCCTTGGTGAAACCAAACCTCGCCAAACTCCAAGCACATATTCCCTTCTATATCCTTAAGCAATCCACCTTTTGCTGCAATGGTTGCCTCGCCAAAAGTCGTCTGTCCCTTCCTTCTTTGTGTCTGTTTTGTACGTGTTAAATGTATATTCTTTAGTGTTCTTTTTATTTTTTTTTTTTTTTTTTTTTTTATTTTTTAGAAGTACGGTAGATTACAGTAATGTACAACACGTATATATTAATACATTTTTTGTACCGCTTCACTTTTTTAAACTTTAAGAAAGAAAAAGAAAGAAGTAAGAAAAGTGAAGAAAGTGCGCAAAGGTTGTGAAGTGCAAAAGAGTGTTGGGAAAAGAAAGCCCCTTAGAAAAGAAGTTAGAGAAGGAAGTAAAGTTAGAAAATAGACCCTAGAAAAAAAAAGAGAAAGAAAGAAGGAACAATCGCTCTATTATAACTCTTATACCATACTTCATAGAGAAGGAACTACCAACCAAGTCTGTTTTTATTTTACCTCCCATTACCAGGTCCAGATACCTTTTATTTATTTATTTGTTTTTCTAAATTACTATTGCACCTCATACTTGTAATAGGTCCAAAAACGTAGACCACGTCTTTTGAAATTGATCTACTTTGCCTACTAGGAGGAATCTCATCTCTTCCAGATGTAATGTTTCCAACATATTTGATGTCCACATTTTTATTGTTGGTGTGGGCGCATTTTTCCAGAATTTAAGTATAAGCTTTTTTCCCATTATTAGCCCATAATTGAGTAAATTCTTCTGATACACGTTTAATTCAGGAATACCTTCCGATATTCCAAAAATAATCCATTCTGGTTTTGGTACCAGTTTTATTTTGATTAATTTTGAAAAAATATCAAATATTTCAAACCAGAATTTTTGGATTTTTGTACAAAAAACAAAAGAATGTGCTATGGTAGCTTCTTGACATATACATTTATCACAGATTGGTGAGACGTTAGGAAAGATTTTATTTAGTTTGGTTTTTGAATAATATAATCTATGTAATGTTTTAAATTGGATAAGCGTATGTCGTACGTTGATCGAGCATTTATGCACCTGTAATAAATGATTATCCCAACTCTCTTTTGAAATTTTTATACCTAGATCTTGTTCCCAATCTCTTCTAATTCCATCTGTTGTGGGTATTTCTATATTTAAGATGATATTATATAAGTATGATATTAAATTAACTGATTCCGCCTTTGTCTTCATTGCTTCATCTAGTAAGTCGGAAGGCATATTATAATAATCTTTTGTGTGTGTTTTCAAATAGTCACAGATTTGTAGATATTTAAAATATTGATTATTTTTCAAATTATATTTCAGTTGTAGTTGTTGGAATGATAGTAATTTTTCTAATTCATACAGATCTTCGAGCGTTTTAATTCCCATTCTTTCCCATTGTATAAATGCTTTATCTATGATTGAAGGTTTAAACGATGGGTTATTGACTATTGGTATTAAGAGAGATAGGTTTCTTAATTTTAGATTCTGTTTTATTTGCTTCCATGTTCTAATAATGCTATATATAATTGGATTTTTATTATAATTTTTATTATTCAAATTTATTGGAGAGAGAATAATCGCTCCTATATTATTCGGGGAGCAATCCCCTTTTTCCATTATAATCCAGTCCACCTGCTGGGCAGAATTGTCCAGCAGGTGAATCATATTTTTAATATTTACTGCCCAGTTATAATACATAAAGTTAGGGAGCGCTAGACCCCCCAACTCTTTTCGTTTGTTAAGGTGTGTTCTTTGTATTCTGTGGGATTTGTAATCCCATATAAAATTTGTAATGTCTGAGTCCAGTTTTTTGAAAAACTTTTTTGGGAGATATATAGGTATTGATTGAAATAGGTAAAGGATTTGTGGTAAGAAAATCATTTTTATAGCATTTATCCTACCTATTAAGGACATCGGAAGTGTTTTCCAAAATTTAATCAGATTATTTAATTTCTTAAGTAGGGGATTATAATTAGCTTTAAACATATCATGGTAATTTCTAGTAATCTCAATTCCTAAATATTTGAATTTTTCCATAGCTATTTTAAAAGGGAATTTCCTGAGATGTGTTGAGTCTTTTGGTTTAGTCTTTAGTGTTCTTTAGCTTGTTTTGGGGGTGGGGGTTGGGGGAGTTGTGGGAAACTTTTCCTAATCTCTTACCTCGACGTAGATGCGATATTTTCTGTATCGTATCTCCGTCCACAATGCGGCCTAACATTGATGAATGGCGGCCTTTGCTAGAGATCGACCGGGAGATCCATCGCAGGAGCCTGTGGACTTACCATCATGGAGCTCGCGATCCCTGTCGGGGATCGACTTTAGGGCTCCAACTGTGAGAGCCTGCAAGACTTTAACATCGCGGAGCCCGTGGTCTACGGTCGAGACCGACATCCGGGATCTCCAAGCCGCAAGAGTTTCGACCGCTCCGACGTGGGAGTTTCGATTCCTCAACGGGGGGTTTCGACCACCGACTGCAGATTGTTTGATTGCCCCGACTGCGGGAGATAAAGAGGAAGGAGATTAGACTTTATTGCCTTCCATCACAGTAAGGAACGTGCGGGCTCCTCTGTTGTGGATGTTTATGTTAACTTTTATGTTATTGTGTGTCTTGTTGCTTTTTTTTAGTATGGTGTATGGTAGTCTGCATTTCAATGTACCTTAATTGGTATATGTGACAATAAACTAACCATGAAACCATGAAAAAGATGTGGGATTTTCTGTAATCCGACTCACTAAAGCCACTTTGTGGCCTTTATTAGCCCCTTTAGTTTTAAGCTTTAGAGCAGTGGTTCTTAACCTTTTTGGCCCCACGACCCCATCAGGCATTCTTGATCAGTACCGTGACCTCTGAAACAAAATTTGAAAAAAAACAGCCCGATTTATTAAAACATGTCTGCCATTGCTCAGTCAATGGGATGGCTGAAATTGCTTCGCAGTCATCAGGCAATCAAAACGTGGACGAATGCTCGACAGGCAGCACCTCATGTCAGTGTCGATCACAAGCCTATTGCGTACCTTCGTTTTCAGAGTTACCATAGTTGAGAATCCACCCTCACAGTGAGAGGTTGAGGGGGAATGGACCAATAGGGTCAGGGCCCTCTTCGAAAGAGCAGGACATTCCTTCACTTTCAGCCAAAACGTGGCGAGCTCTTGTTCCATGAAGTCACTCTTGAGTTGCGCATCCTCACGAATTCAGTAAAATTCAACCTTCGGTCACGTCAGTATCGCTGATGCCACCGTCTTCAACGGAAAAGGGTCAGAGCATCCACTCATCACGAGAGCGGTCGTCCAGTCTGGGGAAGTAACGTTCGATGGGTTCACTAATTGCCAGAAGGTGGGTTGAGATCTCCTCGTGGAAGTGGCATTCAGCATCAGGCGTAGCATCCAGGAGAGTCGTCATCTCAGGGAAGATAGCCATGTCACCGTCTGTTCTCTGGTAAAGGTTCCTCCTGAATGCCATTGGGAGGATTCCTTGAAGCGACAGGTTCAAGGAATTCACCTCAGCGAAGAAGTCAACCAAGTAAGCAACCTTCATCACGAACAGTTCAACTTGCATCTTTTCATGAAGCTGATTCTCCTTCTCAGTACCCCTTCTCTCCAAGAACAACACTATTTCCTCTCAACGTTGAATCACATGATTGAGAACTTTACCACGCAAAAGCCAGCGCACCTCTGTGTGGAATAACAGAATAGTGAAATCGATGCCCATTTCTTCACACATCGCTTGAAGATTCTTGAGTTTGTTGCACTCTCTCGGATGTGGTTCACAATCTTCACCACATCTGAAAGCACTTCTCGAAGACCAAGAGGGAGAGTCTTCATCGCTAAAGCATAGCGATGTATCATGCAGTGGGGGAAGGAGACATGTGGAGCGACATCATTCACGAAGTCTTGGAAACCGGATCTGCAACCGACCATGGAAGGTGCCCCATCTGTACACATCCCAACAAGGCATTTCCAGCCAAGCTCATGTTTGATGAGGAAGGCTTCCAGCATTCTGAACACATCTTCTCCCCGAGTGGTAGTAGCCAATGGCTCCGAGAACATGTACTCCTCCGTCATGGCTACTCCATCGAGGTAACGAATGTAGACTAGCAGTTGGGAACATGAGGCAACATCTGTTGACTCGCCCAGTTGCAGTGAATACACTGGACTGCTCGTCACAGCCCTCACTACTTGCAGCAGAATATCATTACTCATATCCGAGATTCTACTTTTGACTGTGTCATTCAAAAGGGAAATCTGCCTGAACTTGTTTGACTGCTCTTCCCCCAGCGCCAACTTCGCTGTTTCGAGAAGGCATGGCTTGATAAGCTCTTCACCGATGCTGTGAGGTTTCTTAGTCTGTGCGATTCGATAAGCAATCCGGTATGAAGCCTCCAACGCTGCTTCATTTTGATGAGCACAGTGACCCGTTGAATAGATGCGGGATCCCTTGAGTTATGGCTTCTTTTCGTTTGAAATAGTCCACGCTCTTCCCCGCCAGGTTGCTGTGACAAGACTCCAAATGGATCTTCAGTTTGCTGGGCTTCATGCTCTCGTGACTCAACACCTTGGCACAGAGAACACATCGCAGCTTGACCACGGATTTGGAACAATGCTTGTGAAGCCCAACTTGTGAAATGTTTCACTATACATGCGCGTCTTGGAAGACATGGTTCACAACACACACTGTTTGTGCGTGTATACGCAGGGCCTCAGAGGAATTTTATCAGTGGGTACAAAGTTTATTTTGGGCCCCCTTCCCTTCTCCATTAGTCATCCTGTTTTTATCCACTATGCTACAGTTTTATGCCATGAGCTGTAGCCTGCACGGCAAAAAGGGGTACGGAAGATGAGAGAGGGGTGGAATGGGGCGCTCTGTTGATTTTCTGCATTTGAGGCCTTATGTCCCTATACACCCTCCATGATAAATATAAATAAGTATAAATAACATAAAAGGATCAGCAAGCACATTTGTTTTCCTTCACTCTATAGATGCTGCCTCACCCGTTGAGTTTCTCCAGCATTTTATCTACCTTTGTTGTGAACATCTTTGTTTATGCTACAATACAGATAAGGAGAAAGAATTCACATTGAAACATCCTTTTATGTTTCAATGCAGATCATATCATCAAAATACATAATTATTAGTAAAAAGTAAAAGTTTTACTTTTATTATATAAATTTACTTTATATAAAGAGCTTTCCTGGCCTTTTTTGTGTGAAAAATGTCAAATCACAGCATGAAAATGTATTGTTCTGGCAATGTATGATTCAATACTATTGATTCAATACGTTGACACCGTGGAGCTGTGGTCTGCGGAGCTTCTAGCCGCGGGCGTGGCGTGGACTTACCATCCGGATCCTGGGATCCCTTGCCGGGGATCACCAGAGACGAGCTCGAACCGCTGGCCTGCGGCCTATAACATCCTGAAGCTGCGGTCTCCACTAGGAAAGTGCCGAGTCGGGACCTCCAAGCCGCAGAGTGTGTTTGTCCGTCCCAACGTCAGAGTTTGGATCATCCCGACGAGAGGGCCTTGTACATTGGTCCGTCCCTAGATGCGACTACGGAGGGGTTATGGCCCCGAACACAGGTGAACAAAGGAGGAGGACTGGCTGAAACTTGTTGCCTTCCACCACAGTGAAGAATGCTGTAGTGGATGTTTGTGTTCAATTTTATTGTGTATTGTGTGTTCTTTTTACGTGTATCACTGCTGGCAAATTCACTTCACTGCACCTTCGGGTGTATGTGATGAATAAAACTGACTTTGAATACTTAGCCTGGCCAAATCCACAAGACGTTCATGAGACATTGTCGACCTTAATCAGCTTGAGTTTGCTAAATGACCTCTGCAGAAGCTACTGTTGCTGGAATTGTTAATAGTATTCTGAAGCTAACACAAACATTTGGAAACAGGTTACCAAGTCAATAGTCTGTTAACAAGTTCAACAGATCTAATGGTTTTAACTTCATTTATAAAATTCACCCTCCCACTAACACACACATACACTCAGACACACACTCACTCACCTACACCCACACACATCCACACACACACACACACACCCTCACCCACTCACTCACACCCACCCATCCACACACTGACCCAAACCCAGGCCCGGACCACTGAAACAGCCGCGGCTCCTGACTCTCACCACCTCCCCGGGCGAGGCCACCGCAGCCACTGTCGCCGACCTTCACTGTCTTCAGAAAGCCAATGATGCTGCTGCCCATATCTCTACTCCAGCTCCCCACGGGCCTCCACCAGCGACTCTGCCGACCCTCGCCTCTCCACCGGCCACCAGCGGGCCAGAGCCATCACCTCACCAGAGTTCCCGGCATAGCACCAGGCCCACAACCTAAACCATGCAGACAGCACATGGTCTGATTGCTGGTTCCTAGTGCTCCCCCCCCCCCCCTCCTGCAGGGAAGACCCATCAGTATTGATGACTCTGCTGTGTCCTAGTGCTCTCCCCCCCCCCTCCTGCAGGGAAGACCCATCAGTATTGATGACTCTGCTGTGTCCTAGTGCTCTCCCCCTACTCCTGCAGGGAAGACCCATCAGTAGTGATGACTCTGCTGGGTCCTAGTGCTCTCCCCCCTCCTGCAGGGAAGACCCATCAGTAGTGATGACTGCTGGGTCCTAGTGCTCCCCCCCCCTGCCCCCCCACACGGAAGACCCATCAGTAGTGATGACTCTGCTGGGTCCTAGTGCTCTCCCTCCTCCTACAGGGAGGATCCATCAGTAGTGATGACTCTGTTGGGTCCTAGTGCTCTCCCTCCTCCTACAGGGAGGATCCATCAGTAGTGATGACTCTGCTGGGTCCTAGTGCTCTCCCTCCTCCTACAGGGAGGATCCATCAGTAGTGATGACTCTGTTGGGTCCTAGTGCTCCCCCCCACCTACACAGAAGACCCATCAGTAGTGATGACTCTGCTGGGTCCTAGTGCTCTCCCTCCTCCTACAGGGAGGATCCATCAGTAGTGATGGGTCTTCCCCTTCCCCCTCTTTTAATCAGGTTACCCCGACCACACATCCGCTTGTGAAAATTCCCTGCTTTATTATGGATCACAATTTCTACGAATTACGATATATAAAACTCTGAAGGCACAAAATGTGAATGCTAGTCTTCACAAAATATATGCAAAAAATTTCTGAGATTTCAGGAAATTCCCGCCCCCCCCCCCCCCTTCCTTCAGCTCCCGGGCCCCTTTTGGACTCCGAGCCCGGGTACGATGTACCCCCTGCACCCCCCTCTCATAGGCCCCGTGTATACGTACGCGCATACGTGAATAAAAAACTGTGTGTGGTATGTACCTTTGTTAGGTTCCTAAAAATGGGCTCAACAAATTGATGTTCTTTACAACCCCTTCATGACCCCCGGAAAACCCCAAACGACCCCCTTGGGGGTCACGACCCCCCCACTGCTTTGGAGATACAGTGCTGAAACAGGCCCTTCAGCCCATACTAGGGACAATTTACATTTACACCAAGCCAATTTACCTACATCTCAGAGAAAAGCCACACAGGTTACGGGGAGAACATGCAAACTCCGTACAGTCACCACTCGTAGTCAGGTTCAAACCAGGGTCTCTGGTGCTGCAAGGCAGCAACTCGTGTAAGGCCACGATCTCTTGGCTTTGCTTATAGTTATTATCATGTTTTATCTTCTATTGTGTTCTTTTTGCTTATTGCATATAAACAAATATAAAGCTGCACATAAGGTTGGATCTTTTCGAGGCCCGAGCTGACCCATCTTTTACCACAAAAGTGCTTCCTATATTTAGAGAAACATAGATATAATAAGGCTCACCCCTCATGGGCATTGAAGGCTTTCTCTAAAATATGGAGACCATTAAGCTGTTCACTGCCAAGTTTATTTTTCACTATTGGCCATGACCCCTAGTGTACTCGGCGGTGGCATTGAACAGGTTAAAGATATCCAGTGATGTGTAGCTGCGCTACCTTTCCTTGATATTTTTAAGGGCCTGTCCCACTTACGTGTCCTTGGCACACAAATTATGCGACCTTGTGGTCGCGTTGAGGCGCACGGGCATCGTATGGCCGCGCGGGGCCGGTCCCACTTGGAAGCGCGGAGGGGTATGGAGTTGTGCGCGACATCGCGCGGGGCTCCGATAATTTTGTAGTGAACTAAATCTTCGCGCGCCAACGGCCTGTCGCGGAACTGACGGCCAAAGTGGGACAGGCCCAAGACCCTGGCGCGACGCAAAGTCTCACTTTCAACAGGAGCAGAAGGAGGCAAACGATCGCCGAACTCGGCCTGGGGCTCACGGCCGTTGAGGTCCGGATCCGCCCCCACTTCTACTCCCAGAGCGGGGCCAAGAAAATTGAAGATAGACACAAAATGTCAGCGGGACCGGCAGCATCTCTGGAGAGAAGCAATGGGTGACGTTTCGGGTCAAGACCCTTCTTTTCAG
>JAXLNO010005311.1:0-30998 GCA_038087875.1 Malacoraja senta | reverse complement strand
GATTGGAATGTAATTGACTATGGCTGATTGCCTGAAATTTGAATCACTTTCCTGGCATGGAATTTTGGGATGCACAGAGGATCATGCTCTCCACACTTGCCAGCACACGTTTTATTTGAGTTCAAACTCTTATCTTAAAAATACAGCGCAGTGTTATTTTAAAAGTGCAATGTTAAACTAACAAGCACAGCTGCCCAGCCTATCACCTCACCGGTCTGTTTAACGGCCCACTGAATGTGGAGATGGCCTTGGTACACCCAGAGTTCCTTCACTACCCCAGCTTCAAAACTTCCTTCCCCAAAATATCGGAAAGACTTAGTGCCGGAATAACTCAGTGGGTCAGGCTGCATCCATGGAGAACATAGATGGGTAACGTTTTGGGTTGGGACCCTTCTTCAGATGATATGTTACCTGTCCATGTTCTCTGGAGATGCTGTCTGACCCGTTATTCCAGCGCTTTGTGTCTTTCCTTGGTAAACCAGCATCTGCAGTTCCATGTTTCCCTAGAATATTGGGCGGCACAGTGGTGCTACTGGTAGAGCTGCTGCATCACAGCTCCAGAGATCCGGCTTCAATCCTGACCTCGGGTGCTATCTGTGTGGAGTTTGCATGTTCTCCCTGTGACCGCATGGGTTTCCTCCGGGGTCTCCGGTTTCCTTCCACATCCAAAAGACGTGTGGGTATGCTGGTTAATTGACCTCGGTAAATTGCCGCTGGTTTGTAGGGAGTGGATGGGAAAGTGGGATAACATAGAACTAGTATGAACAGGTGATCAATTGTCAGGTTCCTATTAAATCTATCCACTCTCACCTTGTACTGATGTCCTCTGGTTCTTGATTCCCTATACTGGATAAATGACTGTTCATTCATCCTATATTTTCCCCTTATGATTTTATACCTCCATAAGATCATCCCTCAGCTTCCTGTGCTCTGAGGAGCTGATTTCTCAACCCTTTGGTCTGCGTGGAGGTGACTTTGAACCCGCTGACGAATAGAGTGCACATAATATCCTCAAACACGTTACTGCAAGCAGAGCAGTCACCTCGCAGTTAACACTGTTCCACTGTTTTGTTTAAAGATGCAGCATGCAGACAGGCCCTTCAGCCCACCAAGTCCATGCCGACCATCCATCACCCGTTCACGCTAGTTCTATGTTATTCTACTTTCTCATCCACTACCTGCACACCAGTGGCAATTTACAGAGGCCCATTAACCCTCAAACCTGCACGTCCTTGGGATTTAGTTTAGTTTAGAGAAACAGCATGGAAACCGGCCCTTTAGTCTACCAAGTGCCCACTGACCCACAATCATCTGTACTCTAGTTCTATCCTACACATCAGGGACAATTTACAGAAGCCAAACCCGAACGTCTTTGGAGTGTGATGGAAACTGGAGCACCCGGATGAAACCTACACGGTCACAGGGAGAACGTAGAAACTCAGACAGCACACATAGTCAGGATCGAATCTGGGTCTCTGGCGCTGTGAGGCAGTTTCATAGAAACATAGAAAATAGGTGCAGGAGGAGGCCACTCGGCCCTTCGAGCAAGCACCACCATTCATTGTGATCATGGCTGATCGCCCCCAATCAATAACCAATGCCTGCCTTCTCCCCATATCCCTTGTTTTCCTGAAATAAAAATCACAACCGATTAACTCAATGTTTACTATTGCGTGCAAATGATAAAGGCTAATGTGTAGAAGAGGTTTACCAGATGCTGCATGGATTAGAGGGTATTAGCTACAAGGGAGGTTAGACAAACTTGGATTGTTTTCTCTGGAACATCGGAGGCTGAGGGGATACCTGGTTAAAATTATGAGAGGCACAGATAGGGGAGACAGTCAGAACATTTTTTCCCAGGAAATGTCAAAGACTACAAGCCATAGCTTTAAGGTGAGAGGGGGAAAATTTAAAGGAAATGTGGGACATGTTTTTTTTTACACAGAGGGTGGTGGGTGCCTGTAACGTGCTGCCAGGAGCAGTGGTCAAGGCAGATACATTAGTGGTGTTTGAGGCTTTTAGATAGGCACGTGGATATGCAGGGAATGGAGAGATATAGATCACGTGCAGGCAGAGGAGATTGGTTTAACTTGATATCATGTTCAGTGTGGACATTGTGGGCTGAAGCCTGATCTTGTGCTGTACTGTTCAAAGTCCTTTAAAAGGAAATAAAAATGAATGAACAAAACATCAAGTGCTCGAGGAACTCCACGAGTTAGGCAGCATCTATGGAGGGAATGGACAGGCGCTGTTTCGGGTCAGGACCCTTCTTCAGACTGATAGAGTAGGGTGGAAAAGAGGTGGGGGCGGGTCAAAACCTGGATGCAGTTTGCGGCCGGATTAATTAATCCCACAGGATGAAGTCATGTTTCCTCTAAAGAGGAAATGATGAAGACTGTGTTGTTGAGAGGAAAGTGGTGAGCACCCCGACTATGTTCGTTGTTCACATTTATTCATCACATGCACCAATTAAGGTTCAGTGAAATGAGTTACCATGCAGCCATACAATTAAAAAGATCACAACACACAAAAGAATTTATGTTAAACATCCACCACAGCATTCTTCACTGTGATGGAAGGCAATAAAGTTCAGTCAGTCTTCCTCCTTTGTTCACCTGTGTTTGGGGCCCTGACCCTCCGTAGTTGCTGCTACGGGCAGCCCGATGTGCAAGCCCTCTCGTCGGGATGGTCGAAACTCTGAAGTCGGGACAGATCTAACACACTCGCGGCTTGGAGTTCCCGAGTCGGCCACTTCCTTACCGGAGACCGCAGCTTCAGGATGTTATAGGCCGCAGGCTGGCGGTCGGAGCTGAAAGGCCCCCAGAGTTTCCGTAAGGCTGACTTTGTTGAGATGGTGCCCGCACCCACTGGGAGACGCCTGTGTGTCACTCGGAGCGATCGCAGGCTGCAGAAACAGCTGCCTGTGCCCATTGTCAGCGCAGCTGATGGAGCATGGATCTTGGCACAGTGCTGCGGCTCTCACAAACAAAGCCTGCAGTCAACCAAAGACACTAGCTCAGTGCCCACAGCCACCGAAGACAACAAGCTCCCCCACCCCCTTCATGTTGAACCCCATGGCCCACACTATACCACGGTGCATGGCAGCAAAGACATTCATATGTAAAGAAAGAGACAACGTGCTGGAGTAACTGATTATCGGGGTTGGAGATTGCAACCTTCACGTGGTCTGCCCTGTTTCGACTAATGCAATCAACCTGACGTGCCCAAACAAGCTCAAATAGAACAAGTTGACCTACAACTTTAGGCTGTGCACGCCATACGCAAGAAGAAGAAGACTGAGCATCGAAGTTGGGAGGCCATAAAAGCCAAGAAGTACAGGCGATTTGCCGAAGTTTCTGCAGGAGCTGAGTTATTAAGCAGGAAACAAAAGAGTAAAAACATTGCTTTGAAAGTTAAGTTGGATGAAGTACATGCCAGCAACAGAAATCGAAAGAGCGACAAATTTTTTTTTGGTGAAAGGGGAGTCCGCCTCCCAGATGGAGCCAGTCTCCGCGACGAGGCGGAGAGTCAGCCCAGGATTAAGCTCTGTAGACCAGGATAGAGCCCTGTAGCCCAGGATAGAGCTCTGTAGCCCAGGATAGAGCCCTGTAGCCCAGGATAGAGCCCTGTAGCCTAGGATAGACCCCTGTAGCCGGGGATAGGCCACCAGTAGCCAAACGCCCAGATGCCGGAGCAAGTCTCCAAGACGGGACAAAAAACCTAGATGGAGGAGCAAGTCTCCCAGACACGAGAAACCTAGATGGAGGAGCCAGTCTCCCAGAAGCAAGAAAGCGTCCCCCAGACAACACGATGCGCCGAGAGGCAGCGAGAGGCAGGAGCCAGTCTCCCAGATGCAGCGAGAGGCAATGAGACAGAACCCTCGAGTTTCTAGGTTTTGAGGTTAAAGTGGAAAACAGCAGCACTCTTAATTGATACTAATGTGAAACTTTATGTGGATATTAAAGTTCATAAGCAGAATTTAAATCGAATGCAAAAGAGTATTGAAGGAAAATATATGGGAAATGTACAAATGTTCTGCTGAATTAAATGAAGCTAAATCTAAATGGCTTTAATGGCACTTTATTGTCATTTATTTGCCGTGGACATACACGTAAATGAAACCCCAATGTTGAAGGGGGAGATGTAATGTAAATGTAATGTAATTGCCAGCGCCCCTTGAGGCCAGGATTACAAGCTGGCGAGTTGGCCAGTGCCTCGTGACTGAGGTCGTGACCTTCTAGAAGTTTCTGTTAGTTATTGAAAATAAACTCTTCTTACAAGATGTCGTCGGTGTCGGACGTGTAATCATTGTCCTAGCCACAACAGGGTCGTACAGAAGACATTACACTCACCATAATCAGTCTGAAGAAGTGTCTGGACCTGAAACGTCACCTATCCATGTTCTCCAGAGATGTTGTCTGACCCGCTGAGCTATTCCAGCACTTTGCGTATTTTTTCAAACGTTGAAGGGCGTTGGTTATCAGTCCAGGAAGAGAGTTCTCCGAGCAAGGTGACAGATGTGTGATGAAGTCTGGGTTGCAGTGTAGGCAAAATGAACTGTTGGTTACACAATAAGGCACCGTGCTGAAATAACTCAGCAGGTCGGGCAGCATCTCTGGAGAACATGGATGGGCGATGTTTCGGATTGATTGTAGTAGAGGGCAGAAAGTTGGAGGGGATGTAAAGGCGGGACAAAGCCTGGCAAATGACAGGCACACCTTGAGGAGATTTCACAGTGGAGCAACATAATGTCAAGGAACAAGGAACTGCAGATGCTGGTTTACAAGTAAAATCTCAGCTGACAATGCACTGTGAGCCTGCTTGTTCACAGTGTGCGAAACTGTGATGTGCTCGCCACATTAACAAAGCCTGGTGGGGAGTTTGCAAAAGTCCTTACCGACACGTCCATACCGACAAAGATGCCCCATCTACGCTCATCCCACCTGCCCACGTTTGGCCCATATCCCTCTATGCCTTTCCTATCCATTGTCCTGTGTAAGTGTCTTTTAAATTATGTTATTGTACCTGCCTCTAGCAGCTCGTTCCATATACCCACCACCATCTGAGTGAAAAGAGTGCCCCCCAGGTTCCTATTAAATCTTTTTCCTCACAACTTAAACTTGTGTCTTCTGGTTTTATGATTCCTTTACTCTTGGCAAAAGACTCTGTGCATTCACCCCATCTATTCCCCTAGGACTTTATACACCTCTACAAGATCACCCCTCATCCTCCTGTGCTCCAAGGAATAATATCCTAGCCTGCCGAACCTCTCCCTATAGCAGGCCATTGAGTCCTGACAACATCCTCATAAATCTTCTCTGCACTCTCTCCAGCTTAACAGTCGGTAACAGGGTGATCAAAACTGAACACAATACTCCAAATGGGGAGTATTGCAGAAGATTGGGACATCAGTCCCAGATTTAATGGTGAATGTTTGGTTATCGTTATCTTCAGTTTAATTAGTAACTGGATGGGTTTTTTATTATAGTTTGGCTACGTCTGAGTATAGGTGACCTTGCTCCTAAAGCACATGATGTCAGTTATGTTATATGTACTGTGGGTCGTGACAAATTGAGTGAGCAAGCAGTGTTTGAGGTTTGGAGTTGTGAATGTAGCCCAGCCCATCGCACAGTGCAGCCTCCCCACCAGCAACTCTATCTACACTTGGGATTAAAGAAGGGTCCTATTACCCAAAACGTTTCCCATCCATGTTTTCCTCAAATGCTGTCTGACCTACTGAGATACTCCAGCATTTTGTGTCTTTTTTTTAACCTGCACGGATGCTGCCTGACCTGGAGTTACACAGCGCTTTGTGTCTTATTTTTACCCTCATAGATGCTGCCTGACCAGCTGAGTTACTCCAGCACTCTGTGTTTTAGAATGCTGGAGATTGCATTCTCTGCAGTCTGTTGTGTTATGTGACGTGTTTCCGTTATATGGACCTGACCTGTTGCAGTGAGGGTGCCGGGAACTGTGTGTGCTTTCCCTACAGACGCCTGCCACAGATTGTGCCCTGTTTGTTCTGTCAGGCACTGGGGAAGTGACTGGCAGCCCCCGGTGGCTGGTTTCTCCTTGGTTGTAGCCCAGCGCGCTACAGGAGTGGCGTCTGGCACCTGTCTGAAAAAGGTTTGCTGGATGTCTCGAGCTTTTTGCAGAACAAGCTTCCAATGAGCACACACAGCTTCTTTCCCCTACTGCATCAGTCTGACGAAGGATACTGACCTGAAATGTCATCTGTCCATTCCCTCCACAGATGCTGCCTGACCCACTAAGTTCCTCCAGCACATTGAATATTACTGAATATATGCTGCCCCCCTATGTAAAATGAATAAAAGTTCAAGTTCTTGGACCAGAATTAGTCCATTCGTCCCATCAAGTCTACTCCGCCATTCTGTGTTGGCTGTTCTTTCTTTCCCTCTCAACCCCATTCTCTTGCCTTCTCTCCATAATCCTCCACACCTGTACTAATCAAGAATCTGCCAATCATCGCTTTAAAACTATCCTTTGACTTGGCCTCCACAACCGACTGTGGTAATGAATTCCACAGATTTATCACCCTCTTACAAAATTAATTGCTCCATCTCCTTTCCAAAGATGCGTCCTTAAAGATGCGTCCTTTCCCATTAACTAGTAGAAACATCCTCTCCACATCCACTCTATCCAGGCCTTTTGGTAAGTTTCAATGAGGTCCCCCTCATCTTTATAAACTCCAGCGAGTACAGGCCCAGTGCCTTCAAACATCATATGTTAACCCAATCATTCCTGTGATCATTCTCGTAAACCTCACCTGGACCCTCTCCAATATCAGCAAATCCTTCCTCAAATATGGGGCCCAAAACTGCTCCCAATATTCCAAATGCTGTCTGACCAGTGTCTTATAAAGCCTCAGCATTACATCCATGATTTTGTATTCTAAAATAACTGCTAGCATTGTGTTTGGCTTCCTTACTACCAATTCAACTTGCAAATGAACTTTTTGAGAATCGTACACCAGCACTCCCAAGTCCCTTTACACCTTTGATTTCTGAATTCTCTCCCCATTTAGAAAATAGTGTATGCTGATTAATAAAACACAACTTCTGCCAGTGCTGAACCTGGAGGTCAGGATCAGCTTCTTCCCATCTGTTAACAGGCTTCTGAAGGATCCTTCCATAGGTGAGGGTACTGTCCAATTCATCTGTACCCGATTGCAGAGTTTGGACTTTGTTCCTGGAACTGGTGCGCTGTAATGCTGAGAACAATATTCAGAATTCTGTATCTAAGCCTCCACATCCATCATGTAATGGAGCGACCAGAACTTATAGAAAGTTCTATAAAGCTGCATCGTGACTTTCTGACTCTTATACTAAATGCCCCATCCAATGAAGGCAAGCATACCATGTTCCTTATTTACGACTCTACCCTATTGTGGACATTGGAGACTTTGTCTACAGAGCTGGTGCATTACAATGCTGAGAACTATATGCTGTACTTTGTATCTTCCCCCTTGCTCTACCAATTGTACTTGAGTTTGACTTGATTGTAGTAATGTATCGTATTATCTGATCTGTTTGGATAATATGTAACATAAAGCTTTTCACTGTACCTTGGTACATGTGACAATAATAAACTTAAACCTAAAAAAAGATACTAAGTGCTGGACTAACTCAGCGGGTCAGGCACTGCTGGAGAACCTGGATAGGTGACATTTCAAGTTGCGATCCTCAGAGTCTGAAGTAGAATCCCGATCTGAAATGTCACCTATGAGCCTGAAAATCCACCCATCCATGTTCCCCAGCGAAGCTGCCGGACCCATTGTTACTCCAGCACTTTTCTTCCTTCTGTAAACCAGCATCTGCAGTTCCTCATGTCTGTCCTGAAGGCAAACCAGTATCTAATTGTGGCCTGTCCCTTTCCCACAGTAACAGTGGCAGCTGACTCCTTGGACAGCCCTCTCTACATCCCCTTCAAGACTCTGCTGTCCACAGTGAGCAGCATGGACTTCAGTGAGGGCGAGGCCCACCGACTCATCGAGATGCTGATGGACAAGGCCGGCATCGTGCAGGACACCTGGCACACGGTAGGCCGAGCAAGGCGTTTGCCGCGGACCTGGGTGGGAGCCATGTGGTGTTATCTCCTAATTGTTGTGAAGTAGGGGACTACAGTGAGGGTAAACCTTAAGTGGCTGGGATTGAGGGTCTTAGGGCGGACATAGACCATCCTTTCCCCATCAGATGTCCATCTCCAGGGTGAGTGTTGGCCACAGAGGGTGGACATGAACCACTCCCTTCCCTATCAGATGCCCATCTCCCAGGTGCCTCCAAAAGGCAGCCAGTATCATTTATGACCACACCACCATGGCCACGTCCACATTTCACTCCTGACATCAGGAAGAGAGTACAGGCTCATGAACATGAATTCCAACTAAACTCCCAACTGCCATGGTTGCACTAGGAACTTGGAGCTTTGTATTGTTTTGCACTATAGTGTGATTAAAAAAGAAAAAGGAACTTATTTTTTTGTTTGCTTATGTTATCTATTGAGTACAGCATTTATAGACCTGTGGTGCTGCTGCAGCAAGTAAGCATTTAATCGCTCTGTTCGGTACATTTGACAATGAAACAGTCTTGACTCTGGGTTTGTGGCTGCCAGGCGACACAGAGAGGGGACCCAGTGACAACCCTGAGGCGGCAGCTGGAGGAGAAGGAGAAGCAGCTGGTGGCAGAGCAGGAGGACTCGAGCGCTGCCAAGACCAAGCTTCGGGAGCTCAACAAGGTTAGTCTCCCCAGGGTCGACACAAAATGATGGAGTAACTCAGCGGGTCACGTAGCATCTCTGGAGAAAAGGAATAGGTGATGGGTTGAGATCCTTCTTCAGACTGGGGAGAGGGAAACGAGAAGTACGAAAAGGTACAGAACAAATCAGAGCCGGCACCGATGAGCAAGGAAAGGCGGAGCCCACAATTGTCCATTGTTGGCTGTGGAAGAGGTGATAACAAAGGGATACAAACAGGGTTGGGGAGGGGCGGAGAGGATTCACTGCAAGGATGTGGTGGCTCCACAGAGGGTGCAGAGAAGTTTTACAGAATGATGAAGGAACAAGGAATGGCCGTTGGTGGTTTACCAGAGCGCTGCCTGCATTAGGGAGTAATAGCTACAGGGAGAGGTTGGACAGACTTGGATTGTTGATAGAAGGATATAAAATTATGAGAGGCATAGATAGGATAGAGAGTCAAAACTTTTCTCCCCCCCAGATGAAAATGTCAAAGGCTAGAGTGCATGGCTTTATGGTGAATGGGGCAAAGCTTAAAGGGGATGATTTTACACAGAGGGATGTTGGTGCCTGGAACACAATGCCAGGGATAGTGGTGGAGGCAGATACAATAGAGGTATTTAAGGGACTTTTAGGTTGGCCGATGGATATGCAGGGAATGGAGGGATATGGACCATGTGCTGGCGGAGGAGATTAGTTTATCCTGACATCGTGTTCCACACAGACATTGTGGGGCGAAGGCCCGATTCCAGTTCTACGATCTCTGTTGGGTCATCACTGTACTTAATATTATGTAAAGATTTAATAGGAACCTAAGGGGCGCACAGAGGGTGATGGGAGTATGGAACGGAGGTAGTTGAGGTGTGTGCAATCACATGATTTCAAAAACACTTGAACAGGTATATGGAAAGGAAAGGGTTTAGAGGTTAATGGACCAAACGTGGGCAGGTGGGACTGGTGTAGATGGCACATCTTGGTCGGCAAGGACAAGTTGGGCCGAAGGGCCTGTTTCCATGTGGTTTGTCAATAACTTAGTATTTAGTAGCTGTAAGATTGGTGTAAAACGACCAACCTATTGAACCTTTCTTGGAGAGCGGAGGGAGGAGGGTGTCAGGGGACTGTGGGCAGGGTGGGGGTCAGGGGTTGGTCGGGGGCTGGTTAGATGGCAGGGGCACGGAATGGGCAGTGGGCACGGACAGGGCAGTGTCTGCACCCCGGCCCCTCACATGTCCAGGGGTTGTTGCCCGCAGGAGCTTGCAGCGGAGAAGGTGCGGGCAGGCGCCGGTGAGGCCAAGCTGAGGGAGCAGCTGGTGGTGAGGGAGGAGGAGGCCAACGCCATGCAGAGCCGCATGCAGGCCAGCTACCAGGAACACCTGTCTGAAAGCCAGCGGCAGCAGGCCAAGGTAGGGAACCCCACCCCCTGCCTCCTCACCTCCTGCCTCCTCACCTCCTGCCTCCCCACCCCCTGTCCCCCCACCCCCTGTCCCCCCACCCCCTGTCCCCCCACTCCCTGTCCTCCCACTCCCGCACCCCCCCCCCCGTCCCCCCAGACCCCGTCCCTCCTGACGCTGTCCCCCTGACCCAGGTGCGGGCCCTACAGGAGCAACTGGACAACGGGCCAACGGCACAGATCGCACGGCTACAGCAGGAGAACTCAATCCTGAGGGACGCCCTCAACCAAGCCACCAGCCAGAGCGAGAGCAAGTGAGGGGGGCAGGCCGTCTCCGACGCGGGGGAGGGTGTGGGAAGTGTAGCAGAGGGAGGGAGGGGGGGAGAGCAGACGGGTGGAGACTCGAGATCGAGGGCTGCAGCAGGTTGTCCTCGTGCTCACCCTCAACCAGGCAGCGGGATGGGCGAGAAGTGGCTGGGAGCAGGTCAGGAGAGGGGCGGATAGGCTGGGGGAAGGGGCGGAGGTCGGGCTGAGGGAAGGTGGGATGGTGTGGAGCAGGATGTGGGAGGGTGGAGGGGTAGGGAAAAGGGGGAGGGCAGGGGTTGGGAATGTGAAGTGGGCCTAGGATGGGTGAGGCGAAGAGGGAGGGGTGGTTGGGCCGCAGGAGGATGAGTGGTGGTCGGAGGGTAGGTGTGACTGGGTGAGGGGTCCAGGTGGGGGTCTGGCCAGGGGGCAGAGTGCAGGGGCAGGGTTACTCAGCCCACTGTCGAGCCACAACCAGACTGGCAAGCAGCTGACATCAGGGAAGATCGTGTGGTGATCTGTCCGCTGACTGACCCCCACCTCTCCCCGGCCCCAGGCAGAATGCAGAGCTGGCCAAGCTGCAGCAAGAGTGTTCCCGGCTGAGCAAGGAGCTGGGCCAGCAGAACGAGACCCTGCGGCAGGACGGGCAGCTGAGGGAGACGCTGGAGGCCCGCGTCAGCACCTACCAGCAGGAGCTGGCTCAGCAACAGGTGAGGGGGCGGGGAGGGGCGGGGAGAGGCGGGGAGGGAGGGAGGGGGCGGGGAAAATGAGGGGGCCAGAAGGGGAACAAGGGGGTGTGGGAGGAGGGTGGGAGAGGGAGAGGTCCTGTGACCAAACCCCAAACTCCACCCTTTACCCAGCGACAGCAAACTTTGACTCCATCCACCCTTCACACTATGTCCAGCGACCTTCGACCCCTCCCCCCCATCTCCAAGTAACAGCGACCTACGACCCCGATACAGGTAGGAGTGGTTGGGTGGAGGGGGGGGGGGAGATCACAGAGTAGAAGGGCAGAATGGCCTTGCCTGGTGCGTCTCTCGCTGTCCCAGCCCTGGATCACTGAGTTGTTGTTGTTGTTGGCCCTGGCAGGGGAGCCAGCAGGAGACGGAGAGCACGCTGCAACGACGCCTGGACGAGGTGAGCGAGGAGCTGCGACGCTCCCAGAGCAGCTATGCCGGCCAGCTGACGGACACGGAGAGAGCGAGGGAGGAGCAGCGCTCAGCTGTCAGCACCTGCGCCGGTGAGTCCGTGCGAGTGAGGACTACCAGCGGCATCGTCAGTCGCGGCAGCAGAATCAGACCATCCGGCCCATACTTCATCCTGCTCTATACATTATTCCCTTTATCCTTTATCTGTACACTGTGGATGGCACGATTATAGGTTTCCGCTGACTAGACAGCATGCAACAAAAAAGTTTTGTCACTGTACCTCAGTACACGCAACAATAATAAACTAAACTAAAACAAGACAGGTAACCCTCTGTTTCTCCTGCCTGGCCACAGATCTTCAGGCTAAACTAACGGCGTCTGAGGCCGAGCTGAAGAGCAAAGCGGAGGAGGTGGAGGGGCTGGGCAGTCGGCTGTCGGAGGTCAGTGTGGAGAAAGGGCGGCTGGAGGAAAGGATGCGCTCTATCGACGCCCTGCTCGAGGCCAGCCAGAGCAAGGAGACGGAGAGAGACCAGCTCCTGCAGGTCAGGGAACAACACGTTGCATTCTGTTACATTTAGCTTAGTTGGCACAGTGGCACAGCTGGTAGAGCCACTACCTCGAGCCTCTGGTTCGATGCTGGCCTTGGGTGCTCCCTGTGTGGAGTTTGCACGTTCTTCCTGTGATCGCGTGGAATTCCTCCTGGTGTTCCGGTTTTCTCCCACATCCCAAAGACGTATTGATTCGTAGGTTAATTGACCTCTAAATCGCCCCTAGTATGCAGGGAGTGGATGTGAATCAATAGTCGGTGAATTCGGCGGGCCAAAGGACCTGTTTCTGTAAAACTATAAAATGAAAATTGATTCGACATCCAGCAACTACCCCCCTAATATTACTCAAACTGCCTCTATATTTCTCCCCAACCCATTCTTGGGGTTTTCTACCAGCACTGTGTGAACATTTTAGTTTCGAGATTCAGCCTGGAAACCGGCCCTTTGGCCCACCAAGTACACCGTGACCACCAATCACCCGTTCACACTAATTCTATGTTATCCCACATTCTCATCCACTCCCTCCACACGAGGGGCAATTTACAGAGGGCCAATTAACCTACAAACCCGCACGCCTTTAGAAAGTGGGAGAAAACTTGAGCACCCGGAGGAAATCCACGCGGTCACAGGGAGAACGTGCAAACTCCACAGAGACAGCAGCCGAGGTCAGGATCGAACTGTGTCTCTGGCGCTGTGAGACAGTGGCTCTACCAGCTGGTCACCGTTCCACTAGGTTTGCTGTTGTATTATCTGAGCGATATTGGGTTGCCCTTCCAAAGAACCAGGGAGTTGATGGCGAGCCTGCTTCTGTAGTAGGGAGAGGGCCTCAGGGTAAGATACTTCATTTTATCTAAAATAATATTTAATTGTTATAGGTACTGGCAACTGATCAATATTCTTACTAACTGCAGCCTTACAGGCTCATTAATGCAATAAATATATAATAATTTAAAAAACAATAAATTAATAATCAGTGATACTCAATATCATGACCATAACAGTTGAAAACCAAAGACACAGTCCATAGTAGATCACAGTTACTCGGGTTAATGTTGGGTGGTGTTCTAGAGCCTGGTGGTTACTGGGAAGAAGCTGTTCTTGACCCTGGAGGTCAGGCTCCTTCCTGTATCACCTTCCAAACAATCCAAGTCTCTCCATTCTCTCCCAGTAGCTAATTCCCTCTAATCGAGGCAGTGTGCTCTTCTGTACTGAAATGACTTACAGTGGAACACTTGGGCCACCGACTGCTTGAAATGGGGATTACTGAGGGAACGGTTCTGGAGAATTACTGACCGTTAAACCTGCTTTACTTTTTTTCAACATTCCAGGCCAGCAAACAAGTGGAAGTGGAACAGCTGGAGAACAGGTACGGACTGTTTGAGGCATACTGGGCTGAGGGAGTGGGGGAGTTGGGAGTGAAGGCTGTTTAATTGTCATATGTACTGGTAGCGGAACAATGAAACTCTAACTTGCTGCAGCGTTGCAGGCCCAGAAACGCAATAACACATGCATTAACATTTTTTTTTAATTTTTTTTATTTTTTTATTTTTATTTATTAGAAGTACATTACATTACAACCACATACATTAATACTCGTCATTTGTATCTTCTTACAATTAATGTACTTCCTTTATTTATTTTTTTACACTAGAAAAGGAAAAGATTGAAAGAAAGAAGAAAGTGAAGGAAAAAGTGAAAGTGTAGAAAAGTGTAGAAAATGTAACAACAAAAAAGGACGAAGACCCTATAAGAGCGAAATTAAAAACAAAAGAAAAAGAGTTAAGAAATAGGCCCTAGGAAAAAAAAGAGAAAGAGAGAGAGGAAAAAAAAAGAAAGAAAAACAAATGTTTTTTTGAGCATTACGTAAATAGGACATACCAACTCTTCAACTATCATCCCCCCTTACCTGACCTCAATTTTTTATTTTTTTTTAAGTAATTTTGCACCCTATAAATGCAGACCACGTCAGGTGGAAGTGATCTTTTTTACCTGCTAGGAGGAGTCTTATCTCTTCTAGGTGTAATGTTTCAAACATATTTGAAATCCACATATTTATAGTTGGTATTGGAGCCTTCTTCCAAAATTTTAGAATTAGCTTTTTTCCAGTTATTAACCCATAGTCCATTAATTTCTTTTGAAACACATTTAGTTCTGGATCATCTTCCGTTATTCCGAAGATAATCCATTCTGCTTTGGGTATCAGTCTTGTTTTAAATAACTTTGTAAAGATTTCAAAAATTTCATTCCAAAATTTTTGAATTTTTGTACAGAAGACGAATGAGTGCGCTATAGTAGCTTCTTGGGATTGACATTTATCACAAATAGATGATACATTTGGGAAAATTTTATGAATTTTAGTTTTCGAATAATATAATCTATGTAAAATTTAAAATTGTATTAAAGTGTGTCTTACATTAATCGAGCATTTATGCACGTTTAATAAGTATTCATTCCAACTTTCCTTTGAAATTTTAATAGCTAACTCTTGTTCCCAGTCTCTTCTGATACCCTCCGTAGGTGGTATTTGTACATTTAAAATAATATTATACAAATATGATATTAAGTTTGCTGATTCCGCTTTTATCTGCATTGCCTCGTCCAATACATCTACTGGGTTATTATAATGATCTTTTGTATATTTTTTCAAATAGTCGCATATTTGAAAATATTTAAAATATTGATTATTTCCGAGTTTATATTTTATTTGTAATTGTTGAAATGAAAGTAATTTTCCAGGTTCATACAAGTCACCAAGCGTTTTAATTCCTAGTCTATCCCATTGTGTATAAGCTTTATCTATAATAGAAGGACTAAACGAAGGATTATTGACTATAGGTAATAAAAGTGATAAATTTCTTAATTTCAAATTTTGTTTTATTTGTTTCCAAATACGGATTGTACTATGAATAATTGGGTTCTTATTATAATTTATGTTATTCAGTTTCATTGGAGAGAGGAGGATCGCTCCAATGTTTCTAGAGGAGCAATCCTCTTTCTCCATTACAATCCAATCTACTTGCTGGGCGGAGTTATCCATCAGTTGAATCATGTTTTTAATATTTACTGACCAATAATAATACATAAAATTAGGTAGTGCTAAACCCCCCAATACTTTAGGTTTATTCAGATGAGTTTTTTGTATTCTATGTGATTTATAGTCCCATATAAAATTAGTGATATCTGAGTCGAGTTTTTTAAAAAACTTCTTAGGTAAGTATATAGGAATTGATTGAAATAGGTATAAAATTTGTGGTAAAAAGATCATTTTTATTGCGTTTATTCGGCCTATTAAAGACATCGGGAGCGTTTTCCAGAATTTAATTAGTGTATTTAGTTTATTAAGTAGGGGGTCAAAATTTGCCCTGAACATACCTTGATATGTTCTGGTAATTTCGATTCCCAAATATTTAAATTTTTCTGTAGCTATTTTAAAAGGGAATTTTAAAAGATGTGTTCAATCTTTCGGTTTTATTGACATAATTTCACTTTTATTCCAATTTATTCTATATCCAGAAAAAGATCCAAAGTCTTCAATTAAATTTAATATATTTGGTATAGTGATTTGAGGTTTTGTAATATACAGTAATATATCATCCGCGTATAAAGATATTTTATTATATGAGTCTTTAGTATTATATCCATGAATATCAGGGTGTATTCTAATTTTTTCTGCTAGCGGTTCAATAATGAGAGCAAACAGCTGTGGTGATAATGAGCATCCTTGTCTATTTCCCCTTGATAGTTGAAATTTCGAGGATAATATGTTATTAGTTAGTATTCTAGCTGTAGGTTTGTTATATAGTAACTTAATCCATAAAATAAAATTCTCTCCCAGTTGAAATTTTTGTAATACTTTATCCATATAATTCCATTCTACTTGATCAAATGCTTTTTCAGCATCCAGCGAAATAATTGATAATTCTTGATCTTCAGATTTGTGTGAGTGCATTATGTTGAGTAGACGTCTCATATTATTAGAAGAGTATCTCTTAGGGATAAACCCTGTCTGATCTGGGTTTATTAATTTACTAATGTATTAACATTGATAATCAATAATTCCATAAATAAATAATCTGAAAAACTAGGTAACCATAATGGTGCAAAATCGAAGCCCGTAGTGCAACCAAAGACACAGTTCATAGAAGATCATAGTTGCTGAGGTTAGTTGTGTAGTGTTCAAAAGCCTGATAGTTGCTGGGAAGAAGCTGTTCTTGAGCCAAGAGATCATGGTTTTCAGGCTCCTGTACCTTCTTCCCGATGGTAGCAGCGAGATGAGGCTTGGCCAGTGGTGATGTGCGTCTTTGATGATGTTGGCTGCCTTTTTGAGGCAGCGGCTCCTGTAGATCCCTTCGATGATGGAGAGGTCAGTACCTGTGATGGACTGGGCAGTGTCCACCACCCTCTGTGTGTATGTGAGAGAGAATATGGTTATCTCCTTTGATTACTCAAAATAGGGAACTGCAAATGCTCGTTTACAAAAAAGTCACAAAGTGCTTGAGTAACAGTGGATCAGGCAGCATCTCTGGAGACGTCTGAAGAAGGGTCCAGACCCAAAACCTCACCTATCCATGTACTCCACAGATGCTGCCGAACCCGCTGAGTTACTCCAGCACTTAGTGTCTTCTTTTGCTATGATTACTCTTCGTCTAAACCTCGTCCTTCTGTCTTCAGTCTTAAGGATAAAGATGTCCACATTTCCATCCTGGAACAGGAGATGCTGCAGCTCAAAGAAACCGTTGAACACCAAAAGAAGAAGAACAACGTGAGTGTGTTTCCGCCTGCGTTCTGGTCGTGCGTCTGAAAAGAGTCTACTTGCAGGATCCAGTGACAAGGCAGGAGAGCTCACTCGTCAGATGTAGTGCACCCTGTCCCATCCCGGCCCTGCCTGACCTTGCCCTCTCAGCACAGAGATCCAGCCTCGCGGAAACCGCAGCAGGGGTTATAAAACTACGAGAGGCATAGATTGAACTTGTTGGGGCGGGACTCAGGAGCAGTGGTAGAGCTGCTGCCTCACAGCACCAGAGACCCACGTTCGATTCTGACCTCAGGTGATAGAGTTTGCACATTCTCCCTGTGACCACGTGGATTTTCTCCAGGAGCTCTGCTTTCTTCCCACATCCCAAAGATGTGCAGGTTTGTAGGTTGATCAGCTTCAGTAAATTGTACCTAGTTTACAGGAAAGAATTAATGTACGGGTGATCGCTGGTCGGCGTTGAATCGATGGGCCAAAGTGGCTGTTTCCACACTATGTCTCTAAACTAAAGAAATGAATTGTGGAATGCTTTTAACTGTAAAAGACATCTGGACAGGTATTTGGATGGAAAAGGTTTCAAGGGATGTGGCCAAACACGGGCATTAGTGTTATTGAGACCATTATTAGGAGACAATGGAGTTAGCTGCTCCCAGAATGGAAGTAAATGGCAACTGCGATGTGGTCAACAAAGTTGCCATAGAGCTGGGTTTCCTCAGCTGACTTGAAAGTTGAGTTTAGAGATACAGTACAGTATGAACACAGGCTCTTCAGCCCACCGAGTCCACACTGACCCGTTCATGCTAGTTTTACGTTATCCCACTTTCTCATCCACTCCCTACACATTAAGGGCAATTTATAGAGGCAAATTAATCTACAAATCCACACATCTTCAGGATGTGGGAGGAAACCGGAGCAGCCGGAAGAAATCCGCGCAGTCACAGGGAGAATTTGCAAACTCCACATGGACAGCACCTGAGGTCAGGATTGAACCTGGGTGTCTGGTGCTGGGAGACAGCAACTCTACCACTGTGGAGTTTGAGCAGATTCAGTCACAAGGAGGTGCGGTGGGTATATGGAACAAGCTGCCAGAGGAGGTACTATAACAACTTTTAAAAGACACTTGGACAGGAATATAGATAGGAAAGGTTTAGAGGGATTTGGACCAAACGAGGGCAGGTGGGACGTGTAGATGGGGCATCTTGGTCGGCATGGACAAGTTGGGCCAAAGGGCCTGTTTCGGTGTTGTATGACTATGAAAGGTCAATCCGCCTGGCGATGTTTGTTGGAAGATGCAAGTCTTGGAACTGTGGAGGCAGCGAAGCTGTGATCAAGACGGCAATGAGAGGTAGATCCAGTATCAAGTAATGAACCCCATTCCCATTCTCCCACCCCGCCCTGGTGTACATGTACCAGTGACAGAACAACAAAATGCTTACTTGCTGCAGCTCTACTGGCCTGTAAACTCAATAACACATATATATATATAAATATATATATACAATAAATAATTAGTAATACAAAAGTTAATAATCAGCAATACATGGTAATAGCCCAAAGTCAAAGAACGTAATGCAACCAAAGACGATCCATAGAAGATCGTAGCTGCTGAGGTTATGCAGTGTTGTGCAGTGCACAAGAGCCTGATGATTGTTGGGAAGAAGCTGTTCTTGAACCTGGAAGTCACGGTTTTCAGGCTCCTGTACCTTCTTCCCGATGGTAGCAGCGAGATGGTAGCATGGCCAGGGTGGTGTGGGTCTTTGAAGATTTTGGCACCTTCTGTAGATCATTTAGACGGTGGGGAGGTCAGTACCCGTGATGGCCCAGGCAGTCTCCACCACTCTCTGTAATATCCTTCGTTCCTGGGCGTTCGAGTTGCCGAACCAGGCTGTGATGCTACCAGTCAGTGTGCTCTCTACTGAACACCTGTAGATGTTCGATAGAGTTTTTATCGACATCCCGAGAGGCTGAACAAATCAGGGTTGGCATTGAAGTGGGGAAGCTTGCACAGTGTGTTATTCAAAATTGTTTCCAAATAGGAGCTCCGTGAGAAAAACTGGAAGGCCATGGAAGCTTTGGCATCAATGGAAAAAATATACAGGGAGAAACTGGATGCTACAAAGCAAATGAAGATGGTACGGTGCGGGGTTGGGGGGGATAGTGGTGGTCGGGGCTTGTATTTTGTTTAGAGGAGCCCATGGGGCTTTCCACCCAAGTCATCACGCAAACCAACCTCCCTTCCGTCTACACTTCACACTGCCTCGGCAAGGCCACCAGCATAATCAAGGATGAGTCTCTTCCTCTTCTCCCCTTTCCCATCGGGCAAGAGGTAAAGAAATGTGAAAACACACGTCTGCAGATTCAGGGACAGTTCCTTCCCAGCTGTTACCTGGCAACTGAACCATCCTATCACCAACTAGAGAGCAGTTCTGACCTCCCAACTATGTAATTGGAGGCTCTAGGACTACCTTTAATCGGACTTTACTGGACTTTATCTTGCACCAAACATTATTCCCTTTATCCTGTATCTGTACACTGTGGACAGCTTGATTTGTAATCATGTATAGTCTTTCCGTTGACTGGATAACACGCCACAAAAAAAAGCTTTTCATTGTGCACAGTACACGTGACAATAAACTAAATCAGTGTGTTCCCACTGAGGCACCCTGGCAAAGGTGGACCAGTCCAGTAGGGTCCATCCTCAGACTGATCACTGCCCATATCACTGGAGAACAGATGCGGACATTCCCAATCATTGACTGTTGCTCTTCCATGCACGGTGCAAGGAGGGAGACACAGCACTCGGCACTCGATCTCCCGGAGGCTACTTTCAAAGAAATCCAAGCAAGTGTGAGATGCTGCACTTTGGAGGTTAAATGTAAGGGGAAGGTATACCATGAATGGCAAGACTTTTAACAGCACTGATGTACTGGGGGATCTTGGGTTCCAAGTCCATAACTCCCTGAAAGAGGCAATGCAAGTGTGTAGAGTTTGTGTTCAGTTTACTATTGTTACGTGTACCGAGGTACAGTGAAAACTTTTTTTTGCATGCTATCAAAACAAATCAGATAATACTATACACGAATACAAACAAGCCAAACTCAAATACAATCGGTAGAGTGAACGGGTAGGTACAGGATGCACAATATAGTTCTCAGCATTGTAGCGTGCGAGTTACTGAGACAAAGTCCAATGTCCACAGTAGGGTAGAGTGATAAAGAGGGTGTAAGGTATGCTTGCCTTCATTGGTCAGGGCACTGAGTCAGATCTATGAGACTGATGAGGCTGCATTTGAAGTACTGCGTGCAGTTCTGGTCGCTCCATTACAGGAAGGATGTGGAGGCGTTGGAGAGGGTGCGGGGGAGATTTACAAGAATGCTGCCTGGATTAGAGGGTATTAGCTACAGGGAGAGGGTGGACACACTTGGCTTGTTTTCTCTGGAACGGCAGATATTGAATGGAGACCTGATGGAAGTATATAAAATTATGGGAAGCACAGATAGGACAGACAATCAGAACCTTTTCCCCAGATGGAAATGTCAAAGACTCGAGGGCATTGCTTTAAGGTGAGAGGGGCAAAGTTTAAAAGAGATGGGCGGGGGAAGTTTTTTTTTTCCACAGAGTATGGTGGGTGCCTGGAACGCGCTGCTGGGGGTGGTGGTGAAGGTAGATATGATAGTGGCGTCCAAGAGACTTTTAGATAGGCACATGGATTTGCAGGGAATGGACGGTTATGGATCACGCGCAGGCAAAGGAGATTAGTTTAACCTGGCATTATGCCCGTGCCAACTTGCTGAGTATTTTTCACTTAGTGTTAGTTTGGATTGCATGGTTTGCTTTCTTCCTACTCTGTCCTTCTGCCAGACATCCACTTCTCACCACACTCCTCGGGAAGGCTGAACACACCAAGTGACCAGGAGTCATCATTGCTCCATCCATCCTGTCATTGTTTTGAATCTGATGGAATCATAGAGTCAGGCAGCATGGAAACAGGATTTTCACCGCAGCTCATCCATGCTGACCAAGATGCCCCATCTACACTGGGCTAACCTGCCTACATTTACCCCATATCCCTCTTAAACTTTTCCTATCCAAGTGTGTTTTAAATGTTGTTGTAGTACCTGCCTCAACTATCTCCTCCGGCAGCTCGTTCCATGCACCCACCATCCTCTGTGTAAATTGGAGCAGTAGGAGGTAGAGAGCGTCAAGAGGGTTTAATTGTCATATGTACCCACAACGAAACAATGAAATTCTTACTTGCTGTAACTTTACAGGCCCGTAAACGCAATAACACATAGGTAATATATAATAATCAATAATGATAATATTTAACCATACTGAACCATACTTGATTGGCACCCCACCCCCACTCCCACAGTGGCAGCAGTGTGTGTGCCATCTGTCATTGGCACTGCCAATCCCAGTTTTGTCCAAGGTTACGGGGAGAAGGCAGTAGAATGGGCTTGAGAGGGGAAACTCAAATCAGCCACGATCGAATGGTGGAGCAGTTTCAATGGGCCGAATGGCCTGATTCTGCTGTTATGACTATGGCCATTCCACACCTGCTGTTCCGACATGGCCTCCCACAGCAGCGGTCTCCACACCAGGGATTGGTTCCCTGCAGGCTCCCACCCCATCTTGTTTTGGAAATGTACCACCAGTCCTCATTTGTAGCTGGTTTCAGAGCTGTAGTCCCCCCACCCACTGGTGACACAGTGGGAGGGAGCACAGTCACCAGGACTGTCGCTGGTCTTGTGGTAAATACCACTGCATCCTTTCCAGACAAATGGCAGTAATGCCGGATCTCAAAAATGAACACTCATGGGGCGGCGAAGTGGATAGAGCTGCTGCTTCACAGCGCCAGAGACCCAGGTTCGATCCTGACCTCAGATGTTGTCTGTGTGAAGTTTGCACGTTCTCCCTGTGACTGCGTGGGTTTCCTCCGGGTCCACCAGTTTCCTCCCAAAGACGTGCGGGTTTGTACATTTTTGTTTAAAAGACACCTGCCTCAACTACCTCCTCCGGCCTAGAATACAAAGTGCTGGAGTAACTCAGCGGGTCAGGCATATCTGGAGAATATGGATAGGAGACGTTTTGGATTGGGACTCTTCTTCAGACTGATTATGATGGATATCCTCCTTGGCTTTGTAGGTTAATTGTCCTCTGTAAATTGCCCCTAGTGTGTAGGGAGTAGATGAGAAAGTGGGATAACATAGAACTAGTGTGAACGGGTGATCAATGGTCAGTGTGGACGGTGGGCCGAAAGGCCTGTTTCCATGCTGTCTCTCTGAACTGAACAAATGGAAGAATTGCTATTGGGAAGGTAATTCAGTAATTAACTGATGACTTGGAAATCCTGATTTCCCGGTAATGTGGAAAGGAGGCCACTCACCATCGCCTCCTCAGCTTGCCGAGCTCTTGCCCGGATGACGGAGGGCATGTCGCCCTGTCAGGGGCCTCGGCTGGTTGAACAGGCCCTGATTCCGGTGGTGTCGTTCTCTGCCAGCTGTGTGGACCCCTCGCCTTGCACGCCGTCTCACTCAACCTTTTGTTCCTTTCCTGCAGGAGCAGACGGAACAGCAGTTGCAGGAGTCCCACACGCAAACCATAGAGGTGCTGCTGGAGCTCTTCCCAGAGTTGTCCGTGTCCTCACCACAGGTAGGCAACATAGCAGAGGCAGGCGAGCAGAATGAATCTACCTCACGTCCTGAAGGCTGAGCACAGAACCGTACAGCACAATGTCATAAGATATAGAGCTGAATGAAACTATTTGGCCATTTAATGTGATCATGGCTGATCATCCCCAATCAGAACGGGGTACTGATTGGGGATGATCAGCCATGATCACGTTAAATGGCGGTGCTGGCTCGAAGGGCCGAATGGCTTACTCCTGCATCTATTGTCTATTGTCTATTGGCCCATTGTGTCTGCAAAGCCATTCATTCACGGATGATCTATTTTCCCTCTCAACCCCATTTTCCTGCCTTCGCCCTGTAACATTAGACACCCTTAGTAATCAAGAACCGCTTTAAAAGTACCCAACAACTTGGCCTCTACCGCCATCTGCGGCAATGAATTCGACAGATTCACCATCCTCTGGCTAAAGAAATTCCTTCTCATCTCCATTCTAAAGGTATGTCTTATTCCGAGGCAGTGCTGATGTCGGTGCTGAACAAGATGTCAAAACTATCTCTTATCTGCTTGCATATAATCCGTATCCCTCCATTCTCTGCATACCCACGTGCCTATCCAAAAGCTTCTTTAATGTCACTATCGCATCTGCTTCCACCACCACCCCTAGCAATGTGTTCCAGACACCCACCATCCTTTGTGTAAAATGAAACCTTACCTTGCACATCTCATTTAAACTTTGTCCCTCTCACCTTAAGTGCTATGCCCTCTGATCTTAGATTTTTCTATCCTGGTAAAAAGATTGCAGGCAGTCCCCGCATTCCTAAAAAACTGTCCGCATTCCCATTTTTCCGTAATGTGGACCACCTTTTCTCATTTGTGAAGAATGTGGTTGGTCTACTCATAGTCTGGAAGGGTCACAATGGGCTGAAGGGTCGTCTTTAAGCTGTCTGTGTCTGTGACTCTGCATTGTTTAGTAGTGATTGTACTCTGGCTTTTAGCCCCACAGTGAGTGGCTGCAGGAGTTCAGGCAGAAGGCTATGGAGTCTCTGAACCAAAGGTGCACAGATCCCTCTGTAAGTACACCGCACAATGTATGAATGTTTCCACGTGGCTAATGTGTCTTCCTGCATGCGCTAACATTTCAGTATTTTCCCGTCTGCTAATCATCAACAAGCTCTGGCTTTTAGTTTAGTTAAGTTTATTGTCATGTGTACTGAGGTACAGTGAAAAAGCGTTTTTGTTGCATGCTATCCAGTCAGCGGAAAGACTACATGATTACAATCGAGCCGTCCACAGTTTACAGATACTGGATAAAGTGAATAATGTTTAGTGAAAGATAAAGTCCGATCAAAGATAATCCAAGGGTCTCCAATGAGATAGATAGCACCTCAGGACTACTTTCTAGTTCTTGGTAGGATGGTTTAATAGTCTGATAACACCTCGGAAGAAACAGTCCCTGAATCTGGAGGTGGTTTTGGCATTATGTTTGGCACATTCATTGTGGGCTGAAGGGCCTGTTCTTGTGCTGTTCGGCTCTAAGTTTGACAGTGCCTTGTATTCTTCCTTAAATAACGAGTCTAAACTCTACACTGTACTCTATGCTTCCTATCACCTGTCACTTTAATTCTTCATCCCGTTCCCACCTCTGTCTCGTTCTAGAACATAGAATAGTGCAGCACAGAAAGAGGCCCACAATGTCTGTGCCAAACAGGATGCCATCTTAAACTAATCTCCTGTGCCTGCCCATATCCCTCCATTCCCTGCGTATCCATCTGATTTGATTATATTGACAGATACTGCATGGAAACAAGCCCTTTGGCCCACCGAGTCCACGCCGGCCATCGATCACCTATTCACACTAGTTGTATGTGATGCCAATTTTTCATCCACTCCCTACACACTAGGGGCAATTAACAGAGGACAATTAACCTACAGACCCACACATCTTTGGGATGTGGGAGGAAACCAAAGCACCCTGAGGAAACCCACGAGGTCACAATGAGAATGTGCAAACTCCACAAAGTCAGCACTCGAGGTCAGGATCAAACCTGGGTGCCTCTGCCCAGTTCCTCGCCCCTTTCTGAGCAGTACGACCTTGGTGAGGCCACGTATAGAGCATTGTGTTCAATTTTGGTCACCCTGCTATGGGAAGGATGTCATTAAGCTGGAAAGAGTGCAGAGAGGATTTATGAGGATGCAGCCAGGACTCTAGGGACTGAGCTGTAGGGAAATGTTAGGCAGGCTAGGACTTCATTCCTTGCAGCGCAGGAAGATGGAGGGGTGATTTTATAGAGGTCACAAAATCATGAGGGGAATAAAAAGGGTGAATGCACAGAGTAGGGGAATCAAGAACCAGAGGACCTCGCCTGAAGGTTTGGTGGTTGACAAAACCTGAAACCCGCCCTATGCTCCTGATCCTGTGCAGTACGAACCCATGACACTTTTACCATTGGAAATGTTTGCATCCATTCATTTGCATTCCTTACTGCACTTTTTTAGGGTGCAGTACTGAAATTAAGAGAAGCAGAAGAAGCCCAAAGCACTTTACAAGCAGACTGTGAGCAGTACAGGACGGTTCTGGCCGAGACGGTGAGTGTGCTCAGCTCTCCTCCCCCCCCAATCCCCTCTGGGGTGGTCCGCACTCCCAGGGCCGCTCCTTGACTTAGTCGATCACCCATTCACACTAGTTCTACGTTATCTCACTTTCTCATCCATCTTCCACACACTGGGGGGAATTTACAGAGGGCTAATTAAGCTACAAACCTACACATCTTTGGGATGTGGGACGAAACCGGAGCACCGGGAGGAAACCGGAGCACTCACAGGGAGCACGTGCAAACTCCAGACAGACAGCGCCCGAGGTTAGAATCAAATCCGGGATCTCTGGCGCAGTGAAGAAGCAGCTCTACTAGCTGCGGCACCGTGCCATCCTCTGACTCCCTCGCTCTCCTCTGTTTGTCTTCACAGGAGGGAATGCTGAGGAACCTGCAGAAAAGCGTGGAGGAGGAGGAGCTTGTGTGGAAAGCAAAGATAGCAGAGTTGGAAGCACAGGTCCAGCAGGTGAGTGCGTGGAGACTGGGTAAGGTCGTGCCCCGCTCTGCACCCTGCCAGCTGGAGGGGCCGGGACAGTCTCTCTGATTCAGCCTCTGGACCCTTCCTATTGGGCTGCAGTCTTTCTTTTAATCGTTACCTCTGACTCTCTCTATCTCCTTGTCTTGTCTCGTACACTGGATAGAATCCAGCAGCAAGAAAACAGGCCCTTTAGACCTCCACATCCATACTGACCAAGGTGCCCTATCAACGCTAATCCCACCTGTCCATGTTCCCTCCCTTTCCTATCCACGTACCTGCCCAAATGCCTTTTAAATGTTGTTATTGTACATTCCTCAACTACTTACTCCGGCATAGAACACAAAGTGCTGGAGGAACTCAACAGGTCAGACAGCATCTGTGAAGGGAATGGACAGGACAATTCAGGTCAGGGCCCTTCTTCAGACTGATGGAGTAGGGGGAGAACGCTGGAAGAGTGGTGGAGATGAGACAAAGCCTGGCAAGTGATAGGTGGATACAGGGGAGGTGGTGGAGGCAGACACCACAGCAGTTGAGAGGCATGTAGATCGGCTCATAAACGGGCAGGGACAAATGGGATGTGCAGACAGTGGAATCAGTTTGATTAACATCATATTAAGCACAGACACGGTGGGCCGAAGGGCCGGTTCCTGTGCTGCCTGAATCGGACAGTCTGAAGGAGGGTCCCGACCAGAAACGTCACCTATTCGTGTTCTCCAGGGATGCTGCCTGAGCTGCTGAGTTACTCCAGCACTTTGTGTCTTTTCTTATTCTGTACAGTTCTCCCAGTGCTGCTCCATGAATCAATTTCTCTCGCACCGTGAGGTAGTTTGATGTAATTTAAACTGCTTGCGGTGTGAGCAGCCCGGTGTGATTCCTTCTATGCCCTGCTGTACCGAGGTGTGGTGAACGAGGCCCAGGACATCGTAAGGAATATTTTATGTGTTTATTTTACAGGCACAATCACAAGTTAATACGTCAGAGGCCACCGTGGAGAAGCTGAAGCTAGATTCCCAAAACAGCGAGCAGGTAGGTCTCCACTTAGCTCCAGGGGTTCAGGTGGGTGTCAGTGTTTATTATTGTCACCTGTACTGCGTTATAGGGACATGGTACCCAATCAAATCCAATCGTGCCACACATGAGTACAGTCACGTATAGTGGCCAAACAAACGTACGACAGGTAAAGCAAAGAGAAAAATATCAGAGTGCAGAATATAGTGTTACAGCGCTACAGTTACAGGGGAAAAGTCCCAATGTCTACAATGAGGTAGGTTGGAAGATCAGCACTAGCAGCCAACATAATGAACCATTGGTCTGGCCTGGGTCCCCGGCTCTAGATCCTGGTTGGCCCTGGACCCGGGTCTAGGTAAATTATAGGAGTGAATTAGGCCATTTGGCCCATCAAGTCTATTCCACCATTTAATCCTGGATTTCCATGGATCTCTAGCCTCTCTGTCCCAAACGTGGTTATGCTCAGCACTCTCGCAAGGGGTTTAACAGACACAGTATCTCTGAGTGAGGTGTGTGATTGACAGGTGACTCTCCCTTCTCTCCTGCAGCTGAAGGAGTTGGTCATTGAGCTGGAGGGTCAACTGAAGCAGCAGATAGAGACGGTTCACACTCAGTGTCAGACCTACTCGGTGGAGGTGAAGGAGGTAGGTATGGCCGCGACCCGCTGTTCCCTTCTCCCGCCTCCACCAGTTCCATTCTTGCACCATCACGTTCCGGTTACTTCGTATTAGTCATACTCACAGCGTGGAAACAGGCCCTTCGTCCCAACTTGCCAGTTTAGCCCTTATCCCTCTAAACCTCTGCTATCCATGTACTTGTCTAAATGTTTCTTAAATGTTACAATAGTACCTGCCTCAATTATCTCCCCTGACCACTTGTTCCATACACCCTCCATCCTTTGTGCATAAAAAAGTCACCCCTCAGGTTCCTATTATATCTTTTCCCCCCTCACTGTAAACCTATGTTCTCTGGTTCTTGATTCCCCTACTCTGGACCAGAGACTGTGCATCTACCTGATCTATTCCTCTCATAATTTTATACACCTTTATAAGATCTCCCTTCATCCTCCTGCGCTTCAAGGAATAGAGTCCTAACCTGCTCAACCTCTCCCTATCGCTCAGGACCCCGTGTCCTGGCAACATCCTCGTAAATCTTCCCTGCACACTTTCCAGCTTGACAACATCTTTCCTATAATGGGCTGACCAAAACTGAACACAATACTCTAAATGCCGCTTCACCATTGTCTTATACAACTGCAACATGACCTCCCAACTTATTGAGCAGTAATTTATTATATTATTGATTATTATATATTTATCTGCACGTTCATCCATCAATGGCCTGTTAAGCTGCAGCAAGTAAAGACGTTGCTCTGTAGCGATACACCTCATTGGTCCCTGAAGTGTTACGTGCATTTCTGGTCACCCCATTACGGGAAGGATGTGGAGGCTTTAGAAAGGGTCCACGTCCGTAACTCCATGAAAATGGCAACATAAGCAGATGGAGTGATCGAAAAGGCATACGATATGCTTGCCTTCATCAGTCGGGGCATTGAGTATAAGAATCAGGAAGCCATGTTGCAGCTCTATAGGACTTTAGTTAGTTCGCATTTGGAATAATGTATACAGTTCTGGTCGCCGCATTACAGGAAGGTTAGTGGAGACTTTGGAGAGGGTGCAGAGGAGGTTTACCAGAATGCTGCCAGGATAGGGAGTATTAGCCACAGGGAGAGGTTGGACAGACTTGGATTGTTTTCTCTGGGACGCCGGAGGTTGTGGGGGAGATCTTTCAATCAATCAATGGCTGATTTGCAGGAAGGAGCAGGTGGGGACTCTGACTGGGATGCTGTGCCACCAGTCCTCAGGAGCAGTGGGTTGCCTGCCTGTTGATCCAATCGTGTTGACCTATACTCAACCTCTTTCGTTTTTCATCCTTCACACTATCTCCCGTTCCCTGACGATCCCATTAAACTGGAAAGAGTGCAGAGATGATTTTACGAGGGTGTCGCCAGGACTCGAGGCCCCGAGCTGTAGGGAGAGGTTGGGCAGGCTAGGACTTCATTCCTTGGAGTGTGGGAGGTTGTGGAGTGATCTGAGAGAGGTGTGTAGGATCATGTGGGCCATAGATAGGCTTTTCCAAAGCCTCCACATCCTTCCTGAAATTGGGTGACCGGATCTGTACACGATACTAAATGTGCAGCCAAACCAAAGATCTTGCAGAGCTGCATCATGAGCCGGTTTAAACAGCAAGTGCGGAGATGATGGAAGGCGACAGACTGTAAGCGTTGTGGGGCTGGTGTGATCAGCTCCAAGACTCATTCTTACACCTCACCCCATGACCCCAGAAGCCCTGTTGGCCCTTGGTGTTGGGGTACCTGGTGGCTGTAACTCATCCATGGTGTGTAGGGGAGTGGTGGGATCGGGGGGGGGGGGGGATTGAGGGGAGTGTGGGGAGAATAAAGCTTGTTTGGTGCATGCTGGTTGGCAGGGACCTGATGGGCTGAAAGGCCTCCCTTAACGCTGCCGCTTGGTGCAATGGTTTGTTGCTCTGTGCGCGGTTGCTAACTTGTTTCCTCTCTTCATTGGCAGCTGAGCGACCTCCTAATGGAGTCACAGAGCCAGCTGGAGGCAGCCAATCGGGAGGTCCAGAAACACAGCGAGGAGCTCTCATTGGTGAGGACGATGCACCTTCACCTCCACCAATCCAGGCAGCATTATGGTGGACATCCTCCCGCCCTCGCCCCTTGCAGGAAGCCTTGCAGGCTCTGGAGAGGGTGCAGAGGAGCTGCACGCAATCATGCCTCCATCACAGGGTTTTAGCGACAGGGATACGTTGGGCAGACTGGGATTGTTTTCTCTGGAATGTTGTCGGTTGAGGGGGGACCTGATAGAAGTGTATAAAATAATAAGAGGCATAGATAGGGTCGGCAGTCAGAAGCTTTTTCCTCCCCAGGGTGGAAATGCCAAAGACCAGAGGGCACAGCTTTGAGGTGAGAGGGGCACAGCTTTGAGGTGAGAGGTGAGAAGTATAAAAGAGATGTGCGGGGCAGGTTTTTATGGAGAGTGGTGAGTGCCTAGGACCCACTGCCAGCAGTGGTGGTGGAATCGGGTACGAACGTTTCATTTAAGAGGTTTTTGGATAGATACATGGATATGCAGGAAATGGAGGGATATGCACCATGTGCAGGAAGAGGAGAATAGTTGATCTTGAATCATGTTCAGTACAGACATTGTGCCTGTGCTGGCCTGTTCCCATGCTGTACTTAATTCTAATTTTTGTGCTCCTTTCACACTTTCTTCTGTTCCTGCATCTTTTATTTGTCATTATCCATCCTCGGCCCTCGGCCTGTTCCGTGGGTCAAGGGGCCTGTTCCATCTACTGCAGTAAGCTAGAGCCCAGATAAGTGTCAGTGAGGCTGGTAGCAGACAGGTAGTGGCCAGGGCACCCATCTTGCCGAGTAGCCAACATCCCACGTTTGGGGCTTCTCAGAGCGGTCTGATGCCTGAACCACCTGAGGCAGGAACATCATACTCCGCACCACACCAGCCGACCAACGCAGGCATGGTGGTGCAGCGGGTAGAGCCGCTGCCTCACAGCGCCCGGTTCAATCCTGACCTCAGGTGCAGTCTGTGTGCAGTTTGTGCATTCTCCCTGTGACTGTGTGGGTTTCCTCTAGGTGCCCCTGTTTCCTCCTACATCCCAAAATGTGTGGTTTTGTAGGTTAATCGGCGTCTGTAAATTGCCCCGAGTGTAGCGAGTGGATGAGAAAGTGGGATGACATGGAACTCGTGTGAACGGGTGATCATTGGTCAATCAATCAAGGTCTGATGGCTACAAGTGTCTGGGCAGATGGTGTGGTGCAGTGTGTGTTGCCCGTACAATGGCGATGAGTGCTGGGGCACCCTGCCCTCCCCACTGTCACCCTGCACCCATCTGCCCACAGCCCCCTGCTCCGGCTCGGAGGGCACGTGGACCATGCCGGCATGGCCTTCCCAGTGGCAGGCCCCGCGGTAGTGGGGAGGGGCACTGTGTCTGGTTGGAGGCTGGAGAGTAACAGCCCTCTCTTGTTCCCAAAACGCTTGAAACAACAGGTGCGGCAGCAGCTGTGCGACATGGAGGTTCACGTGCATCACGGGGTGCCAGTCGAGTTGGCCGGTGGCGAGGACCAGCAAGGAACTGCCGAGGTCAGGGTGGTGAGCTGCCCGTGCATGGACGTGACCCCTCCCCCCTAACCCCCGCGTGTGTACCGTGTGTGGACGTGAGACTTGGCATTACACGCCCATCCTCCCTAACCCCCCGCATGTGTGTACCGCGTATGTACCGCGTGTGGACGTGAGACTTGGCATTACACACCCCTCCTCCCTAACCCCCCGTATGTGTACCGTGTGTGGACG
>JAXLNO010005310.1:0-45763 GCA_038087875.1 Malacoraja senta | reverse complement strand
GGCGAGCCTCGCCGGATTTATGGCGACCTTGCGGGATATATGGCGACCTTGCCGGAAATATGGCGAACTCGCCGGATTTATGGCGTCCTTGCCGGAAATATGGCGACCTCGCCGGAAATATGGCGACCTTGCCTGATTTCTGGCGACCTTGCCGGATTTATGGCGACCTTGCCGGGATTATGGCGACCTTGCCGGATTTGTGGCGACCTTTGCCGGATTTATGGCCACCTTGCCGGATTTGCGGCGACCATGCCGGAAATATATAGACCTCGCGGGATTGATGGCGACCATGCCGGATTTGTGGCGACCTTGCCGGAAATATGGCGACCTCGCCGGATTTTTGGCGACCTTGCCGGTTTTGTGGCGTCCTTGCCGGAAATATGGCGACATTGCCGGATTTGTGGCGACCTTGCCGGATTAATGGCGACCTTGCCGGAAACATGGCGAGCTTGCCGGATTTGTGACGACCTTGTCGGATTAATGGCGTCCTTGCCGGAAATATGGCGACCTTGCCGGATGTGTGGCGACCATGCCGGAATTATGGCGACCTTGCCGGAAATATGGCGACTTTGCCTGATTTGTGGCGACCTTGCAGGATTTATGGCGACCTTGCCGGAAATATGGCGACCTTGCCGGATTTGTGGCGACCTTGCCGGATTTATGGCGACCTTGCCGGAAATATGGCGACCTTGCCGGATTTGTGGCGACCTTGCCCGATTTATGGCGACTTTGCCGGAAATAAGGCGACCTTGCCGGATTTGAGGCCACCTTGCCGGATATATGGCGACCTTGCCGGAAATATGGCGACCTTGCCTGTTTTCTGGCGACCTTGGCGGATTTATGGCGACCTTGCCGAATTTGTGGCGACCTTGCCGGAAATGTGGCGAGCTCGCCGGATTTATGGCGACCATGCCGGATTTATGGCGACCTTGCCCGAATTATGGCGACCTCGCCGTAAATATGGCGACCTTGCCGGATGTGTGGCGACCATGCAGGAATTATGGCGACCTTGCCGGAAATATGGCGACTTTGCCTGATTTGTGGCGACCTTGCAGGATTTATGGCGACCTTGCCGGAAATATGGCGACCTTGCCGGATTTGTGGCGACCGTGCCGGATTTATGGCGACCTTGCCGGAAATATGGCGACCTTGCCGGAAATATGGCGACCTTGCCGGATTTATGGCGACCTTGCCGGAAAAATGTCGACCTCGCGGGATTTATGGCGACCATGCCGGATGTGTGGCGACCTGGCCGGAAATATCGCGACCTCGCCTGATTTATGGCGACCTTGCAGGATTTATGGCGACATTGCCGGAAATATGGCGACCTCGCCGGATTTATGGCGACCTTGCCGGATATATGGCGACCTTGCCGGGATTATGGCGACCTTGCATGATTTGTGGCGACCTTTTCCGGATTTATGGCCACCTTGCCGGATTTGTGGCGACCATGCCGGAAATATATAGACCTCGCGGGATTTATGGCGACCATGCCGGATGTGTGGCGACCATGCCGGAATTATGGCGACCTTGCCGGAAATATGGCAACTTTGCCTGATTTGTGGCGACCTTGCAGGATTTATGGCGACCTTGCCGGAAATATGGCGACCTTGCCGGATTTGTGGCGACCTTGCCGGATTTATGGCGACCTTGCCGGAAATATGGCGACCTTGCCGGATTTGTGGCGACCTTGCCCGATTTATGGCGACTTTGCCGGAAATAAGGCGACCTTGCCGGATTTGAGGCCACCTTGCCGGATATATGGCGACCTTGCCGGAAATATGGCGACCTTGCCTGTTTTCTGGCGACCTTGGCGGATTTATGGCGACCTTGCCGAATTTGTGGCGACCTTGCCGGAAATGTGGCGAGCTCGCCGAATTTATGGCGACCTCGCCGGATTTATGGCGACCTTGCGGGATATATGGCGACCTTGCCGGAAATATGGCGACCTCGCCGGATTTATGGCGTCCTTGCCGGAAATATGGCGACCTCGCCGGAAATATGGCGACCTTGCCTGATTTCTGGCGACCTTGCCGGATTTATGGCGACCTTGCCGGGATTATGGCGACCTTGCCGGATTTGTGGCGACCTTTGCCGGATTTATGGCGACCTTGCCGGAAATATGGCGACCTTGCCGGATTTGTGGCGACCTTGCCCGATTTATGGCGACCTTGCCGTAAATAAGGCGACCTTGCCGAATTTGTGGCGACCTTGCCGGAAATGTGGCGAGCTCGCCGGATTTATGGCGACCATGCCGGATTTATGGCGACCTTGCCCGAATTATGGCGACCTTGCCGGAAATATGGCGACCTTGCCGGATGTGTGGCGGCCATGCCGGAATTATGGCGACCTTGCCGGAAATATGGCGACTTTGCCTGATTTGTGGCGACCTTGCAGGATTTATGGCGACCTTGCCGGAAATATGGCGACCTTGCCGGATTTGTGGCGACCGTGCCGGATTTATGGCGACCTTGCCGGAAATATGGCTACCTTGCCGGATTTGTGGCGACCTTGCCGGATTTATGGCGACCTTGCCGGAAATAAGGCGACCTTGCCGGATTTGTGGCCACCTTGCCGGATATATGGCGACCTTGCCGGAAATATGGCGACCTTGCCTGATTTCTGGCGACCTTGGCGGATTTATGGCGACCTTGCCGAGTTTGTGGCGCCCTTGCCGGAAATATGGCGACCTCGCCGGATTTATGGCGACCTTGCGGGATATATGGCGACCTTGCCGGAAATATGGCGACCTCGCCGGATTTATGGCGACCTTGCCGGGATTATGGCGACCTTGCCGGATTTGTGGCGACCTTTGCCGGATTTATGGCCACCTTGCCGGATTTGCGGCGACCATGCCGGAAATATATAGACCTCGCGGGATTGATGGCGACCATGCCGGATTTGTGGCGACCTTGCCGGAAATATGGCGACCTCGCCAGATTTATGGCGACCTTGCAGGATTTATGGCGACATTGCCGGAAATATGGCGACCTCGCCGGATTTTTGGCGCCCTTGCCGGTTTTGTGGCGTCCTTGCCGGAAATATGGCGACCTTGCCGGATTTGTGGCGACCTTGCCGGATTAATGGCGACCTTGCCGGAAACATGGCGAGCTTGCCGGATTTGTGACGACCTTGTCGGATTAATGGCGTCCTTGCCGGAAATATGGCGACCTTGCCGGATGTGTGGCGACCATGCCGGAATTATGGCGACCTTGCCGGAAATATGGCAACTTTGCCTGATTTGTGGCGACCTTGCAGGATTTATGGCGACCTTGCCGGAAATATGGCGACCTTGCCGGATTTGTGGCGACCTTGCCGGATTTATGGCGACCTTGCCTGAAATATGGCGACCTTGCCGGATTTGTGGCGACCTTGCTCGATTTATGGCGACTTTGCCGGAAATAAGGCGACCTTGCCGGATTTGAGGCCACCTTGCCGGATATATGGCGACCTTGCCGGAAATATGGCGACCTTGCCTGTTTTCTGGCGACCTTGGCGGATTTATGGCGACCTTGCCGAATTTGTGGCGACCTTGCCGGAAATGTGGCGAGCTCGCCGAATTATGGCGACCTCGCCGGATTTATGGCGACCTTGCGGGATATATGGCGACCTTGCCGGAAATATGGCGAACTCGCCGGATTTATGGCGTCCTTGCCGGAAATATGGCGACCTCGCCGGAAATATGGCGACCTTGTCTGATTTCTGGCGACCTTGCCGGATTTATGGCGACCTTGCCGGGATTATGGCGACCTTGCCGGATTTGTGGCGACCTTTGCCGGATTTATGGCCACCTTGCCGGATTTGCGGCGACCATGCCGGAAATATATAGACCTCGCGGGATTGATGGCGACCATGCCGGATTTGTGGCGACCTTGCCGGAAATATGGCGACCTCGCCGGATTTTTGGCGACCTTGCCGGTTTTGTGGCGTCCTTGCCGGAAATATGGCGACATTGCCGGATTTGTGGCGACCTTGCCGGATTAATGGCGACCTTGCCGGAAACATGGCGAGCTTGCCGGATTTGTGACGACCTTGTCGGATTAATGGCGTCCTTGCCGGAAATATGGCGACCTTGCCGGATGTGTGGCGACCATGCCGGAATTATGGCGACCTTGCCGGAAATATGGCGACTTTGCCTGATTTGTGGCGACCTTGCAGGATTTATGGCGACCTTGCCGGAAATATGGCGACCTTGCCGGATTTGTGGCGACCTTGCCGGATTTATGGCGACCTTGCCGGAAATATGGCGACCTTGCCGGATTTGTGGCGACCTTGCCCGATTTATGGCGACTTTGCCGGAAATAAGGCGACCTTGCCGGATTTGAGGCCACCTTGCCGGATATATGGCGACCTTGCCGGAAATATGGCGACCTTGCCTGTTTTCTGGCGACCTTGGCGGATTTATGGCGACCTTGCCGAATTTGTGGCGACCTTGCCGGAAATGTGGCGAGCTCGCCGGATTTATGGCGACCATGCCGGATTTATGGCGACCTTGCCCGAATTATGGCGACCTTGCCGTAAATATGGCGACCTTGCCGGATGTGTGGCGACCATGCAGGAATTATGGCGACCTTGCCGGAAATATGGCGACTTTGCCTGATTTGTGGCGACCTTGCAGGATTTATGGCGACCTTGCCGGAAATATGGCGACCTTGCCGGATTTGTGGCGACCGTGCCGGATTTATGGCGACCTTGCCGGAAATATGGCGACCTTGCCGGAAATATGGCGACCTTGCCGGATTTATGGCGACCTTGCCGGAAAAATGTCGACCTCGCGGGATTTATGGCGACCATGCCGGATGTGTGGCGACCTGGCCGGAAATATGGCGACCTCGCCAGATTTATGGCGACCTTGCAGGATTTATGGCGACATTGCCGGAAATATGGCGACCTCGCCGGATTTATGGCGACCTTGCCGGATATATGGCGACCTTGCCGGGATTATGGCGACCTTGCATGATTTGTGGCGACCTTTTCCGGATTTATGGCCACCTTGCCGGATTTGTGGCGACCATGCCGGAAATATATAGACCTCGCGGGATTTATGGCGACCATGCCGGATTTGTGGCGACCTTGCCGGAAATATGGCGACCTCGCCAGATTTATGGCGACCTTGCAGGATTTATGGCGACATTGCCGGAAATATGGCGACCTCGCCGGATTTGTGGCGACCTTGACGGAAATATGGCGACCTCGCCGGATTTTTGGCGACCTTGCCGGTTTTATGGCGTCCTTGCCGGAAATATGGCGACCTTGCCGGATTTGTGGCGACCTTGCAGGATTTATGGCGACCTTGCCGGAAATATGGCGACCTTGCCGGATTTGTGGCGACCTTGCCGGATTTATGGCGACCTTGCCGGAAATATGGCGACCTTGCCGGATTTGTGGCGACCTTGCCCGATTTATGGCGATCTTGCCGGAAATAAGGCGACCTTGCCGGATTTGAGGCCACCTTGCCGGATATATGGCGACCTTGCCGGAAATATGGCGACCTTGCCTGTTTTCTGGCGACCTTGGCGGATTTATGGCGACCTTGCCGAGTTTGTGGCGACCTTGCCGGAAATGTGGCGAGCTCGCCGGATTTATGGCGACCATGCCGGATTTATGGCGACCTTGCCCGAATTATGGCGACCTTGCCGTAAATATGGCGACCTTGCCGGATTTGTGGCGACCTTGCCGGATTTATGGCGACCTTGCCGGAAATAAGGCGACCTTGCCGGATTTGTGGCCACCTTGCCGGATATATGGCGACCTTGCCGGAAATATGGCGACCTTGCCTGATTTCTGGCGACCTTGGCGGATTTATGGCGACCTTGCCGAGCTTGTGGCGCCCTTGCCGGAAATATATAGACCTCGCGGGATTTATGGCGACCATGCCGGATGTGTGGCGACCTTGCCGGAAATATGGCGACCTCGCCAGATTTATGGCGACCTTGCAGGATTTATGGCGACTGCCGGAAATATGGCGACCTCGCCGGATTTATGGCGACCTTGCCGGATATATGGCGACCTTGCCGGGATTATGGCGACCTTGCCGGATTTGTGGCGACCTTTGCCGAATTTATGGCCACCTTGCCGGATTTGTGGCGACCATGCCGGAAATATATAGACCTCGCGGGAATTTATGGCGACCATGCCGGATTTGTGGCGACCTTGCCGGAAATATGGCGACCTCGCCAGATTTATGGCGACCTTGCAGGATTTATGGCGACATTGCCGGAAATATGGCGACCTCGCCTGATTTCTGGCGACCTTGGCGGATTTATGGCGACCTTGCCGAATTTGTGGCGACATTGCAGGAAATATGGCGACCTCGCCGGATTTATGGCGACCTTGCCGGATATATGGCGCCCTTGCCGGAAATATGGCGACCTCGCCGGACATATGGCGTCCTTGCTGGAAATATAGCGACCTCGTCGGATTTATGGCGACCACGCCAGATTTATGGCGACCTTGCCGGAAACATGGCGACCTCGCCGGATTTATGGCGGCCTCGCCGGATTTAGGACGACCTTGCCGGAAATGTGGCGACCTCGCCGGATTTATGGCGACCATGCCGGATTTATGGCGACCTTGCCCGAATTATGGCGACCTTGCCGGTTTTGTGGCAAACTTGTCGGATTTATGGCGACCTTGCCGGATTTGTGGCCACCTTGTCGGATTTATGGCGACCTTGCCGGATTTGTGGCGACCATGCCGGAAATATATAGACCTCGCGGGATTTATGGCGACCATGCCGGATTTGTGGCGACCTTGCCGGAAAAATGGCGACCTCGCCAGATTTATGGCGACCTTGCAGGATTTATGGCGATAATGCCGGAAATATGGCGACCTCGCCGGATTTATGGCGACCTTGACGCAAATATGGCGACCTCGCCGGATTTGTGACGACCTTGCCGGATTTATGGCGTCCTTGCCGGAAATATGGCGACCTTGCCGGATGTGTGGCGACCATGCCGGATTTATGGCGACCTTGCCTAATTTGTGGCGACCTTGCTGGAAATATGGCGACCTCGTCGGATTTATGGCGACCTTGCCGGATATATGGCGACCTTGCCGGAAATATGGCGACCTCGCCGGATTTATGGCGTCCTTGCCGGAAATATGGCGACCTCGCCGGATTTATGGCGACCTTGCCGGAAATATGGCGACTTTGCCTGATTTGTGGCGACCTAGCTGGATTTATGGCGACCTTGCCGGAAATATGGCGACCTTGCCGGATTTGTGGCGACCTTGCCGGAAATATGGCGACCTCGCCAGATTTATGGCGACCTTGCAGGATTTATGGCGACATTGCCGGAAATATGGCGACCTCGCCTGATTTATGGCGACCTTGACGCAAATATGGCGACCTCGCCGGATTTGTGACGACCTTGCCGGATTTATGGCGTCCTTGCCGGAAATATGGCCACCTTGCCGGATGTGTGGCGACCATGCCGGAATTATGGCGACCTTGCCGGAAATATGGCGACTTTGCCTGATTTGTGGCGACCTTGCAGGATTTATGGCGACCTTGCCGGAAATAAGGCGACCTTGCCGGATTTGTGGCCACCTTGCCGGATATATGGCGACCTTGCCGGAAATATGGCGATCTTGCCTGTTTTCTGGCGACCTTGGCGGATTTCTGGCGACCTTGCCTAATTTGTGGCGACCTTGCCGGAAATATGGCGACCTCGTCGGATTTATGGCGACATTGACGGAAATATGGCGACCTCGCCGGAAATATGGCGACCTCGCCGGATCTATGGCGTCCTTGCCGGAAATATGGCGACCTCACCGGATTTATGGCGACCTTGCCGGAAATATGGCGACTTTGCCTGATTTGTGGCGACCTTGCAGGATTTATGGCGACCTTGCCGGAAATATGGCGACCTTGCCGGATTTGTGGCGACCTTGCCGGATTTATGGCGACCTTGCCGGAAATATGGCGATCTTGCCTGTTTTCTGGCGACCTTGGCGTATTTATGACGCCCTTGCCTAATTCGTGGCGACCTTGCCGGAAATATGGCGACCTCGTCGGATTTATGGCGACCTTGCCGGATATATGGCGACCTTGCCGGAAATATGGCGACCTCGCCGGATTCATGGCGTCCTTGCCGGAAATATGGCGACCTCGCCGGATTTATGGCGACCTTGCCGGAAATATGGCGACTTTGCCTGATTTGAGGCGACCTTGCAGGATTTATGGCGAACTTGCCGGAAATATGGCGACCTTGCCGGATTTGTGGCGACCTTGCCGGATTTATGGCGACCTTGCCGGATTTGTGGCCACCTTGCCTGATATATGGCGACCTTGCCGGAAATATGGCGACCTTGCCTGATTTCTGGCGACCTTGCCGGATTTATGGCGACCTTGCCGGGATTATGGCGACCTTGCCGGATTTGTGGCGACCTTTGCCGGATTTATGGCCACCTTGCCGGATTTGTGGCGACCATGCCGGTAATATATAGACCTCGCGGGATTTATGGCGACCATGCCGGATTTGTGGCGACCTTGCCGGAAATATGGCGACCTCGCCAGATTTATGGCGACCTTGCAGTATTTATGGCGACATTGCCGGAAATATGGCGACCTCGCCGGATTTATGGCGACCTTGACGGAAATATGGCGACCTCGCCGGATTTTTGGCGACCTTGCCGGTTTTATGGCGTCCTTGCCGGAAATATGGCGACCTTGCCGGATTTGTGGCGACCTTGCAGGATTAATGACGACCTTGCCGGAAACACGGCGAGCATACCGGATTTGTGACGACCTTGCCGGATTTATAGCGTCCTTGCCTGAAATATGGCGACCTTGCCGGATGTGTGGCGACCATGCCGGAATTATGGCGACCTTGCCGGATGTGTGGCGACCATGCCGGAATTATGGCCACCCTGCCGGAAATATGGCGACTTTGCCGAATTTGTGGCTACCTTGCCGGATATATGGCGACCTTGCCGGAAATATGGCGACCTTGCCTGATTTCTGGCGACCTTGGCAGATTTATGGCGACCTTGCCGAATTTGTGGCGACCTTGCAGGAAATATGGCGACCTCGCCGGACTTATGGCAACCTTGCCGGATATATGGCGACCTTGCTGGAAATATGGCGACCTCGCCGGATTTATGGCGTCCTTGCCGGAAATATGGCGACCTCGCCGGATTTATGGCGACCTCGCCGGATTTATGGCGACCTTGCCGGGAATATGGCGACCTCGCCGGATTTATGGCGGCCTCACCTGATTTAGGTCGACCTTGCCGGAAATGTGGCGTCCTCGCCGGATTTATGGCGACCATGCCGGATTTATGGCGACCTTGCCCGAATTATGGCGACCTTGCCAGTTTTGTGGCGACCTTGCCGGATTTATGGCGACCTTGCCGGATTTGTGGCGACCATGCCGGAAATATATAGACCTCGCGGGATTTATGGCGACCATGCCGGATTTGTGGCGACCTTGCCGGAAATATGGCGACATCGACAGATTTATGGCGACCTTGCAGGATTTATGGCGTCCTTGCCGGAAATATGGCGACCTCGCCGGATTTATGGCGGCCTCGCCGGATTTAGGACGACCTTGCCGGAAATGTGGCGACCTTGCCGGTTTTGTGGCGAACTTGCCGGATTTATGGCGACCTTGTCGGATTTGTGGCGACCTTACCGGATTTATGGCGACCTTGCCGGATTTGTGGCGACCTTGCCGGATATATGGCGACCTTGCCGGGAATATGGCGACCTTGCCTGATTTCTGGCGACCTTGGCAGATTTATGGCGACCTTGCCGAATTTGTGGCGACCTTGCAGGAAATATGGCGACCTCGCCGGACTTATGGCAACCTTGCCGGAGATATGGCGACCTTCCCGGAAATATGGCGACCTCGCCGGATTTATGGCGTTCTTGCCGGAAATTTGGCGACCTCGCCGGATTTATGGCGACCTTGCCGGGAATATGGCAACCTCGCCGGATTTATGGCGGCCTCACCGGATTTAGGTCGACCTTGCCGGAAATGTGGCGACCTCGCCGGATTTATGGCGACCATGCCGGATTTATGGCGACCTTTCCCGAATTATGGCGACCTTGCCGGTTTTGTGGCGAACTTGCCGGATTTATGGCGACCTTGCCGGATTTGTGGCGACCTTGCCGGATTTATGGCGACCTTGCCGGATTTGTGGCGACCATGCCGGAAATATATAGACCTCGCGGGATTTATGGCGACCATGCCGGATTTGTGGCGACCTTGCCGGAAATATGGCGACATCGACAGATTTATGGCGACCTTGCAGGATTTATGGCGTCCTTGCCGGAAATATGGCGACCTCGCCGGATTTATTGCGGCCTCGCCGGATTTAGGACGACCTTGCCGGAAATGTGGCGACCTCGCCGGATTTATGGCGGCCATGCCGGATTTATGGCGACCTTGCCCGAATTATGGCGACCTTGCCGGTTTTGTGGCGAACTTGCCGGATTTATGGCGACCTTGCCGGATTTGTGGCGACCTTACCGGATTTATGGCGACCTTGCCGGATTTGTGGCGACCATGCCGGAAATATATAGACCTCGCGGGATTTATGGCGACCATGCCGGATTTGTGGCGACCTTGCCGGAAATATGGCGACCTCGCCAGATTTATGGCGACCTTGCAGAATTTATGGCGCCCTTGCCGGAAATATGGCGACCTCGCCGGATTTATGGCGACCTCGCCGGATTTATGGCGACCTTGCCGGAAATACGGCGACCTCGCCGGATTTATGGAGGCCTCGCCGGACTTAGGACGACCTTGCCGGAAATGTGGCGACCTCGCCGGGTTTATGGCGACCATGCCGGATTTATGGCGACCTTGCCCGAATTATGGCGACCTTGCCGGTTTTGTGGCGAACTTGCCGGATTTATGGCGACCTTGCCGGAAATATGGCGACTTTGCCTGATTTGTGGCGACCTTGCAGGATTTATGGCGACCATGCCGGATTTGTGGCGACCTTGCCGGAAATATGGCGACCTCGCCAGATTTATGGCGACCTTGCAGGATTTATGGCGACATTGCCGGAAATATGGCGAGCTCGCCGGATTTATGGCGACCTTGACGCAAATATGGCGACCTCGCTGGATTTTTGGCGACCTTGCCGGTTTTGTGGCGTCCTTGCCGGAAATATGGCGACCTTGCCGGATTTGTGGCGACCTTGCCGGATTAATGGCGACCTTGCCGGAAACATGGCGAGCTTGCCCGATTTGTGACGACCTTGTCGGATTAATGGCGTCCTTGCCGGAAATATGGCGACCTTGCAGGATGTGTGGCGACCATGCCGGAAATTATGGCGACCTTGCCGGAAATATGGCGACTTTGCCTGATTTGTGGCGACCTTGCAGGATTTATGGCGACCTTGCCGGAAATATGGCGACCTTGCCGGATTTGTGGCGACCTTGCCCAATTTATGGCGACCTTGCCGGAAATAAGGCGACCTTGCCGGATTTGTGGCCACCTTGCCGGATATATGGCGACCTTGCCGGAAATATGGCGACCTTGCCTGTTTTCTGGCGACCTTGGCGGATTTATGGCGACCTTGCCGGATATATGGCGACCTTGCCGGAAATATGGCGACCTCGCCGGATTTATGGCGTCCTTGCCGGAAATATGGCGACCTCGCCGGATTTATGGCGACCTTGCCGGAAATATGGCGACTTTGCCTGATTTGTGGCGACCTTGCAGGATATATGGCGACCTTGCCGGAAATATGGCGAGCTTGCCGGATTTGTGGCGACCGTGCCGGATTTATGGCGACCTTGCCGGAAATATGGCGACCTTGACGGATTTGTGGCTCCCTTGCCGGATTTATGGCGACCTTGCCGGAAATATGGCGACCTTGCCGGATTTGTGGCGACCTTGCCGGATTTATGGCGACCTTGCCGGAAATAAGGCGACCTTGCCGGATTTGTGGCCAGCTTGCCGGATATATGGCGACCTTGCCGGAAATATGGCGACCTTGCCCGAATTATGGCGACCTTGCCGGTTTTGTGGCGAACTTGCCGGATTTATGGCGACCTTGCCGGAAATATGGCGACTTTGCCTTATTTGTGGCGACTTTGCCGGAAATATGGCGACCTCGCCAGATTTATGGCGACCTTGCAGGATTTATGGCGACATTGCCGGAAATATGGCGAGCTCGCCGGATTTATGGCGACCTTGACCATGCCGGAATTATGGCGACCTTGCCGGAAATATGGCGACCTTGCCGGAAATATGGCGAGCTCGCCGGATTCATGGCGTCCTTGCCAGAAATATGGCGACCTCGCCGGATTTATGGCGACCTCGGTGGATTTATGGCGACCTTGCCGGAAATATGGCGACCTCGCCGGATTTATGGCGACCTTGCCGGATATATGGCGACCATGCCGGATTTGTGGCGACCTTGCCGGAAATATGGCGACCTCGCCAGATTTATGGCGACCTTGCATGATTTATGGCGACCTCGGCGGATTTATGGCGACCTTGCCGGATATATGGCGACCTCGCCGGATTTATGGCGGCCTCGCCGGATTTAGGACGATCTTGCCGGAAGTGTGGCGACCTCGCCGTATTTATGGCGACCATGCCGGATTTATGACGACCTCGCCGGAAATATGGCGACCTTGCCGGTTTTGTGGCGAACTTGCCGGATTTATGGCGACTTTGCCGGAAATATGGCGACCTTGCCTGATTTCTGGCGACCTTGGCGGATTTATGGCGACCTTGCCGAATTTGTGGCGACCTTGCAGGAAATCGGGCGACCTCGCCGGATTTATGGCGACCTTGCCGGAAATATGGCGACATTGCCGGATTTTTGGCGACCTTGCCGGATTTCTGGCGACCTTGCCGGTTTTGTGGCGAACTTGCGGGATTTATGGCGACCTTGCCGGATTTGTGGCGACCTTGCCGAATTTGTGGCGACCTTGCCGGATTTGTGGCGACCATGCCGGAAATATACAGACCTCGCGGGATTTATGGCGACCATGCCGGATTTGTGGCGACCTTGCCGGAAATATGGCGACCTCGCCAGATTTATGGCGACCTTGCATGATTTATGGCGACATTGCCGGAAATATGGCGAGCTCGTCGGATTTATGGCGACCTTGACGCAAACATGGCGACCTCGCCGGATTTTGGCGACCTTGCCGGTTTTATGGCGTCCTTGCCGCAAATATGGCGACCTTGCCGGATTTGTGGCGACCTTGCCGGATTAATGGCGACATTGCCGGAAACATGGCGAGCTTGCCGGGTTTGTGACGACCTTGCCGGATTTATGGCGTCCTTGCCGGAAATATGGCGACCTTGCCGGATGTGTGGCGACCATGCCGGAATTATGGCGACCTTGCCGGAAATATGGCGACTTTGCCTGATTTGTGGCGACCTTGCAGGATTTATGGCGACCTTGCCGGAAATATGGCGACCTTGCCGGGTTTGTGGCGACCTTGCCGGATTTATTTCGACCTTGCCGGAAATATGGCGACCTTGCCGGATTTGTGGCGACCTTGCCGGATTTATGGCGACCTTGCCGGAAATAAGGCGACCTGGCTGGATTTGTGGCCACCTTGCCGGATATATGGCGACCTTGCCGGAAATATGGCGACCTTGCCTGTTTTCTGGCGACCTTGGCGGAATTATGGCGACTTTGCCGAATTTGTGGCGACCTTGCCGGAAATATGGCTAACACGCCGGATTTATGGCGACCTTGCCGGATATATGGCGACCTTGCCGGAAATATGGCGACCTCGCCGGATTTATGGCGTCCTTGCCGGAAATATGGCGACCTCGCCGGATTTATGGCGACCTTGCCGGAAATATGGCGACCTTGATTGAAATGTGGCGACCTTGCCGGATTTGTCGCCACCTTGCCGGATTTCTGGCGACCTTGCCGGATTTATGGCGACATTTGCCGGAAATATGGCGACCTTGCCGGATTTGTGTCGACCTTGCCGGAAATATGGCGAACTTGCCGGAAATGTGGCGACCTTGCCGGATTTGTAGCGACCTTGCCGGAATTATGGCGTCCTTGCCGGAAATGTGGCGACCTTGCCGGATTTATGGCGACCTTGTCGGATTTGAGACGACCTTGCCGGATTTATGGCGACGTTGCCGGAAATGCGGAGACCTTGCCTGAAATGTGGCGACCTTGACGGATTTGTGGCGACCTTCCCGGATTTATGGCGACCTTGCCGGGGATGTGGCGACCTTGCCGTATTTGTGGCCACCTTGCAGGATTTATGGCGCCCTTGCCGCAAATGTGGTGACCTTGCCGGATTTGTGGCGACCTTGCCGGGTTTATGGCGACCTTGATTGAAATGTGGCGACCTTGCCGGCTTTGACGCCACCTTGCCGGATTTGTGGCGACCTTGCCGGATTGATGGTGACCTTGCCGGAAATATGGCGACCTTGCCGGATTTTTGGCGACCTTGCCGGAAATATGACGACCTTGCCGGATTTGTGGCGACCTTGCCGGATTTATGGCGTCCTTGCCGGAAACGTGGCGACCTTGCCGGATTTATGGCGACCTTGACGGATTTGAGACGACCTTGCCGGATTTATGGCGACGTTCCCGGAAATGCGGAGTCCTTGCCTGAAATGTGGCGACCTTGACGGATTTGTGGCGACCTTGCCGGATTTATGGCGACCTTGCCGGGGATGTGGCGACCTTGCCGTATTTGTGGCGACCTTGCAGGATTTATGGCGACCTTGCCGCAAATGTGGTGACCTTGCCGGATTTGTGGCGACCTTGCCGGATTTATGGCGACCTTGTGGGATTCCTGGCGACCTTGCCGGATTTATGGCGACCTTGCCGGCAATGTGGCGACCTAGCCGGACTTGTGGCGACCTTGCCGGATTCATGGCGACCTTGCCGGAAATGTGGTGACCTTGCCGGATTTATGGCGACGATGCCGGATTTCTTGCGACCTTGCCGGAATGTTGCGACCTAGCTGGATTTGTGGCGACCTTGCCGAATTTATGGCTACATTGATTGAAATGTGGCGACCTTGCCGGATTTGTCGCCACCTTGCCGGATTTGTGGCGACCTTGCCGGATTTATGGCGACCTTGCCGGAAATATGGCGACCTTGCCGGATTTGTGGCGACCTTGCCGGAAATATGGCGACCTTGCCGGAAATGTGGCGACCTTGCTGGATTTGTGGCGACCTTGCCGGATTTATGGCGTCCTTGCCGGAAATGTGGCGACCTTGCCGGATTTATGGCGACCTTGTCGGATTTGTGACGACCTTGCCGGATTTATGGCGACGTTGCCGGACATGCGGCGACCTTGCCTGAAATGTGGCGACGGATTTGTGGCGACCTTGCCGGATTTATGGCGACCTTGCCGGGGATGTGGCGACCTTGCCGTATTTGTGGCGACCTTGCAGGATTTATGGCGACCTTGCCGCAAATGTGGTGACCTTGCCGGATTTGTGGCGACCTTGCCGGATTTATGGCGACCTTGTGGGATTTGTGGCGACCTTGCCGGATTTATGGCGGCCTTGCCGGCAATGTGGCGAGCTAGCCGGACTTGTGCCGACCTTGGCGGATTCATGGCGACCTTGCCGGAATGCTGCGACCTAGCTGGATTTGTGGCGACCTTGCCGGATTTATGGCGACCTTGCCGGGGATGTGGCGACCTTGCCGTAGTTGTGGCGACCTTGCAGGATTTAATGCGACCTTGCCGCAAATGTGGTGACCTTGCCGGATTTGTGGCGACCTTGCCGGATTTATGGCGACCTTGTGGGTTCCTGGCGACCTTGCCGGATTTATGGCGACCTTGCCGGCAATGTGGCGACCTAGCCGGACTTGTGGCGACCTTGCCGGATTCATGGCGACCTTGCTGGAAATGTGGTGACGTTGCCGGATTTATGGCGACGATGCCGGATTTCTGGCGACCTTGCCGGAATGTTGCGACCTAGCTGGATTTGTGGCGACCTTGCCGAATTTATGGCTATCTTGATTGAAATGTGGCGACCTTGCCGGATTTGTCGCCACCTTGGCGGGTTTGTGGCTACCTTGCCGGATTTATGGCGACCTTGCCGGAAATATGGCGACCTTGCCGGATTTGTGGCGACCTTGCCGGAAATATGGCGACCTTGCCGGAAATGTGGCGACCTTGCCGGATTTGTGGCGACCTTGCCGGATTTATGGCGTCCTTGCCGTAAATGTGGCGACCTTGCCGGATTTATGGCGACCTTGTGTGATTTGTGACGACCTTGCCGGATTTATGGCGACGTTGCCGGAAATGCGGCGACCTTGCCTGAAATGTGGCGACGGATTTGTGGCGACCTTGCCGGATTTATGGCGACCTTGCCGGGGATGTGGCGACCTTGCCGTATTTGTGGCGACCTTGCAGGATTTATGGCGACCTTGCCGCAAATGTGGTGACCTTGCCGGATTTGTGGCGACCTTGCCGGATTTATGGCGACCTTGTGGGATTTGTGGCGACCTTGCCGGATTTATGGCGGCCTTGCCGGCAATGTGGCGACCTAGCCGGACTTGTGCCGACCTTGGCGGATTCATGGCGACCTTGCCGGAATGCTGCGACCTAGCTGGATTTGTGGCGACCTTGCCGGATTTATGGCGACCTTGCCGGGGATGTGGCGACCTTCCCGTATTTGTGGCGACCTTGCAGGATTTAATGCGACCTTGCCGCAAATGTGGTGACCTTGCCGGATTTGTGGCGACCTTGCCGGATTTATGGCGACCTTGTGGGTTCCTGGCGACCTTGCCGGATTTATGGCGACCTTGCCGGCAATGTGGCGACCTAGCCGGACTTGTGGCCACCTTGCCGGATTCATGGCGACCTTGCTGGAAATGTGGTGACGTTGCCGGATTTATGGCGACGATGCCGGATTTCTGGCGACCTTGCCGGAATGTTGCGACCTAGCTGGATTTGTGGCGACCTTGCCGGATATATGGCGACCTTGCCGGAAATATGGCGACCTCTCCCGATTTATGGCGTCCTTGCCGGAAATATGGCGACCTCGCCGGATTTATGGCGACCTTGCCGGAAATATGGCGACCTTGATTGAAATGTGGCGACCTTGCCGGATTTGTCGCCACCTTGCCGGATTTCTGGCGACCTTGCCGGATTTATGGCGACATTTGCCGGAAATATGGCGACCTTGCCGGATTTGTGTCGACCTTGCCGGATATATGGCGAACTTGCCGGAAATGTGGCGACCTTGCCGGATTTGTAGCGACCTTGCCGGAATTATGGCGTCCTTGCCGGAAATGTGGCGACCTTGCCGGATTTATGGCGACCTTGTCGGATTTGAGACGACCTTGCCGGATTTATGGCGACGTTGCCGGAAATGCGGTGACCTTGCCTGAAATGTGGCGACCTTGACGGATTTGTGGAGACCTTCCCGGATTTATGGCGACCTTGCCGGGGATGTGGCGACCTTGCCGTATTTGTGGCCACCTTGCAGGATTTATGGCGCCCTTGCCGCAAATGTGGTGACCTTGCCGGATTTGTGGCGACCTTGCCGGGTTTATGGCGACCTTGATTGAAATGTGGCGACCTTGCCGGCTTTGACGCCACCTTGCCGGATTTGTGGCGACCTTGCCGGATTGATGGTGACCTTGCCGGAAATATGGCGACCTTGCCGGATTTTTGGCGACCTTGCCGGAAATATGACGACCTTGCCGGATTTGTGGCGACCTTGCCGGATTTATGGCGTCCTTGCCGGAAACGTGGCGACCTTGCCGGATTTATGGCGACCTTGACGGATTTGAGACGACCTTGCCGGATTTATGGCGACGTTGCCGGAAATGCGGAGTCCTTGCCTGAAATGTGGCGACCTTGACGGATTTGTGGCGACCTTGCCGGATTTATGGCGACCTTGCCGGGGATGTGGCGACCTTGCCGTATTTGTGGCGACCTTGCAGGATTTATGGCGACCTTGCCGCAAATGTGGTGACCTTGCCGGATTTGTGGCGACCTTGCCGGATTTATGGCGACCTTGTGGTATTCCTGGCGACCTTGCCGGATTTATGGCGACCTTGCCGGCAATGTGGCGACCTAGCCGGACTTGTGGCGACCTTGCCGGATTCATGGCGACCTTGCCGTAAATGTGGTGACCTTGCCGGATTTATGGCGACGATGCCGGATTTCTGGCGACCTTGCCGGAATGTTGCGACCTAGCTGGATTTGTGGCGACCTTGCCGAATTTATGGCTACATTGATTGAAATGTGGCGACCTTGCCGGATTTGTCGCCACCTTGCAGGATTTGTGGCGACCTTGCCGGATTTATGGCGACCTTGCCGGAAATATGGCGACCTTGCCGGATATGTGGCTACCTTGCCGGAAATATGGCGACCTTGCCGGAAATGTGGCGACCTTGCTGGATTTGTGGCGACCTTGCCGGATTTATGGCGTCCTTGCCGGAAATGTGGCGACCTTGCCGGATTTATGGCGACCTTGTCGGATTTGTGACGACCTTGCCGGATTTATGGCGACGTTGCCGGAAATGCGGCGACCTTGCCTGAAATGTGGCGACGGATTTGTGGCGACCTTGCCGGATTTATGGCGACCTTGCCGGGGATGTGGCGACCTTGCCGTATTTGTGGCGACCTTGCAGGATTTATGGCGACCTTGCCGCAAATGTGGTGACCTTGGCGGATTTGTGGCGACCTTGCCGGATTTATGGCGACCTTGTGGGATTTGTGGCGACCTTGCCGGATTTATGGCGGCCTTGCCGGCAATGTGGCGACCTAGCCGGACTTGTGCCGACCTTGGCGGATTCATGGCGACCTTGCCGGAATGCTGCGACCTAGCTGGATTTGTGGCGACCTTGCCGGATTTATGGCGACCTTGCCGGGGATGTGGCGACCTTGCCGTATTTGTGGCGACCTTGCAGGATTTAATGCGACCTTGCCGCAAATGTGGTGACCTTGCCGGATTTGTGGCGACCTTGCCGGATTTATGGCGACCTTGTGGGTTCCTGGCGACCTTGCCGGATTTATGGCGACCTTGCCGGCAATGTGGCGACCTAGCCGGACTTGTGGCGACCTTGCCGGATTCATGGCGACCTTGCTGGAAATGTGGTGACGTTGCCGGATTTATGGCGACGATGCCGGATTTCTGGCGACCTTGCCGGAATGTTGCGACCTAGCTGGATTTGTGGCGACCTTGCCGAATTTATGGCTATCTTGATTGAAATGTGGCGACCTTGCCGGATTTGTCGCCACCTTGGCGGGTTTGTGGCTACCTTGCCGGATTTATGGCGACCTTGCCGGAAATATGGCGACCTTGCCGGATTTGTGGCGACCTTGCCGGAAATATGGCGACCTTGCCGGAAATGTGGCGACCTTGCCGGATTTGTGGCGACCTTGCCGGATTTATGGCGTCCTTGCCGTAAATGTGGCGACCTTGCCGGATTTATGGCGACCTTGTGTGATTTGTGACGACCTTGCCGGATTTATGGCGACGTTGCCGGAAATGCGGCGACCTTGCCTGAAATGTGGCGACGGATTTGTGGCGACCTTGCCGGATTTATGGCGACCTTGCCGGGGATGTGGCGACCTTGCCGTATTTGTGGCGACCTTGCAGGATTTATGGCGACCTTGCCGCAAATGTGGTGACCTTGCCGGATTTGTGGCGACCTTGCCGGATTTATGGCGACCTTGTGGGATTTGTGGCGACCTTGCCGGATTTATGGCGGCCTTGCCGGCAATGTGGCGACCTAGCCGGACTTGTGCCGACCTTGGCGGATTCATGGCGACCTTGCCGGAATGCTGCGACCTAGCTGGATTTGTGGCGACCTTGCCGGATTTATGGCGACCTTGCCGGGGATGTGGCGACCTTGCCGTATTTGTGGCGACCTTGCAGGATTTAATGCGACCTTGCCGCAAATGTGGTGACCTTGCCGGATTTGTGGCGACCTTGCCGGATTTATGGCGACCTTGTGGGTTCCTGGCGACCTTGCCGGATTTATGGCGACCTTGCCGGCAATGTGGCGACCTAGCCGGACTTGTGGCCACCTTGCCGGATTCATGGCGACCTTGCTGGAAATGTGGTGACGTTGCCGGATTTATGGCGACGATGCCGGATTTCTGGCGACCTTGCCGGAATGTTGCGACCTAGGTGGATTTGTGGCGACCTTGCCGAATTTATGGCTACCTTGATTGAAATGTGGCGACCTTGCCGGATTTGTCGCCACCTTGCCGGATTTGTGGCGACCTTGCCGGATTTATGGCGACCTTGCCGGAAATAAGGCGACCTTGCCGGATTTGTGGCCACCTTGTCGGATATATGGGGACCTTGCCGGATTTGTGGCGACCTTGCCGGATTAATGGCGACCTTGCCGGAAACATGGCGACCTAGCAGGATTTATGGCGTCCTTGTCAGAAACATGGCGACCACGCCGGATTTATGGCGACCTCGGCGGATTTATGGCGACCTTGCCGGAAATATGGCGACCTCGCCGGATTTATGGCGGCCTCGCCGGATTTAAGACGACCTTTCCGGAAATGTGGCGACCTCGCCGGATTTATGGCGACCATGCCGGATTTATGGCGACCTTGCCCGAATTATGGCGACCTTGTCGGTTTTGTGGCGAACTTGCCGGATTTATGGCGACCTTGCCGGATTTGTGGCGACCTTGCCGGATTTGTGGCGACCATGCCGGAAATATATAGACCTCGCGGGATTTATGGCGACCATGCCGGATTTGTGGCGACCTTGCCGGAAATATGGCGACCCTCGCCAGATTTATGGCGACCTTGCATGATTTATGGCGACATTGCCGGAAATATGGCGAGCTCGTCGGATTTATGGCGACCTTGCCGGAAACATGGCGAGCTTGCCGGATTTGTGACGACCTTGCCAGATTTATGGCGTCTTTGCCGGAAATATGGCGACCTTGCCGGATGTGTGGCGACCATGCCGGAATTATGGCGCCCTTGCCGGAAATATGGCGACTTTGCCTGATTTGTGGCGACCTTGCAGGATTTATGGCGACCTTGCCGGAAATATGGCGAGCTCGTCGGATTTATGGCGACCTTGCCGGAAACATGGCGAGCTTGCCGGATTTGTGACGACCTTGCCAGATTTATGGCGTCCTTGCCGGAAATATGGCGACATTGCCGGATGTGTGGCGACCATGCCGGAATTATGGCGACCTTGCCGGAAATATGGCGACCTTGCCGGATTTGTGGCGACCTTGCCGGATTTGTGGCGACCTTGCCGGATTTGTGGCGACCATGCCGGAAATATACAGACCTCGCGGGATTTATGGCGACCATGCCGGATTTGTGGCGACCTTGCCGGAAATATGGCGACCTCGCCAGATTTATGGCGACCTTGCATGATTTATGGCGACATTGCCGGAAATATGGCGAGCTCGTCGGATTTATGGCGACCTTGACGCAAACATGGCGACCTCGCCGGATTTTGGCAACCTTGCCGGTTTTATGGCGTCCTTGCCGCAAATATGGCGACCTTGCCGGATTTGTGGCGACCTTGCCGGATTAATGGCGACCTTGCCGGAAACATGGCGAGCTTGCCGGGTTTGTGACGACCTTGCCGGATTTATGGCGTCCTTGCCGGAAATATGGCGACCTTGCCGGATGTGTGGCGACCATGCCGGAATTATGGCGACCTTGCCGGAAATATGGCGACTTTGCCTGATTTGTGGCGACCTTGCAGGATTTATGACGACCTTGCCGGAAATATGGCGACCTTGCCGGGTTTGTGCGACCTTGCCGGATTTATGGCGACCTTGCCGGAAATATGGCGACCTTGCCGGATTTGTGGCGACCTTGCCGGATTTATGGCGACCTTGCCGGAAATAAGGCGACCTTGCTGGATTTGTGGCCACCTTGCCGGATATATGGCGACCTTGCCGGAAATATGGCGACCTTGCCTGTTTTCTGGCGACCTTGGCGGAATTATGGCGACTTTGCCGAATTTGTGGCGACCTTGCCGGAAATATGGCTAACACGCCGGATTTATGGCGACCTTGCCGGATATATGGCGACCTTGCCGGAAATATGGCGACCTCGCCGGATTTATGGCGTCCTTGCCGGAAATATGGCGACCTCGCCGGATTTATGGCGACCTTGCCGGAAATATGGCGACCTTGATTGAAATGTGGCGACCTTGCCGGATTTGTCGCCACCTTGCCGGATTTCTGGCGACCTTGCCGGATTTATGGCGACATTTGCCGGAAATATGGCGACCTTGTCGGATTTGTGTCGACCTTGCCGGAAATATGGCGAACTTGCCGGAAATGTGGCGACCTTGCCGGATTTGTAGCGACCTTGCCGGAATTATGGCGTCCTTGCCGGAAATGTGGCGACCTTGCCGGATTTATGGCGACCTTGTCGGATTTGAGACGACCTTGCCGGATTTATGGAGACGTTGCCGGAAATGCGGAGACCTTGCCTGAAATGTGGCGACCTTGACGGATTTGTGGCGACCTTCCCGGATTTATGGCGACCTTGCCGGGGATGTGGCGACCTTGCCGTATTTGTGGCCACCTTGCAGGATTTATGGCGCCCTTGCCGCAAATGTGGTGACCTTGCCGGATTTGTGGCGACCTTGCCGGGTTTATGGCGACCTTGATTGAAATGTGGCGACCTTGCCGGCTTTGACGCCACCTTGCCGGATTTGTGGCGACCTTGCCGGATTGATGGTGACCTTGCCGGAAATATGGCGACCTTGCCGGATTTTTGGCGACCTTGCCGGAAATATGACGACCTTGCCGGATTTGTGGCGACCTTGCCGGATTTATGGCGTCCTTGCCGGAAACGTGGCGACCTTGCCGGATTTATGGCGACCTTGACGGATTTGAGACGACCTTGCCGGATTTATGGCGACGTTCCCGGAAATGCGGAGTCCTTGCCTGAAATGTGGCGACCTTGACGGATTTGTGGCGACCTTGCCGGATTTATGGCGACCTTGCCGGGGATGTGGCGACCTTGCCGTATTTGTGGCGACCTTGCAGGATTTATGGCGACCTTGCCGCAAATGTGGTGACCTTGCCGGATTTGTGGCGACCTTGCCGGATTTATGGCGACCTTGTGGGATTTGTGGCGACCTTGCCGGATTTATGGCGGCCTTGCCGGCAATGTGGCGACCTAGCCGGACTTGTGCCGACCTTGGCGGATTCATGGCGACCTTGCCGGAATGCTGCGACCTAGCTGGATTTGTGGCGACCTTGCCGGATTTATGGCGACCTTGCCGGGGATGTGGCGACCTTGCCGTATTTGTGGCGACCTTGCAGGATTTAATGCGACCTTGCCGCAAATGTAGTGACCTTGCCGGATTTGTGGCGACCTTGCCGAATTTATGGCTACCTTGATTGAAATGTGGCGACCTTGCCGGGTTTGTCGCTACCTTGCCGGATTTGTGGCGACCTTGCCGGATTTATGGCGACCTTGCCGGAAATAAGGCGACCTTGCCGGATTTGTGGCCACCTTGTCGGATATATGGGGACCTTGCCGGATTTGTGGCGACCTTGCCGGATTAATGGCGACCTTGCCGGAAACATGGCGACCTAGCAGGATTTATGGCGTCCTTGTCAGAAACATGGCGACCACGCCGGATTTATGGCGACCTCGGCGGATTTATGGCGACCTTGCCGGAAATATGGCGACCTCGCCGGATTTATGGCGGCCTCGCCGGATTTAGGACGACCTTTCCGGAAATGTGGCGACCTCGCCGGATTTATGGCGACCATGCCGGATTTATGGCGACCTTGCCCGAATTATGGCGACCTTGTCGGTTTTGTGGCGAACTTGCCGGGTTTATGGCGACCTTGCCGGATTTGTGGCGACCTTGCCGGATTTGTGGCGACCATGCCGGAAATATATAGCCCTCTTGGGATTTATGGCCACCATGCCGGATTTGTGGCGACCTTGCCGGAAATATGGCGACCTCGCCAGATTTATGGCGACCTTGCATGATTTATGGCGACATTGCCGGAAATATGGCGAGCTCGTCGGATTTATGGCGACCTTGCCGGAAACATGGCGAGCTTGCCGGATTTGTGACGACCTTGCCAGATTTATGGCGTCTTTGCCTGAAATATGGCGACCTTGCCGGATGTGTGGCGACCATGCCGGAATTATGGCGCCCTTGCCGGAAATATGGCGACTTTGCCTGATTTGTGGCGACCTTGCAGGATTTATGGCGACCTTGCCGGAAATATGGCGAGCTCGTCGGATTTATGGCGACCTTTCCGGAAACATGGCGAGCTTGCCGGATTTGTGACGACCTTGCCAGATTTATGGCGTCCTTGCCGGAAATATGGCGACCTTGCCGGATGTGTGGCGACCATGCCGGAATTATGGCGACCTTGCCGGAAATATGGCGACCTTGCCGGATTTGTGGCGACCTTGCCGGATTTATGGCGACCTTGCCGGAAATAAGGCGACCTTGCCGGATTTGTGGCCACCTTGCCGTATATATGGCGACCTTGCCGGAAATATGGCGACCTTGCCTATTTTCTGGCGACCTTGGCGGAATTATGGCGACCTTGCCGAATTTGTGGCGACCTTGCCGGAAATATGGCGACCTCGCCGGATTAATGGCGACCTTGCCGGATATATGGCGACCTTGCCGGCAATATGGCGACCTCGCCGGATTTATGGCGTCCTTGCCGGAAATATGGCGACCTCGCCGGATTTATGGCGTCCTTCCCGGAAATATGGCGACCTTGCCGGATGTGTGGCGACCATGCCGGAATTATGGCGACCTTGCCGGAAATATGGCGACTTTGCCTGATTTGTGGCGACCTTGCAGGAATTATGGTGACCTTGCCGGAAATATGGCGACCTTGCCGAATTTGTGGCGACCTTGCCGGATTTATGGCGACCTTGCCGGAAATAAGGCGACCTTGCCGGATTTGTGGCCACCTTGCCGGATATATGGCGACCTTGCCGGAAATATGGCGACCTTGCCTGTTTTCTGGCGACCTTGGCGAAATTATGGCGACCTTGCCGAATTTGTGGAGACCTTGCCGTAAATATGGCGACCTCGCCGGATTAATGGCGACCTTGCCGGATATATGGCGACCTTGTCGGAAATATGGCGACATCGCCGCATTTATGGCGTCCTTGCCGGAAATATGGCGACCCCGCCGGATTTTGTGGCGACCTTGCCGGATTTATGGCGACCTTGCCGGAAATATGGCGACCTTGTCGGATTTATGGCGACCTTGATTTATGGCGACCTTTCCGGATTTGTGGCGACCTTGCCGGAAATATGGCGACCTCGCCGGATTTATGGCGACCTTGCCGGATTTGTGGCGACCGTGCCGGAAATATGGCAACCTCGCCGGAGTTATGGCGACCTTGCCGGATTTGTGGCGACCTTGCCGGAAATATGGCGACCTCGCCGGATTTGTGGCGACCTTGTCGGATTTATGGCGACCTTGTCGGATTTATGGCGACCTTGATTTGTGGCGACCTTGCCGGATTTATGGCGACCTTGCCGGAAATATGGCGACCTAGCCGTATTTGTGGCGATCTTGCCGGATTTATGGCGACCTTGCCGGAAATATGGCGACCTCGCCGGATTTGTGGCGACCTTGCCGGATTTATGGCGACCTTGCCGGGAAATATGGCTACCTCGCCGGATTTATGGCGACCTTGCCGGAAATATGACGACCTCTCCGGATTTTGGCGAGTTTGCCGGAAATATGGCGACCTCGCCGGATTTATGGCGACCTTGCCGGATCAATGGGGACCTTGCCGGAAATATGGCGACCTTGCCGGATTCGTGGCGACCGTGCCGGAAATATGGCGACCTCGCCGGATTTATGACGACCTTGCCGGATTTGTGGCGACCTTGCCGGAAATATGGCGACCTCGCCGGATTTGTGGCAACCTTGTCCGTTTTATGGCGACCTTGTCGGATTTATGGCGACCTTGATTTGTGGCGACCTTGCCGGATTTATGGCGACCTTGCCGGAAATATGTCGACCTAGCCGTATTTGTGGCGACCTTGCCGGATTTATGGCGACCTCGCCGGATTTGTAGCGACCTTGCCGGATTTCTGGCGACCTTGCGGGAAATATGGCTACCTCGCCGGATTTGTGGCGACCATGCCGGATTTATGGAGACTTTGCTGGAAATATGTCGACCTTGCCGGATTTGTGGCGACCTTGCGGGATTCATGACGACCTCGGCGGAAATATGGCGACCTTGCCGGATTTGTGGCGACCTTGCCGGATTTATGGAGACATTGCTGGAAATATGTCGACCTTGCCGGATTTGTGGCGACCTTGTGGGATTTATGGCGACCTTGCCGGAAAAATGGCGACCTTGCCGGATTTGTGGCGACTTTGCCTGATTTATGGCGACCTTGCGGGAATTATGGCGCCCTGGCCGGATTTGTGGCGACCTTGCCGGAAATATGGCGACCTTGCCGGATTTGTTGCTACCTTCCCGGATTTATGGCGACCTTGGCGGACATATGGCGACCTCGCCGGATTTATGGCGACCTTGCCGGATTTATGGCGACCTTGCCGGGAATATGGCGACCTCTCCGGATTTTGACGACCTTGCCGGATTTATGGCGACCTTGCCGGAAATATGGCGACCTTGCCGGAAATATGGCGACCTAGCCGTATTTGTGGCGATCTTGCCGGATTTATGGCGACCTTGCCGGAAATATGGCGACCTCGCCGGATTTGTGGCGACCTTGCCGGATTTATGGCGACCTTGCCGGAAATATGGCTACCTCGCCGGATTTATGGCGACCTTGCCGGAAATATGACGACCTCTCCGGATTTTTGGCGAGTTTGCCGGAAATATGGCGACCTCGCCGGATTTATGGCGACCTTGCCGGATCAATGGGGACCTTGCCGGAAATATGGCGACCTTGCCGGATTCGTGGCGACCGTGCCGGAAATATGGCGACCTCGCCGGATTTATGACGACCTTGCCGGATTTGTGGCGACCTTGCCGGAAATATGGCGACCTCGCCGGATTTGTGGCGACCTTGTCCGTTTTATGGCGACCTTGTCGGATTTATGGCGACCTTGATTTGTGGCGACCTTGCCGGATTTATGGCGACCTTGCCGGAAATATGTCGACCTAGCCGTATTTGTGGCGACCTTGCCGGATTTATGGCGACCTCGCCGGATTTGTAGCGACCTTGCCGGATTTCTGGCGACCTTGCGGGAAATATGGCTACCTCGCCGGATTTGTGGCGACCATGCCGGATTTATGGAGACTTTGCTGGAAATATGTCGACCTTGCCGGATTTGTGGCGACCTTGCGGGATTCATGACGACCTCGGCGGAAATATGGCGACCTTGCCGGATTTGTGGCGACCTTGCCGGATTTATGGAGACATTGCTGGAAATATGTCGACCTTGCCGGATTTGTGGCGACCTTGTGGGATTTATGGCGACCTTGCCGGAAAAATGGCGACCTTGCCGGATTTGTGGCGACTTTGCCTGATTTATGGCGACCTTGCGGGAATTATGGCGCCCTGGCCGGATTTGTGGCGACCTTGCCGGAAATATGGCGACCTTGCCGGATTTGTTGCTACCTTCCCGGATTTATGGCGACCTTGGCGGACATATGGCGACCTCGCCGGATTTATGGCGACCTTGCCGGATTTATGGCGACCTTGCCGGGAATATGGCGACCTCTCCGGATTTTTGACGACCTTGCCGGATTTATGGCGACCTTGCCGGAAATATGGCGTCCTCGCCGGATTTGTTGCGACCTTGCCGGATTTACGGCGACCTTGCCGGAAATATGGCGACCTTGCCGGATTTGTGGCGAACTTGCCGGAAATATGGAGACGTTGCCGGATTTATTGCGACCTTGCCGGATTTGTGGCGAGTTTTCCGGAAATATGGCGACCTCGCCGGATTTATGGCGTCCCTTGTTGGAAATATGTCGATCTTGCCGGATTTGTGGCGACCTTGCGGGATCTATGGCGACCTTGCCGGAAAAAATGGCGACCTTGCCGAATTTGTGGCGACTTTGTCTGATTTATGGCGACCTTGCCGGAATTATGGCGCCCTGGCCGGATTTGTGGCGACCTTGCCGGAAATATGGCGACCTTGCCGGATTTGTTGCTACCTTCCCGGATTTATGGCGACCTTGCCGGATTTATGGCGACCTTGCCGGGAATATGGCGACTTCTCCGGATTTTTTGGCGACCTTGCCAGATTTATGGCGACCTTGCCGGAAATAAGGCGTCCTCGCCGGATTTGTTGCGACCTTGCCGGATATACGGCGACCTTGCCGGAAATATGGCGACCTTGCCGGATTTGTGGCGAACTTGCCGGAAATATGGCGACCTCTCCGGCAATATGGCGACCTTGCCGGATGTATGGCGACCATGCCGGGATTATGGAGACCTTGCCGGATTTGTGGCGACCTTGCCGGATAAATGGCGGCCTTGCCGGATTTATGGCGACCTTGCCGGATATATGGCGACCTTGCCGGAAATATGACGAACTTGCTGGATTTATGGCGTCCTTGCCGGAAATATGGCGACCTCGCCCGATTTATGGCGACCTCCCGGATTTATGGAGACCTTGCCGGAAATATGGCGACCTCGCCGGATTTATGGCGGCCTCGCCGGATTTAGGACGACCTTGCCGGAAATGTGGCGACCTCGCCGGATTTATGGCGACCATGCCGGCTTTATGGCGACCTTGCCGGAATTATGGCGACCTTGCCGGATTTGTGGCGACCTTGCCAAAAAATATGGCGACCTCGCCGGATTTAATGCGACCTTGCCGGATAAATGGCGGCCTTGCCGGAAATATGGCGACCTCGCCGGATTTATGGCGACCTTGCCGGAAATATGGCGACCTTGCTGGATTTATGGCGATCTTGCCGGATTTATGGCGACCTTGCCGGATTTATGGCGACCTTGCCGGATTTGTGGCGAGTTTGCCGGAAATATGGCGACCTCGCCGGATTTAATGCGACCTTGCCGGATACATGGCGGCCTTGCCGGAAATATGGCGACCTCGCCGGATTTATGGCGACCTTGCCGGAAATATGGCGACCTTGCTGGATTTATGGCGATCTTGCCGGATTTATGGCGACCTTGCCGGATTTATGGCGACCTTGCCGGATTTGTGGCGAGTTTGCCGGAAATATGGCGACCTCGCCGGATTTATGGCGTCCTTGCTGGAAATATGTCGACCTTGCCGGATTTGTGGCGACCTTGCGGGATCTATGGCGACCTTGCCGGAAAAATTGCGACCTTGCCGGATTTGTGGCGACTTTGCCTGATTTATGGCGACCTTGACGGAATTATGGCGACCTTGCCGAAAATATGGCGACCTCGCCGTATTTATGGCGACCTCGCCGGATTTATGGCGACCTTGCCGGAAATATGGCGACCTTGCCGGTTTTGTGGCGAACTTGCCGGATTTATGGCGACCTTGCCGGATTTGTGGCGACCTTACCGGATTTATGGCGACCTTGCCTGATTTGTGGCGACCATGCCGGAAATATATAGACCTCGCGGGATTTATGGTGACCATGCCGGATTTGTGGCGTCCTTGCCGGAAATATGGCGACCTCGCCAGATTTATGGCGACCTTGCAGGATTTATGGCGACATTGCCGGAAATATGGCGAGATCGCCGGATTCATGGCGACCTTGACGCAAATATGCGACCTCGCCGGATTTTTGGCGACCTTGCCGGTTTTATGGCGACCTTGCCGGATTAATGGCGACCTTGCCGGAAACCATATAACCATATAACCATATAACCATATAACCATATAACCATAACAGCACGGAAACAGGCCATCTCGGCCCTTCAAGTCCGTGCCGAACATTAAATTTTTTTTTTTTTTTTTTTTTTTTTTTTTAATTAAAAATAAAATACTTCCCCCTAGTCCCATCTACCTGCACTCAGACCATAACCCTCCATTCCTTTCCCGTCCACATACCCATCCAATCTATTTTTAAAGGATAACATGGAACCTGCCTCCACCACTTCCACTGGAAGCTCATTCCACACAGCTACCACTCTCTGAGTAAAGAAGTTCACCCAAATGTTCCCCCTAAACTTCTGTCCCTTAATTCTCAAGTCATGTCCCCTTGTTTGAATCTTCCCTACTCTCAATGGGAAAAGCTTATCCACGTCCACTCTGTCTAACCCGCTCATAATTTTAAAGACCTCTATCAAGTCCCCTCTTAAACTTCTGCGCTCCAAAGAATAAAGACCTAACTTGTTCAACCTTTCTCTGTAACTTAGTTGCTGAAACCCAGGCAACATTCTAGTAAATCTCCTCTGTACTCTCTCTATTTTGTTGACATCCTTCCTATAATTAGGCGACCAAAATTGTACTCCATACTCCAGAATTGGCCTCACCAATGCCTTGTACAATTTTAACATTACATCCCAACTTCTATATTCAATGCTCTGATTTATAAAGGCCAGCACACCAAAAGCTTTCTTTACCACCCTATCTAGATGACATTCCACCTTCAGGGAACTATGCACAGTTATTCCTAGATCCCTCTGTTCAACTGCATTCCTCAATTCGCTACCATTTACCGTGTACGTCCTATTTTGATTTGTCCTGCCGAGATGTAGCACCTCACATTTGTCAGCATTAAACTCCATCTGCCATCTTTCAGCCCACTCTTCCAAATGGCCTAAATCTCTCTGTAGACTTTGAAAATCTACTTCATTATCCACAACACCACCTATCTTAGTATCATCTGCATACTTACTAATCCAATTTTCCACACCTTCATCCAGATCATTGATGTACATGACAAACAACAGTGGACCCAACACAGACCCCTGAGGCACCCCACTAGTCACCGGCCTCCATCCTGACAAACAGCCATCCACCATTACTCTCTGGCATCTCCCATTCAGCCACTGTTGAATCCATCTTGCTACTCCACCATTAATACCCAACAATTGAATCTTCTTAACCAACCTTCCACGAGGAACCTTGTCAAAGGCCTTACTGAAGTCCATATAGACAACATCCACTGCTTTACCCTCATCAATTTCCCTAGTAACCTCTTCGAAAAATTCAAGAAGATTAGTCAAGCATGACCTTCCAGGCACAAATCCATGTTGACTGTTCCTAATCAGACCCTGCTTATCCAGATGCTTATATATATTATCTTTAAGTATCCTTTCCATTAATTTGCCCACCACTGACGTCAAACTAACAGGTCTATAATTGCTAGGTTTACTCTTCGAACCCTTTTTAAACAACGGAACAACATGCGCAGTACGCCAATCCTCCGGCACTATTCCCGTTTCTAATGACAGTTGAAATATTTCTGTCATAGCCCCTGCTATTTCTACACTAACTTCCCTCAATGTCCTAGGGAATATCCTGTCAGGACCTGGAGACTTATCCGTTTTCATATTTTTCAAAAGTGTCCGCACCTCCTCTTCTTTGAATCTCACAGTTTCCATTGCTACTCTGCTCGTTTCCCTTACCTCACATAATTCCATATCCTTCTCCTTCGTGAATACCGAAGAAAAGAAATTGTTCAATATCTCCCCCATCTCTTTTGGCTCTGCAGATAGCTGTCCACTCTGACTCTCTAATGGACCGATTTTATTCCTTGTTATCCTTTTGCTATTAATATAGCTGTAGAAACCCTTTGGATTTACTTTCACCTTACTTGCCAAAGCAACCTCATATCTACTTTTAGCTTTTCTAATTTCTTTCTTAATATTCTTTTTACATTCTTTATACTCCTCAAGCACCTCATTTACTCCATGCTGCCTATAATTATTGTAGATCTCTCTCTTTTTCCGAACCAAGTGTCCAATGTCCCTTGAAAACCATGGCTCTTTCCATTTTTTACTATTTCCTTTCAACCGAACAGGGACATAAAGCTTCTGTACTCTTACAATTTCACCCTTAAATGTCCTCCATTTTTCTTCTACATCCTTCCCATAAAACAACATGTCCCAATTCACTCCTTTTAAATCCTTTCGCATCTCCTCAAAGTTAGCCTTTCTCCAAACAAAAATCTCAACCCTAGATCCAGTTCTGACCCTCTCCATAATTATATTGAAACTAATGGTATTGTGATCACTGGACCCGAAGTGCTCCCCGACGCATACCTCCGCCACTTGCCCTGTCTCATTTCCTAACAGGAGGTCCAGCACTGCCCCTTCTCTAGTAGGTACCTCTATGTATTGCTGCAAAAAACTATCTTGCACACATTTTACAAACTCCAAACCATCCAGCCCTTTTACAGAATGTGTTTCCCAGTCTATGTGTGGAAAATTCAAATCTCCCACAATCACTACCTTGTGCTTACTACTAATATCTGATATCTCCTTACATATTTGCTCTTCCAATTCTCGCTCCCCATTTGGCGGTCTATCATACACCCCTATAAGTGTTGCTACACCTTTCCCATTTCTCAGTTCCACCCAAATAGCCCCCCTAGACGAGCCCTCTAATCTATCCTGCCAAAGCACTGCTGTAATATCTTCCTTGACAAGCAATGCAACACCCCCACCTCTTGCCCCTCCAATTCTATCACCCCTGAAGCAATGAAATCCTGGAATATTTATTTGCCAATCACAGCCCTCCTGCAACCATGTTTCACTGATCGCCACAACATCATACTTCCAGGTGTCAATCCAGGCTCTAAGCTCATCCACCTTTCTTACAATGCTACTCGCATTAAAATATACACATTTAAGAAACCCACCACCACTTATTCTCTGTTTATTATCTTTTTCTTCTTTCTCCCCTACATTTTGGGTCCGAGTGCTTCCCTTCTCTGCCTCCTGCCTCCCACATTTTCCACTAGCTTTCTCTATTTGAGTCCCTCGCCCCAACCGTTCTAGTTTAAAGTCTCCCCAGTAGCCTTTGCAAATCTCCCCGCCAGGATATTGGTGCCCCTCGGGTTCAAGTGCAACCCGTCCTTTCTGTACAGGTCACTCCTTCCCCAAAAGAAATCCCAATCATCCAGAAATTTGAATCCCTGCCCGCTGCACCAGTTCCTCAGCCACGCATTTATCCTCCACCTCACTCCATTCCTACTCTCCCCGTCACGTGGCACAGGTAGTAATCCTGAGATTGTTACCTTTGTAGACCTTCTCCTTAACTCTCCTCCCAACTCCCTAAATTCATGGCGACCTTGACGGATTTGTGGCGACCTTGCCGGATATATGGCGACCTTGCCGGAAATATGGCGACCTCGCCGAGTTTATGGCGTCCTTGCCGGAAATATGGCGACCTCGCCGGATTTATGGAGACCTTGCCGGAAATATGGCGACTTTGCCTGATTTGTGGCGACCTTGAAGGATTTATGGCGACCTTGCCGGAAATATGGCGACCTTGCCGGATTTGTGGCGACCTTGCAGGATTTATGGCGACGTTGCCGGAAATATGGCGACCTTGCCGGATTTGTGGCGACCTTGCCGGATTTATGGCGACCTTGCCGGAAATATGGCGACCTTGCCGGATTTCTGGCGACCTTGCCGGATTTATGGCGACCTTGCCGGAAATAAGGCGACCTTGCCGGATTCGTGGCCACCTTGCCGGATATATGGCGACCTTGCCGGAAATATGGCGTCCTCGCCGGATTTATGGCGACCTTGCCGGATATATGGCGACCTCGCCGGATTTATGGCGACCTTGCCGAGCATCTGGCGACCTTGCCGGAAATATGGCGACCTTGCCGGATTTATGGCGTCCTTGCCGGAAATATGGCGACCTCGCCGGATTTATGGCGTCCTCGCCGGATTTATGGCGACCTTGCCGGAAATATGGCGACTTTGCCTGATTTGTGGCGACCTTGAAGGATTTATGGCGACCTTGCCGGAAATATGGCGACCTTGCCGGATTTGTGGCGACCTTGCAGGATTTATGGCGACCTTGCCGGAAATATGGCGACCTTGCCGGATTTGTGGCGACCTTGCCGGATTTATGGCGACCTTGCCGGAAATAAGGCTACCTTGCCGGATTCGTGGCCACCTTGCCGGATATATGGCGACCTTGCCGGAAATATGGCGACCTCGCCGGATTTATGGCGACCTTGCCGGATATATGGCGACCTCGCCGGATTTATGGCGACCTTGCCGGACATCTGGCGACCTTGCCGGAAATATGGCGACCTCGCCGGATTTATGGCGACCTTGCCGGACATCTGGCGACCTTGCCGGAAATATGGCGACCTCGCCGGATTTATGGCGTCCTTGCCGGAAATATGGCGACCTCGCCGGATTTATGGCGTCCTCGCCGGATTTATGGCGACCTTGCCGGAAATATGGCGACTTTGCCTGATTTGTGGCGACCTTGAAGGATTTATGACGACCTTGCCGGAAATATGGCGACCTTGCCGGATTTGTGGCGACCTTGCAGGGTTTATGGTGACCTTGCCGGAAATATGGCGACCTTGCCGGATTTGTGGCGACCTTGCCGGATTTATGGCGACCTTGCCGGAAATATGGCGACCTTGCCGGATTTCTGGCGACCTTGCCGGATTTATGGCGACCTTGCCGGAAATAAGGCGACCTTGCCGGATTCGCGGCCACCTTGCCGGATATATGGCGACCTTGCCGGAAATATGGCGACATCGCCGGATTTATGGCGACCTTGCCGGATATATGGCGACCTCGCCGGATTTATGGCGACCTTGCCGGACATCTGGCGACCTTGCCGGAAATATGGCGACCTCGCCGGATTTATGGCGTCCTTCCCGGAAATATGGCGACCTCGCCGGATTTCTGGCGTCCTCGCCGGATTTATGGCGACCTTGCCGGAAATATGGCGACCTCGCCGGATTTATGGCGGCCTCGCCGGAATTAGGACGATCTAGCCGGAAATGTGGCGACCTCGCGGGATTTATGGCGACCATGCCGGATTTATGGCGACCTTGCCCGAATTATGGCGACCTTGCCTGTTTTGTGGCGAACTTGCCGGATTTATGGCGACCTTTCCGGATTTGTGGCGACCTTCCCGGAAATATGGCGACGTCGCCGGATTTATGGCGCCCTTGCCGGATTTGTGGCGACCTTGCCGGAAATATGGCGACCTCGGCCAGTTTTGTGGCGACCTTGTCGGATTTATGGCGACCTTGTCGGATTTATGGCGACCTTGATTTGTGGCGACCTTGCCGGATTTATGGCGACCTTGCCGGAAATATGGCGACCTCGCCGGATTTGTGGCGACCTTGCCGGATTTATGGCGACCTTGCCGGAAAAATGGCTACTCGCCGGTTTGTGGCGACCTTGCCGGATTTCTGGCGACCTTGCCGGAAATATGGCTACCTCGCCGGATTTCTGGCGACCATGCCGGATTTATGGAGACTTTGCTGGAAATATGTCGACCTTGCCGGATTTGTGGCGACCTTGCGGGATTTATGACGATCTCGCCGGAAATATGGCGACCTTGCCGGATTTGTGCCGACCTTGCCGGATATATGGCGACATTGCCGGAAATATGGCGACCTTGCCTGATTTCTGGCGACCTTGGCGGATTTATTGCGACCTTGCCGAATTTGTGGCGACCTTGCAGGAAATATGGCGACCTCGCCGGATTTATGGCGACCTTGCCTGAAATATGGCGACCTTGCCGGATTTGTGGCGACCTTGCCGGATTTATGGCGACCTTGCCGGAAATAAGGCGACCTTGCCAGATTTGTGGCCACCTTGCCTGATATATGGCGACCTTGACGGAAATATGGTGACCTTGCCTGATTTCTGGCGACCTTGGCGGATTTATGGCGACCTTGCCGAATTTGTGGGACCTTGCAGGAAATATGGCGACCTCGCCGGATTTATGGCGACCTTGCCGGATATATGGCGACCTTGCCGGAAATATGGCGACCTCGCCGGATTTATGGCGTCCTTGCCAGAATATGGCGACCTCGCCGGATTTATGGCGACCTCGGTGGATTTATGGCGACCTTGCCGGAAATATGGCGACCTCGCCGGATTTACGGCGACCTTGCCGGATATATGGCGACCATGCCGGATTTGTGGCGACCTTGCCGGAAATATGGCGACCTCGCCAGATTTATGGCGACCTTGCATGATTTATGGCGACCTCGGCGGATTTATGGCGACCTTGCCGGATATATGGCGACCTCGCCGGATTTATGGCGGCCTCGCCGGATTTAGGACGATCTTGCCGGAAGTATGGCGACCTCGCCGTATTTATGGCGACCATGCCGGATTTATTGACGACCTCGCCGGAAATATGGCGACCTTGCCGGTTTTGTGGCGAACTTGCCGGATTTATGGCGACTTTGCCGGAAATATGGCGACCTTGCCTGATTTCTGGCGACCTTGGCGGATTTATGGCGACCTTGCCGAATTTGTGGCGACCTTGCAGGAAATCGGGCGACCTCGCCGGATTTATGGCGACCTTGCCGGAAATATGGCGACATTGCCGGATTTGTGGCGACCTTGCCGGATTTATGGCGACCTTGCCGGTAATAAGGCGACCATGCCGGATTTGTGGCCACCTTGCAGGATACATGGCGACCTTGCAGGAAATATGGCGACCTTGCCTGATTTCTGGCGACCTTGGTGGATTTATGGCGACCTTGTCGAATTTGTGGCGACCTTGCAGGAAATATGGCGACCTCGCCAGATTTATGGCGACATTGCCGGGTATATGGCGACCTTGCCGGAAATATGGCGACCTCGCCGGATTTATGGCGTCCTTGCCAGAAATATGGCGACCTCGCCGGTTTATGGCGACCTCGGCGGATTTATGGCGACCTTGCCGGAAATATGGCGACCTCGTCGGATTTATGGCGGCCTCGCCGGGTTTAGGACGACCTTGCCGGAAATGTGGCGACCTCGCCGGATTTATGGCGACAATGCCGGATTTATGGCGACCTTGCCCGAATTATGGCGACCTTGCCGTTTTGTGGCGAACTTGCGGGATTTATGGCGACCTTGCCGGATTTGTGGCGACCTTGCCGGATTTGTGGCGACCTTGCCGGATTTGTGGCGACCATGCCGGAAATATATAGACCTCGCGGAATTTATGGCGACCATGCCGGATTTGTGGGACCTTGCCAGAACATATGGCGACCTCGCCAGATTTATGGCGACCTTGCATGATTTTATGGCGACCATTGCCGGAATATGGCGAGCTCGTCGGATTTATGGCGACCTTGACGCAAACATGGCGACCTCGCCGGATTTTGGCGACCTTGCCGGTTTTATGGCGTCCTTGCCGCAAATATGCGACCTTGCCGGATTTGTGGCGACCTTGCCGGATTAATGGCGACCTTGCCGGAAATATGGCGACCTTGCCGGGTTTGTGGCGACCTTGCCGGATTTATGGCGACCTTGCCTGAAATATGGCGACCTTGCCGGATTTGTGGCGACCTTGCCGGATTTATGGCGACCTTGCCGGAAATAAGGCGACCTTGCCAGATTTGTGGCCACCTTGCCGGATATATGGCGACCTTGACGGAAATATGGCGACCTTGCCTGATTTCTGGCGACCTTGGCGGATTTATGGCGACCTTGCCGAATTTGTGGGGACCTTGCAGGAAATATGGCGACCTCGCCGGATTTTATGGCGAACTTGCCGGATATATGGCGACCTTGCCGGAAATATGGCGACCTCGCCGGATTTTATGGCGTCCTTGCCAGAAATATGGCGACCTCGCCGGATTTATGGCGACCTCGGTGGATTTATGGCGACCTTGCCGGAAATATGGCGACCTTGCCGGATATATGTCGACCATGCCGGATTTGTGGCGACCTTGCCGGAAATATGGCGACCTCGCCAGATTTATGGCGACCTTGCATGATTTATGGCGACCTCGGCGGATTTATGGCGACCTTGCCGGATATATGGCGACCTCGCCGGATTTATGGCGGCCTCGCCGGATTTAGGACGATCTTGCCGGAAGTATGGCGACCTCGCCGTATTTATGGCGACCATGCCAGATTTATGACGACCTCGCCGGAAATATGGCGACCTTGCCGGTTTTGTGGCGAACTTGCCGGATTTATGGCGACTTTGCCGGAAATATGGCGACCTTGCCTGATTTCTGGCGACCTGGGCGGATTATGGCGACCTTGCGAATTTGTGGCGACTTTGCAGGAAATCGGGCGACCTCGCCGGATTTATGGCGACCTTGCCGGAAATATGGCGACATTGCCGGATTTGTGGCGACCTTGCCGGATTTATGGCGACCTTGCCGGTAATAAGGCGACCATGCCGGATTTGTGGCCACCTTGCCGGATACATGGCGACCTTGCAGGAAATATGGCGACCTTGCCTGATTTCTGGCGACCTTGGTGGATTTATGGCGACCTTGCCGAATTTGTGGCGACCTTGCAGGAAATATGGCGACCTCGCCGGATTTATGGCGACATTGCCGGGTATATGGCGACCTTGCCGGAAATATGGCGACCTCGCCGGATTTATGGCGTCCTTGCCAGAAATATGGCGACCTCGCCGGTTTATGGCGACCTCGGCGGATTTATGGCGACCTTGCCGGAAATATGGCGACCTCGCCGGATTTATGGCGGCCTCGCCGGGTTTAGGACGACCTGCCGGAAATGTGGCGACCTCGCCGGATTTATGGCGACAATGCCGGATTTATGGCGACCTTGCCCGAATTATGGCGACCTTGCCGGTTTTGTGGCGAACTTGCGGGATTTATGGCGACCTTGCCGGATTTGTGGCGACCTTGCCGGATTTGTGACGACCTTGCCGGATTTGTGGCGACCATGCCGGAAATATATAGATCCTCGCGGTATTTATGGCGACCATGCCGGATTTGTGGCGACCTTGCCAGAAATATGGCGACCTCGCCAGATTTATGGCGACCTTGCATGATTTATGGCGACATTGCCGGAAATATGGCGAGCTCGTCGGATTTATGGCGACCTTGACGCAAACATGGCGACCTCGCCGGATTTTGGCGACCTTGCCGGTTTTATGGCGTCCTTGCCGCAAATATGGCGACCTTGCCGGATTTGTGGCGACCTTGCCGGATTAATGGCGACCTTGCCGGAAATATGGCGACCTTGCCGGGTTTGTGGCGACCTTGCCGGATTTATGGCGACCTTGCCGGAATAATGGCGAACTCACCGGATTTATGGTGACCTTGCCGGATATATGGCGACCTTGCGGAAATATGGCGACCTCGCCGGATTTATGGCGTCCTTGCCGGAAATATGGCGACCTCGCCGGATTTATGGCGACCTTGCCGGAAATATGGCGACCTTGCCTGATTTGTGGCGACATTGCAGGATTTATGGCGACCTTGCCGGAAATATGGCGACCTTGCCGGATTTGTGGCGACCTTGCCGGATTTATGGCGACCTTGCCGGAAATATGGCGACCTTGCCGGATTTGTGGCGACCTTGCCGGATTTATGGCGACCTTGCCGGAAATATGGCGACCTTGCCGGATTTGTGGCGACCTTGCGGATTTATGGCGACCTTGCCGGAAATAAGGCGACCTTGCCGGATTTGTGGCCACCTTGCCGGATATATGGGGACCTTGCCGGATTTGTGGCGACCTTGCCGGATTAATGGCGACCTTGCCGGAAACATGGCGACCTAGCAAGGTTTATGGCGTCCTTGTCAGAAATATGGCGACCTTGCCGGAAATATGGCGACCTCGCCGGATTTATGGCGGCCTCGCCGGATTTAGGACGACCTTTCCGGAAATGTGGCGACCTCGCCGGATTTATGGCGACCATGCCGGATTTATGGCGACCTTGCCCGAATTATGGCGACCTTGTCGGTTTTGTGGCGAACTTGCCGGATTTATGGCGACCTTTGCCGGATTTGTGGCGACCTTGCCGGATTTGTGGCGACCATGCCGGAAATATATAGACCTCGCGGGATTTATGGCGACCATGCCGGATTTGTGGCGACCATGCCGGAATTATGGCGACCTTGCCGGAAATATGGCGACTTTGCCTGATTTGTGGCGACCTTGCAGGATTTATGGCGACCTTGCCGGAAATATGGCGAGCTCATCGGATTTATGGCGACCTTGCCGAAAACATGGCGAGCTTGCCGGATTTGTGACGACCTTGCCAGATTTATGGCGTCCTTGCCGGAAATATGGCGACCTTGCCGGATGTGTGGCGACCATGCCGGAATTATGGCGACCTTGCCGGAAACATGGCGACCTTGCCGGATTTGTGGCGTCCTTGCCGGATTTATGACGACCTTGCCGGAAATAAGGCGACCTTGCCGGATTTGTGGCCACCTTGCCGTATATATGGCGACCTTGCCGGAAATATGGCGACCTTGCCTATTTTCTGGCGACGTTGGCGGAATTATGGAGTCCTTGCCGAATTTGTGGCGACCTTGCCGGAAATATAGCGACCTCGCCGGATTAATGGCGACCTTGCCGGATATATGGCGACCTTGCCGGCAATATGGCGACCTCGCCGGATTTATGGCGTCCTTGCCGGAAATATGGCGACCTCGCCGGATTTATGGCGTCCTTCCGGAAATATGGCGACCTTGCCGGATGTGTGGCGACCATGCCGGAATTATGGCGACCTTACCGGAAATATGGCGACTTTGCCTGATTTGTGGCGACCTTGCAGGATTTAAGGCGACCTTGCCGGAAATATGGCAACCTTGCCGAATTTGTGGCGACCTTGCCGGATTTATGGCGACCTTGCCGGAAATAAGGCGACCTTGCCGGATTTGTGGCCACCTTGCCGGATATATGGCGACCTTGCCGGAAATATGGCGACCTTGCCTGTTTTCTGGCGACCTTGGCGAAATTATGGCGACCTTGCCGAATTTGTGGAGACCTTGCCGTAAATATGGCGACCTCGCCGGATTAATGGCGACCTTGCCGGATATATGGCGACCTTGCCGGAAATATGGCGACATCGCTGCATTTATGGCGTCCTTGCCGGAAATATGGCGACCTCGCCGGATTTGTGGCGACCTTGCCGGATTTATGGCGACCTTGCCGGAAATATGGCGACCTTGTCGGATTTTTGGCGACCTTGTCGGATTTATGGCGACCTTGGTTTATGGCGACCTTTCCGGATTTGTGGCGACCTTGCCGGAAATATGGCGACCTCGCCGGATTTATGGCGACCTTGCCGGATTTGTGGCGACCGTGCCGGAAATATGGCAACCTCGCCGGTGTTATCGCGACCTTGCCGGATTTGTGGCGACCTTGCCGGAAATATGGCGACCTCGCCGGATTTGTGGCGACCTTGTCGGATTATGGCGACCTTGTCGGATTTATGGCGACCTTGATTTGTGGCGACCTTGCGGATTTATGGCGAACTTGCCGGAAATATGGCGACCTAGCCGTATTTGTGGCGATCTTGCCGGATTTATGGCGACCTGCCGGAAATATGGCGGCCTCGCCGGATTTGTGGCGACCTTGCCGGATTTATGGCGACCTGCCGGAAATATGGCTACCTCGCCGGATTTATGGCGACCTTGCCGGAAATATGGCGACCTCTCCGGATTTTTGGCGAGTTTCCGGAAATATGGCGACCTCGCCGGATTTATGGCGACCTTGCCGGATCAATGGGTACCTTGCCGGAAATATGGTGACCTTGCCGGATTCGTGGCGACCTTGCCGGAAATATGGCGACCTCTCCGGATTTATGACGACCATGCCGGATTTGTGGCGACCTTGCCGGAAATATGGCGACCTCGCCGGATTTGTGGCGACCTTGTCCGTTTTATGGCGACCTTGTCGGATTTATGGCGACCTTGATTTGTGGCGACCTTGCCGGATTTATGGCGACCTTGCCGTAAATATGTCGACCTAGCCGTATTTGTGGCGACCTTGCCGGATTTATGGCGACCTCGCCGGATTTGTAGCGACCTTGCCGGATATCTGGCGACTTGCGGGAAATATGGCTACCTCGCCGGATTTGTGGCGACCATGCCGGATTTATGGAGACCTTGCTGGAAATATGTCGACCTTGCCGGATTTGTGGCGACCTTGCGGGATTTATGACGACCTCGCCGGAAATATGGCGACCTTGCCGGATTTGTGGCGACCTTGCCGGATTTATGGTGACCTTGCTGGAAATATGTCGACCTTGCCGGATTTGTGGCGACCTTGTGGGATTTATGGCGACCTTGCCGGATTTATTGCGACCTTGCCGGATTTGTGGCGAGTTTTCCGGAAATATGGCGACCTCGCCGGATTTATGGCGTCCTTGCTGGAAATATGTCGACCTTGCCGGATTTGTGGCGACCTTGCGGGATCTATGGCGACCTTGCCGGAAAAAATGGCGATCTTGCCGAATTTGTGGCGACTTTGCCTGATTTATGGCGACCTTGCCGGAATTATGGCGCCCTGGCCGGATTTGTGGCGACCTTGCCGGAAATATGGCGACCTTGCCGGATTTGTTGCTACCTTCCCGGATTTATGGCGACCTTGGCGGACATATGGCGACCTCGCCGGATTTATGACGACCTTGCCGGATTTATGGCGACCTTGCCGGGAATATGGCGACCTCTCCGGATTTTTGGCGACCTTGCCGGATTATGGCGACCTTGCCGGAAATATGTCGTCCTCGCCGGATTGTTGCGTCCTTGACGGATTACGGCGACCTTGCCGGAAATATGGCGACCTTGCCGGATTTGTGGCGAACTTACCGGAAATATGGAGACGTTGCCGGATTTATTGCGACCTTGCCGGATTTGTGGCGAGTTTCCGGAAATATGGCGACCTCGCCGGATTTATGGCGTCCTTGCTGGAAATATGTCGACCTTGCCGGATTTGTGGCGACCTTGCGGGATCTATGGCGACCTTGCCGGAAAAATGGCGATCTTGCCGAATTTGTGGCGACTTTGCCTGATTTATGGCGACCTTGCCGGAATTATGGCGCCCTGGCCGGATTTGTGGCGACCTTGCCGGAAATATGGCGACCTTGCCGGATTTGTTGCTACCTTCCCGGATTTATGGCGACCTTGGCGGACATATGGCGACCTCGCCGGATTTATGGCGACCTTGCCGGATTTATGGCGACCTTGCCGGGAATATGGCGACCTCTCCGGATTTTTGGCGACCTTGCCAGATTTATGGCGACCTTGCCGGAAATAAGGCGTCCTCGCCGGATTTGTTGCGACCTTGCCGGATATACGGCGACCTTGCCGGAAATATGGCGACCTTGCCGGATTTGTGGCGAACTTGCCGGAAATATGGCGACCTCTCCGGAAATATGGCGACCTTGCCGGATGTATGGCGACCATGCCGGAATTATGGCGACCTTGCCGGATTTGTGGCGACCTTGCCGGATAAATGGCGGCCTTGCCGGATTTATGGCGACCTTGCCGGATATATGGCGACCTTGCCGGAAATATGGCGACCTTGCTGGATTTATGGCGTCCTTGCCGGAAATATGGCGACCTTGCCGGATGTATGGCGACCATGCCGGAATTATGGCGACCTTGCCGGATTTGTGGCGACCTTGCCGGATAAATGGCGGCCTTGCCGGATTTATGGCGACCTTGCCGGATATATGGCGACCTTGCAGGAAATATGGCGACCTTGCTGGATTTATGGCGTCCTTGCCGGAAATATGGCGACCTCGCCGGATTTATGGCGACCTCCCCGGATTTATGGCGACCTTGCCGGAAATATGGCGACCTCGCCGGATTTATGGCGGCCTCGCCGGATTTAGGACGACCTTGCCGGAAATGTGGAGACCTCGCCGGATTTATGGCGACCATGCCGGCTTTATGGCGACCTTGCCGGAATTATGGCGACCTTGCCGGATTTGTGGCGACCTTGCAGAAAATATGGCGACCTCGCCGGATTTAATGCGACCTTGCCGGATAAATGGCGGCCTTGCCGGAAATATGGCGACCTCGCCGGATTTATGGCGACCTTGCCGGAAATATGGCGACCTTGCTGGATTTATGGCGATCTTGCCGGATTTATGGCGACCTTGCCGGATTTATGGCGACCTTGCCGGATTTGTGGCGAGTTTGCCGGAAATATGGCGACCTCGCCGGATTTAATGCGACCTTGCCGGATACATAGCGGTCTTGCCGGAAATATGGCGACCTCGCCGGATTTATGGCGACCTTGCCGGAAATATGGCGACCTTGCTGGATTTATGGCGATCTTGCCGGATTTATGGCGACCTTGCCGGATTTATGGCGACCTTGCCGGATTTGTGGCGACCTTGCCGGAAATATGGCGACCTTGCCGTATTTGTTGCTACCTTCCCGGATTTATGGCGACCTTGGCGGACATATGGCGACCTCGACGGATTTATGGCGACCTTGCCGGATTTATGGCGACCTTGCCGGGAATATGGCGACCTCTCCGGATTTTTGGCGACCTTGCCGGATTTATGGCGACCTTGCCGGAAATATGTCGTCCTCGCCGGATTTGTTGCGTCCTTGCCGGATTACGGCGACCTTGCCGGAAATATGGCGACCTTGCCGGATTTGTGGCGAACTTGCCGGAAATATGGAGACGTTGCCGGATTTATTGCGACCTTGCCGGATTTGTGGCGAGTTTTCCGGAAATATGGCGACCTCGCCGGATTTATGGCGTCCTTGCTGGAAATATGTCGACCTTGCCGGATTTGTGGCGACCTTGCGGGATCTATGGCGACCTTGCCGGAAAAAATGGCGACCTTGCCGAATTTGGTGGCGACTTTGCCTGATTTATGGCGACCTTGCCGGAATTATGGCGCCCTGGCCGGATTTGTGGCGACCTTGCCGGAAATATGGCGACCTTGCCGGATTTGTTGCTACCTTCCCGGATTTATGGCGACCTTGGCGGACATATGGCGACCTCGCCGGATTTATGGCGACCTTGCCGGATTTATGGCGACCTTGCCGGGAATATGGCGACCTCTCCGGATTTTTGGCGACCTTGCCAGATTTATGGCGACCTTGCCGGAAATAAGGCGTCCTCGCCGGATTTGTTGCGACCTTGCCGGATATACGGCGACCTTGCCGGAAATATGGCGACCTTGCCGGATTTGTGGCGAACTTGCCGGAAATATGGCGACCTCTCCGGAAATATGGCGACCTTGCCGGATGTATGGCGACCATGCCGGAATTATGGCGACCTTGCCGGATTTGTGGCGACCTTGCCGGATAAATGGCGGCCTTGCCGGATTTATGGCGACCTTGCCGGATATATGGCGACCTGCCGGAAATATGGCGACCTTGCTGGATTTATGGCGTCCTTGCCGGAAATATGGCGACCTTGCCGGATGTATGGCGACCATGCCGGAATTATGGCGACCTTGCCGGATTTGAGGCGACCTTGCCGGATAAATGGCGGCCTTGCCGGATTTATGGCGACCTTGCCGGATATATGGCGACCTTGCCGGAAATATGGCGACCTTGCTGGATTTATGGCGTCCTTGCCGGAAATATGGCGACCTCGCCGGATTTATGGCGACCTCCCGGATTTATGGCGACCTTGCCGGAAATATGGCGACCTCGCCGGATTTATGGCGGCCTCGCCGGATTTAGGACGACCTTGCCGGAAATGTGGCGACCTCGCCGGATTTATGGCGACCATGCCGGCTTTATGGCGACCTTGCCGGAATTATGGCGACCTTGGCGGATTTGTGGCGACCTTGCCGAAAATATGGCGACCTCGCCGGATTTAATGCGACCTTGCCGGATAAATGGCGGCCTTGCCGGAAATATGGCGACCTCGCCGGATTTATGGCGACCTTGCCCGAAATATGGCGACCTTGCTGGATTTATGGCCATCTTGCCGGATTTATGGCGACCTTGCCGGATTATGGCGACCTTGCCGGATTTGTGGCGAGTTTGCCGGAAATATGGCGACCTCGCCGGATTTAATGCGACCTTGCCGGATACATGGCGGCCCTTGCCGGAAATATGGCGACCTCGCCGGATTTATGGCGACCTT
>JAXLNO010005309.1:0-35668 GCA_038087875.1 Malacoraja senta | reverse complement strand
GTTCATCTTCTTCTATTTGCTCTGATAGCTCATCATCCGTTTGTTCCAGTTCTTCCTCTCCTTCCAATACTCTGGTAGTTCTTCTTCAGTGTGAAGTGCTTCAGGATGATATTGCCTGTACTTATAACAAATCATAGGACTCTTACAGTCTCTCACCATATGTCCTTTTTAAACATCCAAAACAGATTCCCTTCTCCTTGAAGAAATCCATCTTGTCTTCATATTCTTTCATCTTGAATCTTCAACACCATCTTATGGGTGTGACCAACTTCATCACATAACAAACAAAATACTATTTGCTTGCTAGTAGACACATTTCATTTCATTCTATCTGTCTTTTCCACGGGTATGGTTGTGATAGCAAAACTACTTCTCTTAGGTTCTGATCTATCTTCAGTTTTGGTAAAGGTAGAAACATTGTTAGTTGCAATCGGTTTGTAATCTTCAATAGCCCCATAATGTGGCTCCAACATGTACCGTACTTCCGTGTCCAAGAATTCCACCAGGTCTGGTAGCCTGGCTACTTGGTTCCTCTTATCCATTATTCCGCCTGCTTCGTCTCTCCGCTTTTCTCTCAGTCTTCTGGGCAACTTGCTAATGACGATTCTAGTATTACTTGGAAGATTCATTTCCTCCATGTGGCCGAGATTTCTCATCGAGCTGCAACAATCTCTCAGAAATATTGCATAATCACTCAATGCCTCCCCATCTTCTCGCTTGATTTCTTTCCAAGCATGGGCCTTGTCCATGTATGTGTTAGCAATCCTCTGTTCATCACCAAAATGTTCTTTAAGTAATCTTCTCACCTTTTTATAGCCATGGCTGCCTGGCTCCTTTTGACAACTTTCTACAAGTACCTTAACACTTCCACTTGTGTACTTCACCAGAAATCGTAAGCGCTCCTTTTCATCCGTAACTTTTGTTGCTAATACTTCCTTTAATGCCCTTACAAATGCTTCATGCCGCAAAGGATCTCCACCATACGTAGGAATTCTGCTGGTGGTAGAATGAGAGGTGTTTTGTCGTGCTATGAATTCAGCTTGACTTTTCACCAATGCCAATAATCCATCCTGATAACCTTGGTTTGGCTCCACCTGTGGATAAACAGGCCCTTTTGATTCAAATTGGTTTGCTCGAGTCTGTGCACCAGGCCTCAGACAAGCAGGTTTGCCTCGGGCATCTACAGACGCTCCCATAGTAATTTGTCTCGATCTAGAACTCATTTGTTGAGATGCAGTTTGACCCATCTTCCTCTGTTCCAATGGGTTTTCCAAGCCATGTAATCCGGTGGACCTCGATTGTGGAATTGATCCAACATCACCTTCGATGTTCTAGAACTGCATCTTGACCCCTTACTTTCCAGTAGCTCCTTCTTTGCTTTGGCCACCACCATCTTTGTGTCTAGTTCCAGTTGTTCCTTTCATCGCCTCAGCTCTTCTTCTTCTTGTTCATTTTGTCTTCTTATCTCTTCTTTCCTCTGCTCAATTTCGTGTTTCATCTTCACGGCATCCACTTCTATTGAGAGAGCAGCTAGGTCAGCTTCAACTCCCAATCGAGCAGAAGCCCTTGATACCGAACTGGCTGTGGAACCAGATTTATGTCTTGATCCTCGTGGAGATACATTGGAGATACTATCTCCAAGTACAATCTCATCTTCCATTCTGGCAACTTGCTGCTTTGCACTTCAGCTACTAAGCTCGTAAGTTGTAACATAATTTCAGATAACCACTTCTCTGCCTTACCCTTGAAACCATTGAATATCTTCAACCTGTCTTCTTCCCATTGCGTGTGTCTTCTGCGTTCTTCCCGAGACGGTTGTGAACACAGCAGTACCTCTTGTTTCTTGCCAACCTCCTGGCAGAGGTTCAATAGTTTGTCTCCTATTAGATTTCACCTCGATCACGTTCTGTTCTGATTCCATTAGTTTCTTCTGTTTCTCAATTAATCTGGTAACCTGTTTCCATAATTCGTTTCTCTCCTTCTCGGTTTCTTTCAAGCAGTCAGCATGTGAATTATCTGTTTCTTCTCGATACAAGTTTTCTGTAGCTATCGATTGACTCATTAGCTTGCTCCCTTATCGAGTTTTCCTCTTTCTTAGTTTCTTTAAGTTGTCTAATTGGTCTTTCATCACCACCTCGTGGTTCCTCAGGCATGACACTTTCTTATCTTCTGGATCCATAACTTTAAATTGGTCTTGGCAGGTCGCCATCTTTAAATTTAACGAACAAAGTCCTCTGCTAGTAGCTCTGGCTTTGTTTTGTCAACATTTTCATCAGAACCATAACATACTGATATTGTAGAGAACATCTCTCTAACATCCATGGGCTAAAAGATGACGATAATTCGAAAGGAATGCGTGTTTATCAAAAGATTCAAACAATCCAAGGTCGGTCTCGTTTCATCAGACAAATTAAAAAAAAAACACCTTCTGGCTGGCTACAGAAGCCTTTTTAAAATTAAAACTTAGCAGCTTCAATTCAAAGAAATATAATCAATTTTTACTCACAATTCTGTGATATGTCTTCAGATAAGTCTCTTCGCTGTCAATAGACCTCAAGGCCTTCTCTGGCCGAGATCTATTTTCTTCAGTTCCTCGGCTGGAACCGGACTTCTGGCCAAAACCTCTCCAAGATCTTAGCCAAATTTTTCTGTCCCAATCTCTGGGACTGGTATTTTCTTCAGTTCCTCGGCTGGAACCAGACTTCTGGCCAAAACTTCTCTGAGATCTTAGCCAAATCTTCTGTCCCAATCTCTGGGACTGATATTCACCCCCTCGCCGGAGGTCTCCTTCGACTTAATGTAGTGGCAGATTTTTATACTGTTCAAGAGATTAGTCCTTCTAGCTGCTAAATGGACAGCATGGTTAAGGGGAATGTCTTCATACGCATGCTAGCTCACCATCAGAGACCTTCAGAGCTTCTTCACAGATAAGTCTTCCAAAACAACAGTCTTTTGATTAATAAGTTCTTTATTGTTGATGAAAAACATTCAGATACATCCAAACTTCTCCCGACTCGTTATTACAATCTTCATCGAACTCCAGCTTATTACTTTAAACATTAGAAAACTCCTCGTGTCTCCGTTACACTTCACATGGTCGAAGGGTAAACCTTCTCCATGCTCCTCCAAAACTACACTAACAACTAAGCTTCTGCGCAAGATACATAGCCCCAAACACGCCCTAAAATACATCATAAATCCCACCCACAATATAACGGGCAGTCTAAAATTTAAAGGCACATGCCATCATCAATGACATGCAAAACAAGCCAAATGGCCACTACAGACCCTACTGCCGACTGACGAGGGTTCATAAGCAAGAGTGGCCTAACCGCTAGGTGCCGCTACAGCAGCAAACTTATTAATAATTTCATTGAATGGTAACATCAGATTGTTGATGTAAAGTCGAGGGTGCTGGGTCTAGTATGCTGTACCATGCAATCAAACCACGCCTTAGTGCCCAACTGCAGACTCTTGTGGAGATAAACAAATAGCTCGGCAGCTTGGTGAAATGAGGGTAATAAGTGTGTTAAGTCCAAATTTAAATTGGAAACTTTACTTTGAATGGTTAGACAGTCAACTCCAGATCCCGCTCTCGTCTGGCTCTCTGAATCAAGTCTGGTGCCATCACAATGTGTGTCACTATGATTAATTTGATCTCAGGATGTGTTGCAAAATATTTCATGGAAAACTACAACATGGAAACTGGCCTTTAGGCCCACCGAGTCCATGCTGACCATCAATCACCCATTCACAGTAGTTCTAAGTTATCCCACTTTCTCATCCACTCCCTACACACCAGGGGCAATTTATAGAGGCCAATCAACCTCAAAAAACGCACATCTTTGGGATGCGAGAGGAAACCGGAGAACCTGGAGGAAGCCCACATAGTCACGCAGAGAAAGAGCAAATTCCACACAGGCAACACCCAAATCAGGATCAAACCTGTGTCTCAGGCGCTGTGAGGCAGCAACTCTACTACTGTGCCACCGATTTAAAATTCTGTTAGATGATAATATTGTTAACATTTCTCACCTAGCAGATTTTTAAATGCTGCCTGTTCAAAGAAGATGTTACCTAATAGTAAACTATATATAACATTGCATCTAAGGTTACACCAGACAAAAATTAAAATAAACAGCATTTTGGAAATCTGAAATAAAAACAGAATATGCCGGAAGCATTCAACAGTCAGGCAAAAATTAGGGAAACAGTTATTGCCTAACTTGCTGAGTTCCTCCAGCACTTTGTTTTTGCTCAAGTTTCTTGCATCTGCAGTCTCTTGTGTCTCTTTTTATTTTTGTTTTCTAATTGTGTTTGGCATTAATGTCTTGTTTACGCACTTCTTTCGTTTAGAAATGTTACGTGTAAATTATGTATAATTTATTTTTGTGTGTTGTCTGAGTCTACAAATCTGTGATCCTGCTGCAAACAAGATTTTAATTCTACCTGTAACTCACCTCACTTTACTTGTGCATATGATAATTGTCTTGACTATATAAGAAACTGTCTAAACTGCATATTCTCTTAGATTGGTAGAATTCATCTGTTCATAAATTCATAAATTATAGGAGCAGAATTAGGCCATTCGGCCCATCATGTCTACTCCTCCATTCAATCATGGCTGATCTGTCTTTCCCTCTCAACCCCATTTTCTTGCCATCTCCTCATTACCCCTGATACCCTTATGCCCCTGTCCCACTTAGGAAACCTCTGGTGACCTTGCGCCCCACCCTTGCGCCCCATCCAAGGTTTCCATGAGTCGCCAGAGGTTTTGGTCACTCGCCTGGAAAGCCTCGACCGAAGCGTGACCTGCATCTACTGACCAAAGATCCTACAGGATCTTTGCTACCGACCGCACACACACACACACACACACACACACACACACATCGCAAAGGTGGGGGCCAGGGACAGCGGAGGAACGCTGTCTGCGCGATGAAGTGGAAGGTAAACGGCTGCCACAGAGCACGGTAAGTCCTTTAGAGAGCACGGGAGGGAGGGAGAGAAGGGGAAAGAAGGGGAGAGAAGGGGAGAGAGAAGGGGAAGAGAAGGGGAGAGAAGGGGAGAGTGAAGGGGGCAGATGGGGAGAGAAGGGGGAGAAGGGGAGAGAAGGGGGGGGGGAGAAGGAGTGGAGACAGTTTTAAGAAGTTTAATAAAGTTAACGGGCATTTTACCTTCCGGCGAATCTTCTAGGTCTTGAAAACCAAAGATCCTATAGGATCTTTGCTGAAAACTCCAATGAGCCAATCAAAATGGCCGGTCAGCGAAGGAGATTGCCTTCGACTGCCTGTAAGTAAATAGCGACCCCACTCCACTGGCTTCGACGAAATCGCAACCTATTTTTAGTCTAGGCCGGTTTTGATTTTGTTAAAATAATCGCAGGAACATAGAAGAAGCCTCGACTACGCGGAAACCATTTTCGACCATTAGGGAGAGTGACCAAAACCTCCGGGAACCTCCGGGAACCTCACGGAAACTTTGGGTGGGGCGCAAGGTCACCAGAGGTTTCTGTTCAGGTTTCCTAAGTGGGATAGGGGCATAACTAATCAAGAATCTGTCAGTCTCCACCTTAAAAATATCCATTGACGGCCTCCACAGCCTTCTGTGGCAATGAATTCCACAGATTCACCACCTCTCTGACTAAAGAAGACCATCTGTTTTTCAAAGAAATGGATGTGACATTCTTTACTAACTACATGTATTCTGGCACTCTTCCACTTCAAGAGATCAAGACTAGTGAGGGTATCAAAGGTTATGGGGAGAAGGCAGGAGAATGGAGCTGAGAGGGAAAGAATGATCAGCCTTGATTGAATGGCAAAGTAGACTCAATGGGCTGAATGGCCTACGTTTTCACCTATGTCATATGATCTTATAATGAATTCCCAAATTACCATAAAATTAATTTAACTCTGTAAGTCTCACACCAGTGTCACTTTGAACGTACGTCATTTGTTTGCTTCTGCTCGTTCTCCCCAACCTCCACCCCAGCAACTTCATAAACTATGTATTCCATCTCAGTAATTGTTGGATGAGGAGATACCGAATCTCCAGTCTTTTTTGTAACTGAGTTCACTTGCTGATAAATTGTAGCAATTGCATCCCTTGCCGCACTTCAGCTAAGCTATAACTCAAATGCTGTTCATCCTTGTAAGTAGTCACGCTATGATGGATAATGTGAATACTGCACTGATTATTGGGAACTAATTAAGTATGCTCTCTTATGCTCTGAGCCAAATACATCTCTTTAATTATAGAGTGAATGAATTTGTGGTGCATATATCACTGGCAGATACTGTGAACAATTTTTAGCATTTTAATGAAAAACCAAGTATAAAATCTATTAATTGAAGAATTAAATGTATCTGGAAAATGAGTCAAATACCAATCCACTTGTAGCATCTACACTGAGGTATAAATTTCATACATTTTACGGACACATACATGGAACAGGCCCTTCGGTCCACAATGTCCATGACAAACATGATGCTAAGTTAAACTAATATCCTCTGCCTGCACGTGATCCACATTCCTCCATTCCTTGCATATCCATGTGCCTAATTAAAAGCCTCTTAATTCCCCGATATCTGTAATTGTCGCCCATGGCACTAACCCTCCCTCCATATCTCCTCAGCACCATTGGAAAAACAGTGGAAATGGAAGCTGTTATGCTCTTTCTTTGTGCTTTATGTTGGAGAGAGGAAGGCTGTTGCTCCCATCCTGTGAAAATCTTATTCCCATCTATTCCCACCCTCAAACCCATTTCATTTTTTTAAAAGATAAATTTGAACTATGAATTTCTGAAACCGGGTCTAATTGCCTCATTTTGGAAATCATCCACAGTCCCAATTTGAATGACTTTAGTTTAGATTAAAGCTAGAAATTAAATTTCCTCTAGATTATAAAAACGATCCCCACCATTTAACTTCAGGTACCAGTGTCAAAGTATTCTCATGAATCAGGACTGAGATTTTCCAGAAATCTACCCAATGTCTGTTTCACTAGTAAATGGCTCAGTCTTAACAATACATCACATGCTGCTAATTCTACTTATCTGTAGTCTCGAAAATATTAATAGTGACGTAAACATGTCCACAGGAGCCCAACAAATTCTGTGTTCAGAGGTAATTGGACTATCGCGGACTGTAATTGTACTTCCTTCCACAAATTTGACTGCTTTCCAGATATTTATCGAGTTATTTTGTAATACGCTAAAAAATAAAATTGATCGCTGAGACAGATCTTTCTTAATCTTCCGATGTAATTGTTACGTTAATTTTTCAGTCACATCTTCCGGTTAAAATTTAGAGTTCAGTTTAAAAGGCTATTTTTCCTATTATCGTAATTTTCTTCTTCAATTAAAACAAATTTATTTCTGTGAATCCAAGCTTGTGGGTTGGAGCCGTAAGTCTCGAATCATCCACATTAATAACCTTCTGCCCTCATTCTGCAAAGGATAACTAAATGTATGCTTATCAATTCATAGTATGTTGAACTAATAGGTTGGTGTTATGAATTTAGTTTACTCGATGCAAATAGAAGATGGCGACATCTGAAATCATATTTAATATGTCAGTATACATCACTGCTTGGCATTCCAGTGTACTGCTTGCATCTTTAACAGTGCATTATGTAGTCACAATGTTTCTGGGCATTTGCAGTATTGAAAGACTTATCCCCAACTAGGGTAGGGTGGCCTACAGCTAGGACTGTTGGCATAGATAGGCTAGACAGTCAGAATCTTTTTCCCAGGATGGAAAAATCAAATACTAGATGGCAGAGCTTTAAGGTGAGAGGGGCAAAGTTTAAACGAGATGTACGGAGCAAGGTTTTTTACAGAGTGGGGTGAGTACCTAGAAGTTCATGTTAAAATATGTTTTTGAGTGATCTGTTACTTTTAATTGTATGACTGACCTGGCCAATGAAATTCCTCGTATGTTGCAAAACATACTTGGCGAATAAAGTGTGATTCTGATTCTGAATGGGCCGCTGGTGTTGGTGGTTAAAGCTGATATGTTAGTAGCATTTAAAATACTTTTGGATAGGCATTGGATATGCAGGGAGTGGAAGGTTATGTGCAGGTAAACAAGTGATGATCTTGGCATCATGTTCGGCACTGACATCGGGCCAAAGAGCCTGTTCTTGTGCGCTACTGTACTATGTTGTAAGACTGTCCAGAAAACATAGGCATTTTCATCCTGGTGGATAATTAGCATTCACTGTTGGAACATTTACTAACTTGAGATTATATGTGCCTATAATAAGGTCAGGTCGGGGGGAGTTCCTCCCGCCACATGTACCATGTAATCCCATGCTACCTGCTCCATGGTGGAAAGTCGGCGACTAAACCGTCTTCCCCACCTGGTTTGCCAGGTGAGGAGGGGGCTGTGGACCCCCAGCAGGACCAAAAACAAGACCTGTCAAAGGGCAGATGAGCTTCTAGCGAGCCAACGGCCATCCACACTTCAGTAGAAGTTGCGATCACTGTCATGCATAGCATTGTAAGGAATGATGATAAAGCACACACACCAAAATCATATACTTCCAACGGCGGAAGTCCGCAGGAACTGGGGAGGACAGAGATGTGCGGTGCGTCCGTCACCGTTCCTGTCGGAAACCAGCACCACTGCGTTGCTAATGTTTTCAACGATGATGAATGAATAATTAGAGTGAGTGTGTGGCTTATGGAAAAGGATCCGACACACACTAATATAAGTTATTTTGGAGACACAAGGAACTGCAGATGCTGGAATCGAGCAAAACACTAAGTGCCGGAGTACCTCAGCAGGTCAAACAGCATTTGTGAAGGGAATGAATCGGCAACGTTTCAGGTCCAGACTTTTTCAGACTATTGCCTGTCCATTCCCTCCACAGATGCTAACTGAGCCGCTGAGTCACTCCAGCACTTGTAAGATGCTTGGTTTGATATGTTAATTTACTGCTGAGTAAGATGTCAATTCTTGGCACTCAGTTCCTTCTTGAGATAGTGTACATTGTCATTCCTTTTGTTTTAAGAGCTACAGAACAGGACCGAGTAATGGAGCAGTTTCATAGTTTTATACGTTTGACTCTTGTGTTCCTCATCAACAATAACCCTTAGCATTGCTCATAAGCTGTGGGATGAAAGACAATCTTATTGTCCATTGCAACACTTAGATTCCTTACTGCAACTGGCCACAGCATTTGGTACAGTGTTAGAATCATAGGTTCTGTATGTTGCAAGGTTAAAATCCCAGCCTAGAAAGATAACTTGGAAATAAAAAGTATTCCATTGCAATTAATGGATTGCCAGAAAACAATCACAACTTCTGTCCCTGGTGATTGGAGCTGGTGTGTAACTTAAGGAGAGTGGATTGTAACCATTTGGGAAGAAAACTGCATGGGAATATGGATCCAACAGGGATTCCAACCAGAAATACAGCATGCGAAAAGAGGTGAAGACAAAATAATTAATTTTCATGGGGCAAAAAACTGCAGGAAGAAATTAGTGAGTTTAGGCAGCGTCTAATGGACAGTTGACGTTTAAGGTCAATAGCCTTCATCTGGACTTCTAATAAATTATTTTGAATGTATGTATTTGCCATTTTATCTGAAAACTTTCAGTGTAATATCTTAACCCAAAGTGGACAGTATCTCCCTGAGGGGCAGTGGGCTGACCTATGGGGGTCCTAATAGGCATGGGGTCGCAGGGGAGCGTCAGAGGTGGATGGGTCATTGAGTGTCAGTACGCATTGAGTGTGTACTTATGGGGTGGTTGCTCTGTCGTGCGCTCCACTGACTTTCTCTCTAAAAGCAGGATCTGCAATCACACATTACAATCGCTTCATTCTTTCAAATCTCCGCTGTAACAGCAGCATTTATTAGTGTTCCCTTTATCATGTATCTCTACACTGTAGACGGCTCGATTGTAATCATGTATTGTCTTCCTGTTGACTGGTTAGCACGCAGCAAAAGCTTTTCACTGTACCTTGGCGCACGTGACAATAAACTAAACTCAAACTCAAGTTCATCAATTTTGTTAAATTAATTAACCTGAAAAGTTGTAGTTGGATTTTGAATAAATGTACAATTAATTGCTACTGTTTTGAATTTTATTGTGTTATCATCTTCCTTAGTGGGTTATGCAAACTGTTATTCTGAATAGTGCTTTTTACAGGGTCAGATTGGGGCACTGGGAAAGACTATTGAGCCCAGGGAGCAGTGGCCCCTAAAATGTGGGAACCACTGGTTTAACTCAATCTGGAAGATACTGTGATACGTCTGAATGAAGAGACCAAATGAGAGATATGTTTATTACAGAGAAAGACTTCACAAATAACACAAGATTAATACATTTTCAGAATTTCAGGTGGCGCTGTGGTAAAGTTGTTGCCTTACAGCGCCAGAGACCCGGGTTCGATCCACACTAAAGTGCTGTCTGTGTGGAGTCTGTAAGGTCTCCCCATCACTCCAAAGACATACAGGTTTGTAGGTTAATTGGCTTCTGTAAATTGTAAATTGACCTGATTGTGTAGGATTGGGCTAGCATACGCGGTGATCGCTGGTTGGCACAGACTTGGTGGACTGAAGGTCCTGATTCCACGCTGTATCTCTAAAGTCTACAGTCTAATTGGCAAGTTATATAGTAGAAATTTGTGAGGTGGTGCAATTTTGATAGAAGAACAACAGTCACAAGGGTGGAAAGATTTCCTGATGCTAGCATATGCCCAGAGAGAGTATCATCTGCATGGTGTCTAAAATTCAATTAAATTGATGTTATTATCACTATATTTCAGAAATAGAATATAACTTGTGGCCACTGATATATTGTCTGTTTAGCTCAAGCATGGAGAATAAAATGAACAATAAGAGATCTTGGGTTACAGATGCACAAATCATTGAAAGTGACAAGAGCCAAATGAATTAATTTTAAAAAGGCGAATAAAATACTTGGACATTTCTAGAGAGAGAATTGGAAAGCTGAGATGTTACATTATATTTGGAAGTTGTCCTATTAGTTTCACTGCTGTCCTACTTAGTTATCACCTTCTCCACAGCCATCAATGGACCATTGTGGGCTCCACCTTTCCTTGATCATCGTTGCTGGCTTTGATTGTCCCTTTGCATACTTTTCATTCATTTGTTCTTTGTATCTCTTCATATTTAGTTTTAGTTTTAGTTTTAGAGATACAGCACGGAAACAGGCCCTTCGGGTCCGCGCTGACCAATGATCCCCACATATTAACACTATCCTACACTATCCTGACAATTTTTACATTTACCAAGCCAATTTGCCTACATACCTGTACGTCTTTGGAGTGTGGGAGGAAACCAAAGATGTTGGAGAAAACCCACGCAGGTCACAGGGAGAATGTACAAACTCCATACAGACAGCACCCGTAGTCAGGACCGAACCCGGGTCTCCGGCGCTGCAAGCACTATAAGGCAGCAACTCTACTGCTGCGTCACTGTGCCACCCATCTCTAGTTTCCATCGCCCCTGACTCTCAGTGTGAAGAAAGGTCTTCTCCAATGATGCTGTCTGACTCGCTGAGTTAATCCAGCTTTTGGGTCTATATTCTGTGTAAATGAGCATCTGCAGTTCCTTCCTACATATTTAATTAGACACTGTTTAGAGAAATTCTGGTCTCCTTATAGAGACACTCAAGAAAGAACATTGAAGAAATATAGTGGCTGTGCATTATGCCACAAAGCACGTCTGAGGGATAACTTGCTGCAGGTTTTTAAGAATTTGGAAGAGTGACCATTAAGAAGATGGACCTGCGAATTCCCTCTTTTCCTGAAGCAAGAGTTTGGAGTGTAGAGATCCAGCATGGAAACAGGCCCTCCGGCCCACTGATTCCTTGTCAGCCATCGATCATCCGCACACTAATTCTATGTTATCCTACTTTCACATCTTACACGCTGGGGGCAATTTACAGAGACCAATTAACCAACAAACCCGCACGTCTTTCGAATGTGGGAGGACACTGGAGCACCAGGAAGTAACCATGCGGTCACAGGGAGAACATGCAAACTCCACACACAGACAGCACCCGAGGTGAGGATCGAACCCTAGTTTCTGCCACTATAAAACAGCAGTTCTGCCATCTGCTCCACTGTGCCGCCACTGTGTTCCTTCAGAGCTACAAACTGGCAACAGGCAGAACATGAGATGATTTGATGGCCAGCGATGCCATTTTAAAATTTAGTGTGTCACTTGGAGGAGCTGCTGCCTCACAGCTCCAGTGACTCAGGTTCAATCCTGACCTTTGGCGCTGTCAGTGTGGAGTTTGCACTTTCTAACTATGACTGTAGGTTTCCTTCAAATATGTGTTGATTAAACAATGAATCTGTCACTTCAAATTGCCTCCCTCTCCCCCATGTGCAGATGAGTGGATGTTATGAGTTTAGCTTATTGTCAGGTGTACCAAGGTACAGTGAAAAGTTTTTGTTGCGTGCTAACCAGTCAGCAGAAAGATAATATATGATTACAATCAAGCCATTCATAGTGTACAGATACATGATAAAGGGTGCGATTCATCCTTGATTATGCTGGTGGCCTTGCTGAGGCAGCATAGGTGTAAATAGAGTCAATGGAAGGGAAGTTGGTTTGTGTGATGGTTTAGGTGGCGTCCACAATTCTCTGCAATATCTTGCGGTCTTGGATGGAGCTGCTCCCAAACCATACTGTGAGGCATCCCGATAAAACGTTTTCTACGCTGCATCCGTAGAAGTCGGTGAGAGTTGCTGAAGTTCCCAAGCCTTTTAAAGATGAGTGATACAATCTGGGGGAAGTTGATGGGGATGTAGGGAGAATAATATGGGATTAGTGGGGGATGAGTGTAAATGGTTGTTTGGCAGTAGGTGCAGACTTGATATACTGTACCAAACCGCCTATTTCTGTGCCATATGACTTTATGGTTAATGCCTTCCTTAATCTTACATGGCTGAACATGTTTTACAGTACTGTAGCAACCCTGCCCAATTACTCTCACCAATGGTTTTTAAAGGTGATAGGAACACTGCTTTTATTTTAGTTGCTGGTTATTTCTTCCAATTATTGCTATAAGCTTTCCACGGTTGTTTCAAGTTTCAGAAGTCCACAGAGGAAGTTGTGGCCAAGGCTGATGTTACTTCAATTTCCAAGGTTTCCACAAAGTATTTGCTACCGGAGATGAGTGCTTTCATAAGCCCTTCCCCTGTATTTCAATCACAGAGGGAGGAAATTTCAAAGCCCATCTGCTGGGAACATTGCTCTCCATTCATAGTCACATAGCATGGAAACAGGCCCTTTGTCCCAACTCGCTCATGTCGACCAGTGTGCAACTAGTGTTTACAAAATTAATGTCCAACGCTGTGGTAGAGTGAACCATTGATGTGTTGAAACAGCACCTGCTCCGCCTGGATCAGACTGATGATCGAATCGGTCTGAAGAAGGGTCACGACCCGAAATGTCACCTATCCATGTTCTCCAGAGATGCTGCTTGACCTGCTGAGTTACTCCAGCACTTTGTGCCTTTATTGATAAACCAGCATCTGCAGTTTCTTGTTTCTACAGTTTGACTACCCCACTGTGCTGACTGAGTTGGCTGCTTTATACATGCTTCAAACTTGTATCATTTTCTGTGCCAAGTTGGTTAGAATCCTCAATGTCCCTCAACATTGGGCACAGCATAGGAGAGGTTTAGAGGGATATGGGCCAAACACACGCAGGTAGGACTAGCATAGGTGGGGCACCTTGGCTGGCATGGACAAGTTGGGCCGAGAGGCCTGTTTCTGTGGTATATGACTATCACACAGGTTGTCGGGCAGGCTTCTCAATTCACTTAAGTATTTAATGGTGTTTACTCATCAGCTTAATGCAATGCTAACAATTCGAGATAAAAGCAGAAAATACAACTGAGGAAAGGTCATCAACCTGAAATGTTCACGTGGTTTATCTCACAGCTTGACCACCTGAGTATGTCCAGCATTCTCCTATTTTTATTCCAGCCTGTCCCGTCAGACTCTATACAGGAGAACCTGTGGGCAATCTCACTGTCTGATGCTCTGGCAATTGCCTGTCCTCTCGTGGGGTCAGCGCTCATGAAAGATCATCGACCTGGAGCTTCAACTCAATTTCTCTCTGCACCAAATGCTTCTTAATCTGCTGTGTATACCAAACAAATGTTTGCTTTCATTTGAAATATCCAGCATTGGCATTTGGTATGAGCAGTCTAAGGGTTCCTAAACAAATTACTCCAGAAAGTATTTCACCAAGGTTTTATTAAATTGAGCATTCATCCTTCCTTTTTTAAAGTTTAAAAATGTTTTCATGCATGAACCATTAGTGATTTTGTATGTGGATGCATAAACTGATCTGTGCTCCAGCAGCTCCTAATCTATTCCTATTTAGAAAGTATTCCAGCTGGAACTAGACCAAGTGGGATCCATTGGGTCCCTGTCACAAGGGAGCGCTGGTCCCCGAACGCAATCGTCTACCACTCACCCATAGCCCCCAACTGTGCAGGCGAGGCTGACGGGTTCCTGTTGTGACACCAAAGATCCCCGTTGTGACACGAGTCATGGCAACCCTCCTCAAATGGGCCTCGCCATCCCTCTTCCTACCCCTATCCTTCTCCATTCCCCTTTATCCCCACCACTCCCTCCCCCTCCTCTTGACCCTCTCTCTTATTTCCCCTCTCCCCTACCATCAGTCACTCCCTCACTCCCTCCCTCCCTCCAGAACCCCTTTCCCCTCCCTCCCCCCCTTGAGGTGGAAGCTGCTGTGTTTTTTAAAACACTTTTTAAAAATGTAAATGAGATCCCATTGTGATGTCATTGTGGGGTGGAACACTCCTGATGGGCAGTTTATGTAAATTAGATCCCATTGTGACATGATACGTTGCTAACTGCCAGTGCAGATGGAAGAGATGGAAGAAAAAAGTTGTTTTGTAAAGTTTAAAATGTGAATAACGTAAGAAACTTGATAGACCACACACCAGGACAATGGTGAGTAAGGTGAGTAAGGTGGGCCAACAATGGTGAGTAAGGTGGGCCAACGATGTAGTGCTATCGTGTACCGTTTTGGCGTAATTTCAGGATCACACTTTGGACAGACACACACACAGACGTAGAAACAAACAAGATGAGAGTTTTAGTAATATATAGATAGATGGGGGGTGGGGTGGGGGAAAAGAACGCCCTCTAAAAACTAAACTTGTAAGGGAAGAATCAGGAACTGAGAGATGTAACTGGACAAATAGGACAGAATGACAGATGTAAAGATTATGAGATACCTGACGTATCAACGCCATGAGATCTAAGAATTCTATAAATACCCCACTGCTCAACTTATAACTGAAATCTTTATGTCAAATACAATCAGTAATAGTGACAGCCCACTGCTTCGGGATATATGTATTACTTTTTGAAATCCTCATCGACTTTGGCCACAAGTAAATTGTTGTTTAACTTTCAGTCCTGGAGTAGCTTTATAATGCCATGGAAATACAAGAATCTTTCTCAATCTAAGATGGAGAATCAATAAATATTAATGAAATCTTCAAAAGTATATGATAAAAATGTATTGGAGTTAATTAAATGATGTCAGAACCCATCATATTTCACTATTTTGAGACAGAGAGCTGGTATAATTAGTACTGCGGGCATTTTTTAAAGATTACTGAAATATCTATTTTCAGTGTTTTTTTCAGATGGAAGTGTTATATTTTGATATTACATTGACAACAAGTGATAGGATTTCATGAGGATTCATAAAATCTCATGAGGATTTTAATGCTCATGAGAAAATCTGCAAATTAATCCTTTCTCAGAATGTAAAAAAGAAGAATGTTAAAAATATATTGCAAGTTTATTATCTGGTACAGATTAGAGCTACAACATCGAACCCTTGGTTGAGCAGTCCAGGTTCAAATTGGCAATGGTATGTCAACTAATGTGATCTGTAGATGTTCTTAATCTAAGACACGAAACACATTGATTGATAGTCTGTCTGTTCCAGCCCAAAACATCGCCGATCCATGTTCTCCAGAGATGCTGTCTGACTTACTGTGTTACTCCAGCACTTTGTGTCCTTTTTTGTAAACCAGCATCTACAGTTCCTTATTTCTGATTGATTGAAAGATGCAGCATGGAAACAAGCCCTTTGGTCCACTGAGTCCACGCTGACCATTGATCACGCGTTCACACTAGTCCTATTGTGCTATCCCACTTTCACATCCACTCCTTACACATTAGAGGCTAATTACAGAGGCCAATTAACCTACATACTTTGGGATGTGGGAGGAAACCAGAGGAGAGGTAAATGGATGACAGGTTTAGATGGATATGGGCCAAACACAGGCAGGTGGGACTAGTGCAGATGGGACATGTTGGTTGGTGTGGGCAAAGTTAGGCTAAAGGGCCTGTTTCCATGCTGTTTGACCCGACGCCTATGCAATCACTGAGAGAACACAGACAGCCACACAGACTCCACACAGACAGCCGGTGAATGCCTCTTTGTTGGTTACGTTGAACAATCCCTGTTCCAGGCGTACACTGGCCCTGTCCCCGAACTCTATCTCCGTTACATTGATAACTGCATCGGTGCTACCTCCTGCACCCATGCATAACGCATGGACTTCACCACCAAATTTTCATCCTGCACTTAAATTTACTTGGACCATCTCCGACACCTCCCTCCCCTTTCTTGATCTCACAGTCTCCATCACCGGAAATAGACTATTGACTGACGTCTATTACAAACCCACGGACAACTATCTCGGTTGCAGGTATGGGAACAACTGTTGGTGTAGCCCAGGCAATTAGCTGCAGTGCATTTTGTAGATGGTATATATGCAGCACTTTGACTCAATGTTGGGGGGAATGGATGTTGATGGGGTGTTAATCAAGTGGGCTGATTAATCCTTGATGACATTGAGCTTCTTCAGAGTTGTTGGTGCTGTGTTCATCCTGACAAGTTGAGGGCAATCCATCACACTCCTGATGGTTGCACGACAACCTCCAAGTAGGCTCTGAACTATATTGACTCAGTGACATTATTTATGACTTTGCACTGCTATTGTCCATTTATTTGTGTTTGTTTGCAAGTCAGCAACTCTACTGCTGCGCCTCTGTGCTGCCCCATTTGATATCAAATGGCTTATCATTGGCTCATGCTTGGTTAATTAGAAATGCAATAGTAACACATGACACACGGCCCCTTTTCAGCAATTAACTTTCTTTTGCCCTATGGAGATTGGATCTGACCCAGTTGTAGGATACGTTTGAAAAGCATGATGTGCCTACTGAAAGATTTTTAATTATGTAGTATTTGTGCCGAAAAAGTTAATTATCGGTCTGTCAAAATCTAATTTCAGTTATTACAGATTCTAAATTATATATCAGCCTTCATACTAGATGCAGTGAGTGTACTGTCAGTGAAATCATTGCTGGAATGGAAACGGTCGCGGTATCTGTGGTTTGAGGATCAGCTGGTTCTTGTTGTGTCTGTGTGCTGCTTGCCGATCGTGGCATGTAATCAACGCATGCCGTAACTAGCCCGAGACTACCTCAAGCTAAATGCCGAGAAATACGACCCATTTGTGTCCAAATCCTATGGCGTTAGTGATGGCACCAATGTGGGCAGGTGCCATATCCAGCTTTAACAAGATAAATTGGATGTTTTGACTGCAAATCACCACTTTTGTGGTTGACGCAATTCAGCTGTACTACTTTGCAGTCTTGTTTGTGATTTAAAGGCACATTGCTGACTGGTACATTCAGAACACACTTCAGGCTGCTCAAGGTCCATCCTAAGTCCATTATTTCTGCTGAAAACCCAGTGCGTGACTTTTCCTGCATTTAGCAGGTTAAATGCTCTTAAAGTGAAGGCCTCAGTCTTCACATGGATGGGAATTACACTCCACTGGAAAAATTGAAATGGTGATGAATGGCCATGTCTAAAGGGTCTCCAAGACCAAGAGAAGCACATGTCCCCATCAAAGAACCTAATGACAGAAGATAGACACAAAGTGCTGGAGTAACTCAGTGGGTCAGGCAGCATCTCTGGAGAAAAGGAATAGGTGATGTTTCAGGTAGGAACCCTTCTACAGATGATTTGTCCCGAAATATCACCTATTCCTTTCCTCCATAGATGCTGCTCGACCCGCTGAGTTACTCCAGCATTTTGTGTCTATCTTCAGTGTAAACCAGTGTTGCAGTTTCTTCCTACACGAGATAGAAGAACATGGACCAGCAATTTCCTTTGTTCAAATATTGTCTCATTTTTGAGAGATTTACGGTGATAATTGTTCCTAGATTACACACCTAGGAACTGTGCCGCGCGTACATTAAATAATCAAGTGAGCTACAATTATCAATGAATAATAATTGCTTATACCACAACACAATGCTATAATGGGATCTAATTTCCTTCATGTGCTTTGCAGAACAGAGCCAGTCAATGTCCACAAGAGATTTCTTTCTCTGGTTTCCGATGATCATGGTGGTATATTTTGACATTTTTGCTTTTGCAAGTTGCGTCATATCTCTGAGAGAAGATCTGGGATTAATCACCTTAGAAAACTCAAAATACCAATTAAATAAATTCAAGCAAATCTAATTGAAAATTAGTGGTTTCGGAAAAATAAAAATAAAAATGACTTTTCGCGGTGGTAGGAGTTATCAGTAAATATCATTAAACTCTTTTCAGCACTGGAATTGATATAAATTTCACCAGCTATTTCTTCTTCTCCCCACTACCATCGAGAAGACGTTACACTAGCTTGAAAGCACGCACCACCAGACTCAGGAGCAACTTGTTCCCCTTTGTTATCGGGCTTCCAAACAGTCCTTCCACAAATTAGTGTGCAGTACGATTCTCCTCTACCTCATTGTGGAAATATAGTTCTTAGCATTGTAGAGCAACAGTTCCAGAGACAAAGAACTATATTCTTCACTCTGTATCTTTCCTTTTGGTCTACCTATTGAACTTAAATTTGATTTGATTGTATTTCGGCACAGTGGTGCAGTAGTAGATTTGCTGCTTTACAGCACCAGATATTCAGATTCGATCCAGACTACGGGTGCTGTCTGTATAGGGTTTGTACGTTCTCCCTGTGGTACAGGTGTGTATTGTAAATTGTCCCTAGTGTGTGGGATAATGCTAATGTGTGGGTGGGCCGATGGGTGATCGCTGGTCAGCAGGGACTGGGTGGGCCGAAGGGCCTGTTTCCGCACTGTATCTCTAAAGTCTATTTATACATAGCATTATCTGATTTGATTGCATAGCGTGCAAAACAAAGATTTTCACTGTACCCTGGTATACGTGACGGTGATAAACCTAAAATCGTTTGTGCTTTGTCTTTCAGATTGTTCCACAGTTACCATGTGCAAAGGCACTCTACAACTATGAGGGGAAGGAACCTGGGGATCTCAGGTTCTGCAAAGGTGACCTCATCATTCTGCGACGGAAGGTGGATGAGAACTGGTTCCACGGCGAGCTGAATGGTACCCATGGCTTCTTCCCAGCGAGTTACATTCAGTGCATCAAGCCACTTCCACAGCCACCTCCTCAGGGCAAAGCACTTTATGACTTTGAAGTAAAAGATAAAGAGCAAGATAAAGACTGTTTGACTTTTTCAAAGGTAAAACAGTTGTTTAACAGATGAGCAAAATATTTTAACTTGGAAATCTGGGCATCTTCAGCTTCCAGAATTTTTGAGAGTGTAAGGCACAAACATTTGTAGCAATGTGGTTGACACGGTGGCACAACAGTAGAGTTGCTGCCTCACAACGCCAGAGACCTGGGTTCAATCCTAACTACGGGTGCTGTATGGAGTTTGTACGTTTCCCTTATGACAGTGTGGGTTTTCTCCAGGTGCTCGGTGGGCCGAAGGATCCTTTTCCACACTGTACCTCTAATCTAAACTAAACAAAATAGTATTGTATTCTTTCTGCAGGTGTTTGGATTTCTTCAAAAGCTAACTAAAGTGCTTTCTCTCCTGTGTTTTACAGAAACAGTTGTACAAAAAATAACTATGGATCAGTTGGTGGTGATTTTCTTCTTCTAGTGGGTGGCGAGTCTATGGAGTTCTCTACCTCAGGAAATGGAGACTAGAGGATTGGGGATATTTAAAGAGAAAAGTTTCATAGAGTCATACAGCGTGGAAACAGGCCCTTCGGCCCAACCTGCCCATTCCAACCAACATGTTCCGTCTACACTAGTCATACCCACCTGCATTGAGTCCATATCTCTCTAAACCTATCCTATCCATGTACCTGTCTAAATCTTTCTTAAACGTCGCGATGGTACCTGCCTCAAGTACCTCCTCCGGCAGCTCATTCCATATACTCACCACCCTTTATGTAATCCCTCAGGTCACTATGAAATCTCCCCCCCACCCCCCCACCTCAAACTTATGTCCTCTGGTTCTTGATTCCCGTACTTTTGGCAAGAGAATCTGTGCGTTTGCCCAATCTATTCCTCTCATGATTTTGAAGGGCGGCATGGTGGCACAGTGGTAGTGTTGCTGCCTTATGGTGCTTACAGAGCCAGATACCTGGGTTTGATCCTGACCACGGGTGGCGTCTGTACGGAGTTCTCCCTGTGACTGCGCGGGTTTTCTCCGAGATCTTTGGTTTCCTCCCACACTCCAAAGACATACAGGTTTGTGGATTGATTGGCCTGGTATAAAAGTAAAATTGTCCCTAGTGTGTGTAGGATAGTGTTATTGTTTGGGGATCACTGGTCAGTGCAGACTCAGTGGGTCGAAGGGCCTGTTTTCATACTATATCTCTAAACTGAACTAAACCTCTGTAAGATCACCCCTCATCCTCCTACTCTCCAAGGAATAGTGTCCTCGCCTGCTCCTAGTTTGCTCAACCTCTCCCTATAGCTCAGGCCCTCGGGTCCTGGCATCATCCTCGTAAATCTTCTTTGCACCCTTTCCAGCTTGACAACATCAATTGCCAACATAGTGGTGGAGGTTGTTTTTCCTATTGGAAGCATGTAACCAGTGCTGTACCACAGGGATGTGCCTGGACCTTTGTTCTTTGCCATGTTCAAAAAATCTGTGGTGTGAACATCATTGGGACTACAGCAGTAAATCTCAAGTGGAGTACGAGACCTACTCCAGCCTAAGTTTAGAAAAACAATCCTAGTTTAGTTTAGTTTAATTTAGTTAAGTTTATTGTCATGTGTACCAAAGTATGGACTTTATCTTGCACTAAATGTTATTCCCTTTATCCTGTATCTATACACTGTCGACGTCTAGATTGTAATCATATATAGTCTTTCCACTGACTGGATAGCACACAACAAAGAAGCTTTTCACTGTACCACGGTACACTTGATAATTAACAACGAAACTAAACTAAACTTTGAAGAATCAGAAGAAACATGAAAGTTATACTTCCTGAAATTCATTTACCCCTGCTGTCTTTGGAGTGATTGTGATTTGCTTTTGATATTTAAAGTGTTCACCTTCTTTGATTTCAGGATGACATTTTGACTGTCATAAGGAGAGTGGATGACAACTGGGCTGAAGGAATGCTGGGGGATAAGATAGGAATATTTCCGCTTTTGTACGTTGAGGTGAGTCTATCAAAACAGTAATAACCTGTCTCCAATCTGAAGCTTCCGATTGTGTTTTAATTGACTTTTAGCTGCATCGGAATCAATAACATGGCCAATAACTTGTATTGATTTGCTTTACATGAATGCTGGCATTCACTCTGCTCTTGCACCTAACTGGATGAAATAGCAGTTGGTGGTTAAAGGTCAAAGTTCGTGTTGGTCAAATACTATTTTGACAAGGAGATATTACTGTCACTTTTGAAACCCGTGCTATTTTAACTCCCAGGACTCATTTGCATTCTATCAGCATCTGCCAACCTAAAGATAGCAGAACAAGGAATGGAACAGCTTTGAACAGGTCAGAATTGTGGGGTCTGAAGAAGACCCACTGATCTGAAGGTATCACCTGGGCTGTAGCACCTGGGGTGGATGCCTGCTCTGTAGATCCCTTAAAACTAATGATATCCAGGAGCACAGCTTGCACCATAAGGCATCTGCACGTAAGGGACAGCGCGGTGGTGCAGTGGTAGAGTTGCAGCGCCAGAGACCCGGGTTCACTCCTGACTACGGGTGCTGCCTATATGGAGATTGTACGTTCTCCCTGTGGCCACGTCGGTGTTCCCCGGGTGTTCCGGTTTCCTCCCACACTCCAAAGGCGTAAAGGTTTGGATAATTGGTTTTGGTAAAGATTGCAAATTGTCCTGAGTCTGTAGGACAGTGTTGGTGTACGGGGATTGCTGGTCGGCACGGACTCGGTTGGCCGAATGGCCTGTTTCCGTGTTGTATCTGTGAACTAAAACTAAACAAGGACCGCAGATGCTTGTGGTTACAAAAAAGGACACAAAGTGCTCGAGTAACTCAACGGCTCAGGCAGCATCCCTGGGGAACATGGATAGGTGACGTTTCGGGTCGGGACCCTTCTTCAGACTGAATGATGAATGTAAAATGTGCATGTTAGTCACACAAAAGTGGATCCAAGAATGACGCAGGTGTCTGGAATTGAGTGGCTATGGCCACTTTGTGAAGCTATAACCTGTACATCCTTCACATTCACTTCCAACCTCTCGCAAAACGTATCCAACCTTATGAGAATAAAATTGATAATTCTTCTCTACTGGCTTAAAATATTACATAAAATATACAGCATTGAAATAGGCCAGTGATTAAACCCAACCCGCTCTCTTCCTTTTCTGCCCCCCTCATCTCAGCCTTCCACAAATTGTTCTCCTCGTTCACCTTTCATGTACTACTCAAGTTTCCCTTTAAACCATCTCTGCTATTTGCTTCAAGCATTTCCTGTGGTAGCAGGTTCCACATTCCAGACACCCTCCTTGGCCCCAAGTTTAGGATTGTGCCACAGGTGGAAACATACTGCCCATATCCATCTTGTTCAACTCATTCATCATTTCAAAGAACTGTAATAGGTTATCTCTGTGGTTTTTATTCCCCAAGGAAAAGATTTTGAACCTGTTTAATCTCTCTTGATCGCTGTCATCTCTCAGTTAAGGCCAAATCTCTTATTTTGCACAGAAACGGTAAATAACTGATAACTTATTTTTGCTCTCTCGCTTTTAGTTTGAGTTAAATGTTGGGCTTTGTATGAAGTAAGCATATATGTTGGTAATCTACACATAAAAGTCTTTTGTCAGCCTGTGACTGTTAGATTTCAGGCTTCGCAGTTGACCAGAAATATGCATCCAATTAGTTCAAAGTTCATAATCTTAAAACAACAACAACAAACAAACTACCATTGATATATAAGGAATGTACCAACAAATGCCAACGCTACTTCATAACTGCTAATCCGTAAGCAAATAGCTAGTTATAAAACGCACAGCAAAGTGGAGAATAATGCTACAAATAAAGTTGCTACAATAATAAACCTATTAATCATTGCAAAGTAATTTAATGTTTATGATTTTGCCATGACTGCGCTTGAAATCTTGACCATGTTCCGGCTCCACTAGGTACAGAGCTGTTGGTATACAGCAAGCCAAGCAAATCTTTTCCCACCGTGTGTTTTGGATTTAAATGTCTGGGAGGGACTGGTCTTTCACATTCCAATCTAATTGTGAAATCACATAACGTGGCCCTGCTGTAGATCTGCCAAGATTTGTGAAATGCTGGAGTGTAAATGTTGTGACAGAGTGTGACCAGACAGTCGAAACGATGAATAAATCAAGTATAATTAATTTTTAAATGCCTGAATTAAAAAAGAAAATTTGCTGGAGAAATCCCAAGACTGACTAAGCTCAGGGCAGCGAAGTTTTCTGCTCCAGAAGATTTAGTGTAAGTGCATTTACATTATATTGAAAGTTACAGAAGGGAAGCTAAGTCAATGTGGGCATTTGGTTCATTCAAGGTAGTCTCTGATTACCAAATCTGCCAATCAGTCACATGATGAAAGTGACCAAGTTGGTATCTGTAATCCTACCCAGGGGCAGGCTACAATTGCAAAATAAGGTAGATTCGATACCATAAATTAGTCTTTGAATTGAAATTCCTGTTGTTAGTAAACCACTCTCACAGTGCAGTTGTTTGACATTAGAATTCCACACTCACCACCCCACAGTTGAAACTTAATTTCACGTTCCTCCAATTTAGGGCAGCACGGTGGCGCAGCGGTAGAATTGCTGCCTTACAGCGCCAGGGACCCGGGTTGGATCCTGCCTGCGGGTACTGCCTGTACGGAGTTTCTACGTTCTTCCCGTGACGGCGTGGGTTTTCTCCGGGTGCCCCGGTTTCCTCCCACATTCCAAAGACATACAGGTTTGTAGGTTAATTGGCTTCTGTAAATTGTCCCTTGTGTGTAGATTAGTGCTGGTGTACAGGGTTTTTGTGGGTCAGTGCAGACTCCTGTTTCCACACTGTATGTCTAAAGTCTAAAATCAATTTACCATGTGTCCATAAACTGTGGTGGATCTGGGTGTACCTACGCACTCTATATCACCTCTCCACATAAGAGGTTTCTTGCTTTCCCTATTGAGTTACTGCTGTAGATTTGTGAACAGCACTTGCCCGTTTGGATGCCCTGTTATTACAGCGATCCTTGAGTCTGAGGTGGTGACGTTGATTGGACCTCCCATTGTATTATTAGGTAGAAAACATTCACAATCTTGCCCAATGCAGATTGCAGTGCAGCATAGATTCTATGAACTGCACAGGTTCATGTTAAAAAAAATTATGTCCAGCGCAAACTATACTTTTGTCAGGCTTAGTGGTTTTGCTTTCATCCTTTAAATTGAGAAGAGTTTAGTCCTACACAGAAAAATGAACTTTTTTTTTTAAAGTCCTGTTGGCAATGAATTGAAAAGGAAAATGGTGGGAGAGCTTAAATCTATTTCCCATTCACAATGATTTATGCATCAATTAAATCCATCGTCCTCTGCATTTCAAACTTTTGAAGTATTTGCCAAGTTTACTATTCCCACAGTAGATCATTTATTTTTATCAAAATTCTTAGTTTGGATAAATATATTAAAAATGAAGTCCACTCCTAATTCAGAATTGCTCAATTCAGCTTACTTGTCAACTCATTTTGTTTTCATCATTAAATTCACACTTTCTTATGTGTGATGCTTAATTCAAATTATTAAGCAATTCATTATCTTGTTATTGCATTGAGTGGATTAAATCCAAAATAGCGTTCTTACCACTTTCGGGCATGGTATTGGGCAATGACATTTTGAATCGCATGCAGTTGCAATAATTTGGGACTTTTGTTTTAGAGCATAGAAAATAGAGCAGTACATCACAGGAACAGGCCCTTCGGCCCACAATTTCTGTACTGAACATGATGCCAAGATAAAATGAACTCATCCCCACCTGCACATAAACTCTATTCCATTGAAGCGCAGGCGGATGAGGGGTGATCTTATAGAGGTGTACAAAATTATGAGAGAAATAGATCAGGTAAACGCACAGAGTCTTTTGCCCAGAGTAGGGGAATCGAGAACCAGAGGACATAGGTTTAAGGTGAGGGGGGAAAGATTTAATAGGAACCTGAGGGGTAACTTTTTTACACAAAGGCCGGTGGGTGTATGAAACCAGCTGCTGGAGGAGGTAGTTGAGGCTGGTACTATCGCAATGTTTATGAAATATTTAGACGTTACATGGGATAGGAAAGGTTGGAGGGATACTATTGTAGATGGGACATGTTGGTCGGTATGGCCTGTTTCCACACTGTATGATCTTTACACCTCTATTCCCTGCATATCCATTTGTCTATCTACAAGTCTCTTAAACAACACTATTCCATATGCATACACCACCACCCCTGGCAGCTTGTTCCACCACCATCTGTGTAAAAAAAAATCATGCCCCACACATCTCCTTCAAACAGCCCCTCTCACATTAAAGCTATGCCCTCTAGTCTTTGACCTCTTCATCCTGGGAAGCAACGTCCACTAGTTCAGGCAGCACACAGTTTGGGTGTAAATGCACTGGGTGAATGAAAATTGAACGTTGTATGTTACTTCACCTAATTGACTTCAATGCCTCAAATCAAATGTAATCAATGGTAGGAATTGCTTGCACTTGACTATCTGGCTAAAATAATAATGCTGTAAGTGTTTAGCAGGTCAGGCAGCAGCATTGGTGAGAGAAATAGAGTTGACATTCCGGGCCAAAGACTTATCTGTGGATCAGATCAATCATGCTGTAACTGGAAATCAAACATCTATTGATGCTGGAAATCTGTACTAAATCAACTAAATATTACATACAAACTACTCGTTTTCAGTTTAGCAGTAGTTTTCCCTGGCTGTTTCCTCTTCTTCCGTGGCTTCTTCCTGTGTTACCAGTTCACATACGTCAAATGTCATGGAGTCCTACAGCACGGAAACAGGCCCTTCATCCCAACCCATCCTTGCCGACCAACATGCCCCATCTAAGCTGGTCCCATCCCTCTAAACCTTTCCTTTTTATGTAGCTGTCCAAGTGTCTTGCAAATGTTGTTATTGTACCTGCCTCAACTACCTCCACTAGCAGCTCATTCCACTTGTGCCACTTCTGCTAGCTTACCCTTGAATGGACAGGCTATTTCAGTAGTCACTGATAATTGGGCTTCACCTACCACCTAAGCATCTACAATTCCACAGTGGTAGGTGATGGAGATCCGTGCTGGAACACAGGCCAGATCGAGAGCACGACAGCCACCTAAATCCCCATTGGCATCATTGCAGCAGTGTGGAGTCAGCATTTCACCAGCATGGCTCATTTATTCACTCATAAAACTTGCTGATCTTTCATGGAGCTCCATACTGAGTCCCTACTACGGTATTAATGTGCTCCCTTTGAGTTGAGGTCAACTGCACTCGGCAGTCTGAAGTGAACTCTCAAGTGAGAACTTGTAGCTGTTTATTCTAAATAAACCTTGTATAACCTGACATGGTGTGAGGTCTTTATTATTACAAAGACTCTAAATCAACAGTTAAGTTTAGAGATTACAACATGGAAACAGGCCCTTCAGCCCGCCGAGTCCATGCCAACTATCAATTTCTATGTTATCCCACTTTCTCATCCACTCCCTGCATACTGGGGGTAATTTTACAGAGGCCAATTAACCTACAAATCCGCCCGTCTTTACCATGCAGGGGGAAACCGGGACACCCGGAGGAAACTCACACGATCACAGGGAGAAGGTGCAAACTCCACAACGACAGCACCCGATTATGGTTAGGATTGCACGCGGATCGCTGGCGCTGTGAAGCCGTGCTGCTGTGCCACTGCAGAGTGTTTATATATTTTCTGATATTGCTTCTCACTTTATGGTATGGTTCCACGACAGTAACACAGTCGTGCAGCGGTAGAGTTGCTGCCTCACAGCACCAGCAACTCGGGTTCGATCCTGACTGCTGGTTCCTTTGGATGTTTACATTTTAATATTCCCCAAAAACGCTGGATGAGATTTTTCACCAGATGGCTCTGTCTGTACTTGGCCTTTCCTTTGGGGGAGATTATGTCTGGATCAGTTGGTTTATAACCAAGTAAAGAAACAAAAATTGCACAAGCTAACATTGTTGTCAAAGCTGAGGATGAGGAGGGCCAGGAGTTTCGGCTCCTGTCTGCTTGCAGTAATGTAAGCTGGAAGTGCACATGTGGACATGGATCCACTTTGGCTGGAATGCCACTTTGTAAATTTGTTGCTGGCACAAGATTCTGGAACTGTGCTACTTAGTTTAGTTTAGTTTAATTTAGAGATACAACAGAGAAACAGGCCCTACGGCCCACCAATGTCCACACCGACCAAAAATCACCCGTACACTAGTTCTATCCTATATCCTAGACTTATGGAAACCAATTAACCTGCAAACCTGCACGTCTTTGAAATGTGAGGAAACCAAAGCACCCGGAGAAAACCCACACAGTCACAGGGAAAGCGTACAAACTCCATACAGACAGCATCCCTAGAAAGGATTAAAGCCGGGTGCTGTGTGGCAGCAACTCTATTGAGTGAAGAAAGCGAATGGTATGTTGGCCTTCATAGCAAGAGGATTTGAGTATAGGAGCAGGGAGGTTCTACTGCAGTTGTACAGGGTCTTGGTGAGACCACACCTGGAGTATTGCGTACAGTTTTGGTCTCCAAATCTGAGGAAGGACATTATAGCCATAGAGGGAGTGCAGAGAAGGTTCACCAGACTGATTCCTGGGATGTCAGGACTTTCATATGAAGAAAGACTGGATAGACTTGGCTTATACTCGCTAGAATTTAGGAGATTGAGAGGGGATCTTATAGAAACGTACAAAATTCTTATGGGGTTGGACAGGCTAGATGCAGGAAGATTGTTCCCGATGTTGGGGAAATCCAGGACAAGGGGTCACAGCTTAAGGATAAGGGGGAAATCCTTTAAGACCGAGATGAGGAAAAACTTTTTCACACAGAGAGTGGTGAATCTCTGGAACTCTCTGCCACAGAGGGTAGTTGACGCCAGTTCATTGGCTATATTTAAGAGGGAGTTAGATGTGGCCCTTGTGGCTAAAGGGATCAGGGGGTATGGAGAGAAGGCAGGTACGGGATACTGAGTTGGATGATCAGCCATGATCATATTGAATGGCGGTGCAGGCTCGAAGGGCCGAATGGCCTACTCCTGCACCTATTTTCTATGTATCTATGTATCTATGCTATGCCACTGGGCTACTATTGTGGAACCATACCCTAAAGTGACATGCCTTCAGGAAGAGTGATGGTTAAACTGAGAATGTAGAATCGAAACACGTACTAATTTAAGTCTAATGACCCAAAAAGGAAAACAATTGATTCCTGTGGTTTCCACTGATCTCAAAGAGCAGCAACTGAATATTTATAAAGGGCTACCAATGTACAGAATATTTTCTACGTTTAACTTGGCTCTGTCTTACTGCTTTTGTCTGGATCAGAAATTATCAATTCAAATCCACCTTAAGATTGGAGTAGGACACAAAGTGCTTGAGTAACTCAATGGGTCAGGCAGCATCCCTGGAGAACGTAGAAACAAAGAACTGCAGATGCTGGTTAATGCACAAAAGGGCACAATAGTACTGGAGTAACTCAGCGAGTAGATGATGTTTCAGGTCGAGACCCTTCTTTAAACTCTGAATGCATGTTCTCCAGAGATGCAGCCTGACCTGCCGAGTTACTCCAGCATATTGTGTCCTCAAACTAGTCAGCATGCCCCATTGATGTGGAAAATGATTGATGAAGCAGCGTGAAATCGGCTGAAGATATGATCACTTAAATTATCCCAAACCTCTGGTGATTATCTTTTCTGTTTATGGAACAGATTTTCTCAAGTATTCTTGTTGAGCCCTCTTTCAAAAATACATAGCCCATGTGTGGCTTCAATTTTTAAGAAACAGCATCTTTATGGAAGGAGAAGAACATGTTTCCTTGATTAATGTAATATAGCATTGGTTAATGTAATATAGCATTGAGCCAGAAAGCAACACAATTAACATAGTTGTACTACTGTCTCTGTGCATTAACTTGATTATCTTCATGTGTACCAAGATACAGCGAAAAGCTTTTGTTTGCACGCTGTCCAATCACCCCAGTTTAGTTTAGTTTTGTTCAGTTTAGGTTATTGTCAAATGTACCGAGGTACAGTGAAAAGAAAACAGATAACACTATACATTAATATTTCAGCAAAGATTGCACAATAACTCGGTGTGTGTGAGAACGCTCTGTCTCAGTGAGAATGATCTATTCGGTGACACGGTGGCGCAGCTGGTAGTGCTGCTGCCTTCTGGCACCAAAGACCTGGGTTCTATCGGGGTGCAGTCTTTGTGGAGTTTGCACCTTCTCCCTGTGACAACGTGGGTTTCATCCAGGTACTCCGGTTTACTCCAACATCCCAAAGACATGTGGGTTTGTAGGTCTTTGCAAATTGCCCCTCATGTGTAGGGAACGGATGGGAAAGTGAAATAATATAGAACTGGTGTGAGCGGGTGATCGATGGTCATCATGGATTCAATGGGCTGAAGGGCCTGTTTCCATGCTGCATCTCTCAATCAATCACGTTCAATTTGCCCATGGGGAAAAATACATGGAATCTTGATTTTAGTGAGTATCAGCCCAAAATCATACGTAGCTTCATGTGATTTCCACACTTGTAAGAAATTGAAATATATCTTATTTTACATGGGAACAACTCTTTTGGAAAAACTTGGTAAACTCATATTGAATTGTAAGATGGGACTGAATAATAGGCATGGTTCTAAAATTATCCTTCAAAAGAAATGTGGCAATGCATAACAAATTATCTTAGTCTTTTGTTACAACGTCCTCGGAAAATGGATTTCAAACCCAGATGTAATTCTGGAATTGATTTGACTCTTTTAGGAAAGTATTTGCTGAATTTTTTGCATAGCCAGGTCAATGCTTCAGAGTGATGCATATGCCTGTTTTGTATAGCAATATTAGGATATTTACTTCAAAGGAATGAATTTCAGACACAGTATAGTTCACAGTCAGCACTGCAAAGCATGTTTAGAGCTATTGATGGAAAAGTAATTTTTAGGCATACATTGTTTACTTCTCTGATCAATACATTAATAGAAGACAATCTCAAGAACATAATTGCAGTATCTTAAAACACACTTGTTACTTGATAGCAAAATGTTTTGGCAAAGTTTCAATTCTTTCATTGATGATAAACCTTACAGAATTACCTTACAAAGTTAATTGAATCTATCAATCCCCCAGTATAACCAGGAAGCACATGTCAAGAAATGGTGATAAAGTGGCAGCTGTGATCAGACACACACAAAGCTAAACCCTGATTTCATAAATGTTTGTAAAAGCGTTATCACATGACAGCCATCAGCCTTGGTTTATTGAGTGTATCTATCATTTTAGTTAAAATAAATGTTATTCTGTACTGCAGAATCTAACATCTAAGGGGGCGGTACTGTGGCGCAGTGGTAGAGTTGCTGCCTTACAGCGCCAAAGACCAGAGCTTCATCCTGACTACGGGTGCTGTCTGTAAGCAGTTTGCACGTTCTCCTTGTGATCGCGTGAGTTTTCTCAGGGTTCTCTGGTTTCCTCCTGTTAATCCTGGCCAGATTGGAGAGGCTAGGACTTTAAAATGGGGTAAAAGCTTCTGGGCTGCTGGGAAATTTTGTCAGTTTGGAAGTGCTCTCTGCAGAACTGGGACAAGCTGCGGAGTGGTGCCAGTGTGTCTAGAGCCTAGATACAAGCTGCAGGAAAAGAATAAGAACATCTGCAGACCCTGTCAATCAGGTGCAAAATGCATAGAATGGATTGGATGACTGCAAACCAGACATACACCGTGTAAATAATTGTAAATAATGTTGCAGAGTTCTACTTTGCTGAGTGTTGATTGGATGAGGTATTGAGCCTTATCTGGTTTTCTTGCAGATCAGAGTAAATGTTGCTATGTTTGCTTCCTTGAGAAGCCCTGTTTGAATACAATGTATTAGCTGCTGTATTATTGGGTTAGGGAAATGTCTGTTATGTATGGGGTTAATTGATATCTGTAATTGGATTGTAAAGAGACCACCCCCATGTGGTTCGGCCCTTCAAGGTCCCGGGACATATAAACGTCCACTGCCACGAGGTCCCGCGCCGATCTTCTGGGAGAGCGCTTAGGACTGCATGACCTTCTGGAGTGTCTCTATTTGAGCGAGGCCTAGAGGGCTTGAACAGGCAGATACGAGGATCGAACCCGCGGTGGTTAGGTACAGTGTTTAAAAAGGAACTGCAGATGCTGGAAAATCAAAGGTACACAAAAATGCTGGAGAAACTCAGCGGGTGCAGCAGCATCTATGGAGCGAAGGAAATAGGCAACGTTTCGGGCCAAAACCCTTCTTCAGACTGATGGGGGGTGGGAGGAGGCGGGGAAAAGAAAGGAAAAAGGAGGAGGAGGAGCCCGAGGACTGAGGGAGAGGTAGGAAGGGGAGGACGATTGCTTTGGTGCCACCTCCTGCACCCACACACAACTGACTGACTTCATCCACTTCACCACTAACTTCCATCCGGCACTCAAATACACCTGGACCATTTCCGACACCTCCCTACCATTCCTTGACCTCACTATCTCCATCGCAGGTGATAGACTTCTGACCGACATCAGGGCTGCCAACATTGGGTGAGAGTTGAGAGTGAGAAATTGCGAGGGAGCGTAGCGACCGGGGTGGGGGGGGCGGAGGGGGTTCATTGAAGGTTGGTTCATTGTGGTCCCCCCCATGTTTTACAACCAATTCAGCTGGTTAGTTCTATCTCCGGCTGCTTCATGTTGTCGGCGGCTGCACATCCAACCAAGAAAGAAGAGAAGAGAAGAGATGCGACGTCACTCACAGCCGCCAACTGACGCGCTTCCCCAGACTGCACAGATCGCTGTGATGTGGCGCAAAAGAGACAAACTGTGCAGGGACTGAAGACAGCGTGAGAATTCTGTCATCAGCGTGAGCATTGGCTGAAATGCGTGACTCTCACGCTCAAAACGTGAGAGTTGGCAGCCCTGTCTAAGGCCAGGATGTGACAACAGACACACAGGGAGACACACACACACAGGGAGACACACACACACAGAAGGAGACACACACACAGAAGGAGACACACACAGGGAGGCACACATACACACACAAGGAGACACACACAGGGAGACAGCCACACAAGCACACACACACACACCTTTTCTTCCCCCTCCCTTCATCCACCCCTTCCTCCCTCCTGCCCCCATCCTTCCCTCTTTCCTCCCCCTCCCTCTTTCTCCCCTTTCTCCTTTCCTTCCTTCATCCCCTTTCTACATTCCCTCCCCTTGTCTCGCTTTGCCTCCACCCCTCCCTTTTTTTCTTTCCGTCTCTCTCTCTCTCTCTTTCCCCCCTCCCTCTCTCTCCCCGGCCGCCCAATGGGGAGTCTGGCGGGCACGGTGCAGCCCGGTCTGGCGAAGGGCGTCGGTTGACGGCTGTGAGTGACGTCGCGTCTCTTCTCTCTTGGTTAGATGTGCAGCCGCCGGGTGTCAGCAGCTCTATGTGCCGGCTGTGAGCGCTGCGCTGCCAGCCGCCGCAGCAGCCTCGTTCCCTCCCTCCCTCTCTCCTGCCCTTCAACTCACACGGCAGCGCCAGTGCCAGCGCCGCCAATATAGTAGGTTCCCCTCTTCCTACTATATTGGCGGCGCTGGCACTGGCGCTGCCGTGTGAGTTGAAGGGCAGGAGAGAGGGAGGGAGGGAATGAGGCTGCAGCGGCGGCCGGCAGCGCAGCGCTCACAGCCGGCACATAGAGCTGCTGACACCCGGCGGCTGCACATCTAACCAAGAGAGAAGAGACGCGACGTCACTCACAGCTGTCAACCGACGCGCTTCGCCAGACCGTGCAGATCCCTGGCACGCGGCGCAAAGGGACAAACTGTGCGGGGACTGAACTCAGCGTGAGAACTCGGTCATGAGCGTGAGGGCGTGAGAATTTGCTCCAAGGCGTGATTCTCACACTGAAAGCGTGAGAGTTGGCAGCCCTGCCGACATCCACTATAAACCCACTGACTCCCATGGCTATCTTGACAACTCGTCCTCCCACCCTGCTTCCTGTAAGGACTCCATCCCCTATTCCCAATTCCTCCGTCTACGCCACATCTGCTCCCAGGATGAGGTGTTCACACCAGGGCATCGCAAATGTCCTCATTCTTCAGGGAACGGGGGTTCCCCTCTCCTACTATAGATGTAGGTATGTTACAATACTTACCTTCAGTCGCGCTGTAATTCTGTCACTGGCCCTGTGCGCGATTTTGGCGCCTTTAAGGGGGGGCAGGGTTAAAACGCGGGTTTCTCCTACCTTGTCCTGTATTATATTTCGTTGGAGTACAAGCGTTTGCTGAAAAATCGTTCCTAGGGGCGTTTTGTGTTTTTTTAATTTTTATTAAATCGACAAGTTCAGCGCTGGAGTCATTTTAAAAGCAGCTCCTAAAGCCGTCAACGCCGACAACGGGGACGGATTTCACGTACGGGACAGGTAAACGAAAGTGGTTTATTTTAATGTATAAAAGTGCTTCTTAAGAAGCCTTTAATTCACATTTTTTCATGCGAAACGGTGATTTTATTCCCCGAACTAACGGCAGTATTTTTCATGCCGATACGGGGTTAAATTCACCGCAAATCAACGTTCCAAATGATCGCGTTCCAGAAAACCTCACTCGCAAGATGATATAAATGCCCATTAATTTACAGGTATTAAACATTCAATTCCTTCCATTTGGCCTATAAATCCATGACAATGAGATTTAAAAATTATGTTATATTGTGAATTCTTTGTCATCTTTGAGAGCACAAGCTTTATACATTGACTCCTGACAAAGAAAGTTTCAGAATTGCTTCATGGCTTCACTCACTGGATTAAGTCACGTTACCACTAGTGATCATGCCTTTGGTTGCCAAGGCATTAAGCCATTAAATTCCTTCCCTAAATGTTTTCTCCTTCAGGACCCTTCAGGAAATCTAGTGCACTGAGATTTTGATTGGAGTCAGTGATACAGTGTGGAAACAGGCCCTTTGGCTCAACTCGCCCACACCAGCCAACAATGTCCCAGCTACACGAGTCTTCCCTAATTCTTCCTTAATATTTATTTGTGGCTCAATGCCATTTCATTTCGAAGTCTCTGCAGAGGTTCTTTGGGATGTTTTGCTGCACTAGAAGCATTGTCTATGTACTTGTTAATTAGGGGCAGGACAGTGGCTTTAGGGGCACGACTGACATTTTGGTTTGTTGATATCAAATGGAACTACAGCAAAAAATTTACATTGATTTTATGCTTTGAAAAACAAAGTCTTCACAGTCTTAGTTGAATAAGTATACATGAGTTATGGTGGTGGTGGTGGGGGGGGGGGCACTGTTGTGTAAGTTAAGTTTAATTTTGATTAGATATACAGTGCAGAAACAGGCCCTTCAGCCCACTGAGTCCACGCCGACCAGCGAATCCTGTACACTAACACTATCCCACACACTAGGGACAATTTACATTATTTTATTGAAGCCATTTAACCTACAAACCTGCACGTCTTAGGAGTGTGGGACGAAACCAGAGCATCCGGAGAAAACCCACGGCCACGGGGAAAACGTACAATCTCCATGCAGACAGGACCCGTCATCAAATGTCGAGTCCGGGTCTCTAGAGCTGTAAGGCCGCATCTCTACCGCTGCGCTACAGTGCCGCCCTTGAGGAGTATTAAGGAGTATTTCATTGAAAAGGCAGATCCACACAATTATTAAATCGAAAAGGATCATATAGACTGGCCAACTGTAATTATAGGAAATGACAATACTTATAGATGGGCATCTGTAGCTAGCTTTCTGAACATCACCGCCTCACCAGAATAGACCAGATTTTAAATATTTATGTCAATGTTAAAACATATGAAGCAAATTTAAATTAAGTATCAAAGATAAAATATATATTGATACAGTCAGGGTAATCTTCGGGCCACACAAAATGATAGACAGATTTCTAACTGGTTGTCTTGGTAACCATGGCGACAGTGGTAACCCTGTTTGTGGTGCAGAGGAGGTTCACCAGAATAATGCCTAGATTGGGTGGTATTAGCTACAGGGAGAGGTTGGACTGACTTGGATTATTTTCTCTGGAACGCCGGAGGTCGCGGGGAGACCTGATAGAAGTATAGGGGGGTTGCACGTAAGGTC
>JAXLNO010005308.1:20000-34652 GCA_038087875.1 Malacoraja senta | reverse complement strand
CTAGTTCACATTTTTTCTTAAAACGAACACTACTTCCTAGTATTATAAAATATTACAAACATCAAGATGTTCTTTGTTCAAGGAGTTCAACCAGTTTCCTCTACTTACATTTAAAAAAAAGCCAAAGGATGAGATAACAGTGGCACAATTTACTCATCTTCAAGTCTGTCTTGAAAACTCTGAAACTCCTTTCCAAAGTATTATTTTAGTTTAGGCATACAGCATGGAAACAGGCCCTTCGGCCCTCCAAATCCACTCCCTATGCATTAGGAACATTTTTACAGAGGCCAATTAAGCTCCAAACCCGCACGTCTTTGGGATGTGCGAACCCGCACGATCACAGGGAGAACGTGCAAACTCCACACAGACAGCACCCGAGGTGAGGAACGGCGACTGTCAGAGTGGAACACACACACACACACAGAGTTTTAATAGATACTAGACCAAGTACAGACCCGTTGAGAGGGGTGGGGATTAAGTTGGAGAGAGGGGGGCAGAGGAGAGAGAGGGGGAGGGAGAGGGGGGAGGGGGTTAGAGGGGGTGGGGGGAGGGGGTGAGAGGGGGAGGGGGAGGGGGTGAGAGGGGGAGGGGTGAGAGGAGGGAGGGGTGAGAGGGGGGATGGGAGGAGCAAAGGGGGGAGGGGAGGAGAGAGGGGGGGAGAGAGAGGGGGAGGCAGAGGGGGGGGCAGAGGGGGGGGGCAGAGGGGGGGAAGTTGGGGGGGCAGAGGGGAGGGCAGAGGGGGGGGGCAGAGGGGGGGGGGCAGAGGGGGGGGGGCAGAGGGGGGGGGGCAGAGGGGGGGGGGCAGAGGGGGGGAGAGGGGGTGGATGGGGAGAGGGGGGGAGGATTGGGGAGAGGTTGGGGAGAGGGAGAGGACGGACCTGAACTCGGTGAGCGGGCGGCTCGGATGGGGCCTACTGCGAACAGCTCTATCGGGCTTGGGCGGCGTGGAGAGCCTCGGCAGCTCTCGCGTGACGGGAGACGGAGTGACTTCAGAAGCAAGCCGGTGGCCTCCGATGACTGGCTGTAACCTGCTGTGACCTCCCGATCTGCAGAGCATTTTGAGAACGGGGGCGGGGGGGGTGGTTGGGGTTGGAGCGGGGGGAGGTGGAGTGGGCGGGCGGGCGTGGGAGTCCAGCTGCGGGAGGCGTGGCACGAGCGTACTTGGGCTGGGCGTGGGGCTTTACTCCACACCGGCGGGGGAGGCGGGGCCTGGAGGCAGGTGGGCCTCGATTGGTGGGAATGTTGGCATTGTGACGTCAGCAGCTGAAGCTGCGATTATATATTTTTTAAAGTGATTGTGATCAATTTTATTCAAAATCTGGGGAAATAATTGACCAAGGAGTGGATTTCTGAACTCATAAGATAAACCTACTGAAATTGAAAAAATCTCTGCTTTTTTGCGTCTGGTTTTCGAGGAGATACGTTGCATAGGCAAAATGCTGTACACCCACACACACAGAGTTTTAAAAGTATACTAGACCAAGTGCAGACCCGTTGGGTCTGGACACCGAACGTGCGTTTGCGGGTGGGGGGGGGGGGGGGTGCTGTGGCGTCACAGTAACCACCCCCTTTGCTCCAAAGCACGGTTGCGGCGTGGGAATCTGGCACCCACGAACACACACACTCATAACGACCCTTGATATTATCTTAATTTTTTAATTTGCTTCTTTTATCCCATCTCCACCCTATCCACTGACGAATAGCCCTCACCTCTCAGGTGCGTCTAGAGGGGGGGGCAGAGTGAAAATTTAATGTTAGAATTAAAAAAATTTGAAGAGGGGGAGGAGGAGGGTGGAGAGGAAGGGGGGAGAGGAAGGGGGAGAGAGGAAGGGGTGCGAGGAAGGGGGATAGAGAGGAGGGTGTGGAGAGAGTAAGGAGAGGATGTTGGAGATAGGTGAAGGGGGGTGTTTTGAGCTGGTGTTCATGAGTTAAGCTGCGGGCTGTGAAGAGAGAAGGGCAGAGAGAGAGAGAGAGGGGAGAGACAGAGAGACTGGTACACCCAAAAAAGGTGGTGAAATTCAGCGGGTGCAGCAGCATCTATGGAGCGAAGGAAATAGGCAATGTTTGTGGCCGAAACCCATCTTCAGACGTGTTTTGTTATGAAACATTGCCTATTTCCTTCGATCCAAAGATGCTGCTGCACCCGCTGAGTTTATACTTCATTTTTTTGTTTACCTTGCGTTTGGGGGGGGGGGGGGGGCTGCGGCTGCGGCATCACACTCACACTAACCACCCCCCAAACACACAGGCGGGGGGAGTGGGGGAGAGGGAGACGGGGTTGGAGAGAGGAGGGGAGGGGGAGAGAAGGAGACGGGGTGGGGAGAGAAGAGGGGAGGGAGGGGAGGGAAGAGGGGGACGGAGGGGAGAGGGGGAGGAGGAAAGGGGAGAGATTGGGGAGGGAGAGGAGATCAGGGTGGGTGAGAGGGAGGGTGAGGAGAGTTTGGAGTGGGAGGAGAGCGGGGAGGGCAGGAAGGGGGTAGAGGGGGGGAGGGGATGAGGGGAAGGGGAGAGGAGTAGGGGGAAGAGAGGGAGAGAGGGAGGGTGGAGGGAGAGAGGTGGGGAGGGAGAGGGGAAGAGTGGGGAGTGCAGACCAAGTGCAGACCCGTTGGGTCTGGACACCGAACGTGCGTTTGGGGCGGGGGGCTGTGACGTCACACTAACCACCCGTTGGGTCTGTACCTCCAAAGCAGGGTTGCGGGGTGTGAATCTGGCACCCACAAACACACACACTCATCACACCCCTTGATATTATATTAATATTTTAAAGACAGAGAGACTGTTGGCGGACTGTTTTCCCAAAGCGCGTTTGCGGGAGGGGGGGGGTGGGCTGCGGCATCACACTCACACTAACCACCCCCCAAACTCACACTAACCACCCCCAAACACACTCGGGGGGATGGGGGGAGGGGGGGGAAGGAAGACGGGGTGGGGAGAGAAGAGGGGAGAGGGAGACGGGGTGGGGAGAGAAGAGGAGAGGGGGAGGGAGGGTGGAGAGGAAGGGGGAGAGAGGAGAGGGGTGGAGAGAGGAAAGAGAGGATGGGGAGAGAGGTGAAGGGGGGGGGGTTGGAGCGGGCGTGCATGAGTCGAGTCGCGGGCTGTGAGGGAGAGAAGGGAGAGAGAGAAGGGAGAGAGTGAAAGGAGAGAGAGAAGTGGGAGGGAGAGAAGGGAGAGAGAGAGAGAGAAGGGAGGGAGAATGGAGAGAGAGAGATAAGGGAGAGAGAGAAGGGAGAGAGAAGGGAGAGAGAGAAAGGTGAGGGAGAGAATGGGGAGAGAGAGAATGGGGAGAGAGAGAGAGAGAGAGAGACCAAGTGCAGACCCGTTGGGTCTGGACACCGAACGTGCGTTTGCGGGTGGGGGGGGGGTGCTGTGGCGTCACACTAACCACCCCCTTTCCTCCAAAGCACGGTTGCGGGGTGGGAATCTGGCACCCACAAACACACACACTCATCACAACCCTTTTAATTTGCTTCTTTTATCCCATCTCCACCCTATCCATTGACGAATAGCCCTCAGCTCTCAGGTGCGTCTAGAGGGGGGGGGGGGGGGCAGAGAGAGAAAATTTAATGTTAGAATTTAAAAAATTTGAAGAGGGGGAGGAGGATGGTGGAGAGGAAGGGGGGAGAGGAAGGGGGAGAGAGGAAGGGGGGAGAGGAAGGGGGAGAGGAAGGGGGAGAGAGAGGAGGGTGTGGAGAGAGGAAGGAGAGGATGTGGGAGATAGGTGAAGGGGGGGGTTTTGAGCGGGTGTTCATGAGTTGAGCTGCGGGCTGTGAAGAGAGAAGGGCAGAGAGAGAGAGAGAGGGGAGAGACAGAGAGACTGGTACACCAAAAAAAGCTGGTGAAACTCAGCGGGTGCAGCAGCATCTATGGAGCGAAGGAAATAGGCAACGCTTTGGGTCGAAGCCCATCCTCAGACTGGTTTTCTACCGAAACGTTGCCTATTTCCTTCGATCCATAGATGCTGCTGCACCTGCTGATGATATACAGTTTTATTTTGTGTACCTTCGATTTTCCAGCATCTGCAGTTCCGTCTTAAAGACAGAGAGACTGTTGGCGGACTGTTTTCCCAACGCGCGTTTGCGGGAGGGGGTGGGTGGGCTGCGGCATCACACTCACACTAACCACCCCCCAAACTCACACTAACCACCCCCAAACACACTCGGGGGGAGGGGGGAGAGAAGAGGGGAGAGGGAGACGGGGTGGGGAGAGAAGAGGACAGGGGGAGGGAGGGGAGAGGGGGAAGAGGAAAGGGGAGAGATTGGGGAGGGAGAGGAGATCAGGGTGGGTGAGAGGGAGGGGGAGGAGAGTTTGGAGTGGGAGGAGAGCGGGGAGGGCAGGAAGGGGGGAGAGGGGGGAGGGGATGAGGGGAAGGGGAGAGGAGTAGGGGGAAGAGAGGGAGAGAGGGAGGGGGTGGGAGAGAGGTGGGAACAGTGGGGAGTGAGGGGCAGAGAGGTAGCAGGGAGTGGTGCAAGAGAGAGGTGAAGGGGGTGGGTGGGAGATGGGGGTGAATAGGGGTGGTGAAGGGGGAAGGGAGGGGGTGGGAGGGGAGGGGGAGAGGAGAGAGGGGGAAGAGTGGGGAGGGAGAGTTGAAGTAGGAGGGGTAGGGACAGTCCATCTGTTTCCCATTCCCTATCACCCCCAATCCTCTTTCTCTATTGCCACACACGTGACGACGCCCTTCGACACAGGCTGCGGGGGTGGGGGGGAGGGGCTGGGGCTGGGGCTGCTGCAAAGGCATATGTAAATTGGTCCATTTCGATTGGACATCTTTGAGCATTGGGCATTGTGACATCACAAAACGGAACCTTCATTTACATTATATTGCTGAGAGCTGTTTTTTTAAACATTTTGAAATTTCCCCATTCCCTATCACCCCCACACACGTGGCGACGCCCTTCGACACAGGCTGCGGGGTTGGGGGGGAGGGGCTGGGGCTGGGGCTGCTGCAAAGGCATATGTAAACGGATTCATTCCGATTTGTCACACGTGTCGCAGGGCGTCGCCACGTGTGTGGGGGCGATAGGGAATGGGGACATTTCAAAATGTTAAACAAACAGCTCTCAGCAATAGAATGTAAATGAAGGTTCCGTTTTGTGATGTCACAATGCCCAACGCTGCGGGGGTTGGGGGGGAGGGGCCGGGGCTGGGGCCGCTGCAAAGGCATATGTAAATGGATCCATTCCGATTGGACATCTGTGACCATTGTGCATTGTGACATCACACAACGGAATCTTTACTAACATTCTACGGCTGAGCTGTTTTTTTAAACATTTTGAAATGTTTGGTTTGGGGGTGGGGAGAGGTATTTTATTTTAAAAAGCGTACATAAACACGACCGAATTTAATCGGGATCGTCTATTCGTAAAGATAAACGTAACCTCTTTAGAAACGGTAAAAATATCGGCGTGTCCGCGCGCCGCGCGGGCGCGGGTCGGTATCAAAGGCGGCACAGGTCAAGCAGAACGTTCGACGTACAGACGTACAGACGGACGACAGCCAGAGAGTTTTATATAATAGATAGAAGATAGATAGATAGATAGATATGATGTAAAGTTCGGAATTCACAAAACCAAAGCCATGAGAATGAAAATTCTAAATGCAGACAGCTAGTAAAATAAGTTTATAAACTGTACAACTTTGAGTTGAAGGGGCAGTTTCTGTAATGTATTATTCTACATAGAAACATAGAACCATAGAAAAGAAGTGCAGGAGTAGGCCATTCGGCCCTTCGAGCCAGCAACGTCATTCAATATGATCATGGCTGATCATCCAAAATCAGTACCCCGTTCCTGTGTTTTCCCCCATATCCTTTGATTCCGTTAGCCCCAAGAATTAAATCTAACTCTCACTTGAATACATCCAGTGAATTGGCCTCCACTGCCATCGACATGATATGCAGACAATTCCACAGATTCACAACTCTCTGGGTGAAAATGTTTTTCCTCATCTCAGTCATAAATGACCTCATCTATGCTGCCTCACCCGCTGAGTTTCTCCAGCATTTTTGTCTACCCTTTATTCTTACACTCTGACCCCTGGTTCTGGACTCCGGACTCCAGAACCAGGGTCTCGACACAAAACATCACCCATTCCTTCTCTCCAGAGATGCTGCCTGACCCGCTGAGTAGTCCAGCATTTTGTGTCTATCTTCAATTAAACCAGCATCTGCAGTTCCTTCCTTTCTATCACTGAAAGAAATGATAAGAGATGTTCCACAGCATTTTGTCTCAAGAATCTTGTGTTTTCCAAATATATATTTTATGAAGCAAACAGTGTTTTCCTTAGGTACCTGCAGATTCAGTATTTAGATTTAGTTTAGTCGATTATTGCCACGGTACAGTGAAAAGCTTTTACGTTGCACACTATCCAGTCAGCAAAAACATTATACGGGTATTAGTGCGGGTGTCAGGGGTTCTGGGGAAAAGGCAGGAGAATGGGGTTGAGAGGGAAAGATAGATAAATTAGCCATGATTGAATGGCGGGGTAGACCTGATGGGCCGAGAGACTCACCCAGTGAGTTGGGAATCTGTGGAATTCTCTGCTTTAGAAGGCAGTGGAACCAAATTCTCTGGATGTTTTCACGAGAGAGTTAGATAGAGCTCTTAAAGATAGCGGAGTCAGGGGATAAGGCAGGAGCGGGGGTACTGAATGTGGATGATCAGCCATGATCACAGTGAATGGCTCGAAGGGCCTAATGGCCTACTCCTGCACCTATTGTCTATTGTCCATTGTATGGCCCAATTCTGCTCGTATAACTTATGAATATACAAACTAGGCATGATTACAATCATGTGTACTGATACAGGTTTGGATGGGAGGTTGGTTTGCATGATGGTCTGGGCTACGTCCACAACTCTCTGCAATTCCTACACAACAAATAGAACTTGGTGTTGACAGGCAACCCCTCCCGACTCCCCCTCTCTTGCAGTTAAGGGCCTGTCCCACTTGGGCGACTGCCGGCATCATTGACTGACGTATCAGGTCACCGAAAAATACGCGGCGTGATAGCGTATGACGCGGCGTGATGACGTATGATGCGGCTGTGACGCGGCGTGATGACGTATGATGCGGCGTGATGCGGCTGTGACGCGGCGTGATGACGTATGACGCGGCGTGATGGCGTATGACGCGGCGTGATGGCGTATGATGCGGCGTGATGACGTATGATGCGGTGTGATGGCGTATGACGCGGCGTGATGACGTATGACGCGGCGTGATGACGTATGACGCGCGGTGTTTTTTCAAGTGTCGCAACATTTCTTTTGTCGTCGCTGGATTTTGAAATGTTCAAAATCTTTTGGTGGCACCGATAGTAGCAATGTTACAAAATTTTTGAGATTTTAAAAATCAAGTCTGTAATTTATCCCATCAGATAAAGCATAAAAATACGTTTAATTTGACACCTAATTCACTTTCATATCTTCAGTATTAAAAACGTTATGGCCATTTTCATACTCGGAAATTAGCATCTTGTTCCCTATTGCTTTTCCATTGACTTAACACAAAAGCTGTGATCGAGGACAGTCAAAAGCCCATAACTTTCTTAAAAATTAAGAGAACTGAAAGAAATTTTCAGTTATTATAGATTGAAGCATTCTGAAACAAATATGAAACAATCTTACTTAGATGACATGAAATTAAAGCATATAATTAGTTAGTTACCTAATTGTAGCTAATTACAAAATTCAATTACTAGATCTAAACATCAATCAATTTCTTAAGAATAGATTAACATTTTAAAATAGCCTGTGTCCAAATAACATTCACACAAGAATTCACAATATAACATAATTTTTAAATCTCATCATGGATTTATAGGCCAAATGGAAGGAATTTAATGTTTAATACCTGTAAATTAATGGGCATTTAAATCATCTTGCGAGTGGGTTTTTCTGGAACGCGATCAATTGGAACGTTGCATTTGCGGTGAATTTAAACCCGTATCGGCATGAAAAATACTGCCGGTTCGTTCGGGGAAAAAAATCACCGTTTCGCAACTTAAAATGTGAATTAAAGGCCTCTTAAGAAGCACTTTTATACATAAAATAAACGGCTTTCGTTTACCTGTCCCGTGCGTGAAATCCGTCCCCGTTGTCGGCGTTGACGGCTTTAGAAGCTGATTTTAAAATTGCTCCAGCGCTGAACTTGTCAGGCGAATAAAAATAAATAAATACACAGAACGCCCGTCGGAACGATTCTTCAGCAAAAGCTTGCACTCCAACGAAATATAATTCAGGACAAGGTAGGAGAAACCCGCGTTTTAACCCCGCCCCCCCCCTCAAAGGCGGCAAAATCGTGCACACGGCCATTGGCAGAATTGCAGCGCCGCTGAAGGTAAGTATTGTAATATGCCACTGGAAAAATCGCCAAGTGGGACAGGCCCTTTAGAGGTGCATTTGCTCTCCTCGTGAGCTCATTGCACCAGTGTAAACTGTGGGTTGGATCCAGCATCACATCGTCTACACAAGGCAAACTTAATCCTGCAATAAATGCATCAGCCATGCTCCTTTGATCAGAAATCACGGGAGGCTAGAACACTGTTGAACTGTAAATACAGACAGAGTATAAAATTAACTTCGCCTTGCTCCACAGAAGGGTTCGACCCAAAACGTCACCCATTCCTTCTCTCCAGAGATGCTGCCTGTCCCGCTGAGTTACTCCAGCTTTCTGTGTCTATCTTTGGTTTAAACCAGCATCTGCAGTTCCTTCCTACATACTCCACATTGTGTTAAAATTGCTCATTTTAACCTAAGCCACATGCAGTTAAACCTGAAAGTCCACTTAAAAATTGCTGGAAAATGACGTCAATCACAAATTGTACCTTATTTTATAGGCAGAGAGTACAAAATGATTACACCAGTCAGAACCCAACTACTTGGGTCAATTCAATCTAGTTTAGTTTAGAGATACAGCATGAAACTGGCTTTTTGGCTCAGTGAGTCCACACTGCCCATCAATCACCCATTTTAGTTTATTATTGTCACGTGTACTGAGGTACAGTTAAAAGCTTTTTGTTGCGTGCTATCCAGTCAGCGGAAAGACTAGAAATGATTATAGTCAAGCCATCTACAGTAAACAGACAAAGGATAAATAGTGGGCTGAGGGAGAGCTATGAAGGGGAGGAGAAAGTAGGGACTTCCTGAAATTAAAGAAGTTAATTTGAGTGCCGGATGGAAGTTAGTGGTGAAATAGATGAAGTCACTGAGTTGTGTGTGGGTGCAGGAGGTAGCACCAATGCAGTCATCGATGTAGCGGAGGTAGAGGTCGGGGATACGGCCACGGTACGCCGCGAACAAGGATTGTTCGACATACCCTACAAAGAGGCAGGCATAGCTAGGGCCCATGCGCGTGCCCATAGCTACGCCTTGTATTTGGAGGAAATGGAAGGAGTCAAACGAAAAGGCGGAGGAGAGTATCTGTAATTAAGGGTAAGGACCAGCTCATTGTTCGAGGCGTACCGTGGCCCTATCGCCGAACTCTACCTCCGCTGCATCGACGATTGCTTTGGTGCTATCTCCTGCACCTACACACAACTCACTGACTTCATCAATTTCACCACTAACTTCCATCCGGCACTCAAATACACGGACCATTTCCAACATTTCCCTACCATTTCTTGACCTCACTATCTCCATCGCAGGTGATAGACTTCTGACCGATATCTACTATAAACCCACTAATTCCCATGGCTATCTGGACTACACTTCTTCCCACTCTGCTTCCTGTAAAGACTCCATCCCCTACTCTCAATTCCTCTGTCTACGCCGCATCTGCTCCCAGGATGAGGTGTTCCACACCAGGGCATCGGAGATGTCCTCATTCTTCAGGGAACAGGGATTCCCCTCTTCCACTATAGATGAGGCTCTCACCAGGGTCTCTTCTATACCCCGTAACACTGCTCTCACTCCCCATCCCCCCACTCATAACAAGGGCAGAGTCCCCCTTGTCCTCACCTTCCACCCTGCCAGCTGTCACACACAACAAATAATCCTCTGACATTTTCGCAACCTCCAACGTGACCTCACCACTTGCCACATCTTCCCATCTCCTCCCCTGTCTCCTTTCTGCAGAGACCGCTCTGTCCCTGGTCAATTCGTCCCTTCCCACCCGAAACACCCCCTCTCCGGGCACTTTCCCTTGCAACCGCAGGAAATGCTACACTTATCGCTTTACCTCCCCCCTTGACTCCATTCAAGGACACAAGCAGTCTTTCCAGGTGCGGCAGAGGTTCACCTGCACCTCCTTCAACCTCATCTATTGCATCCGCTGCTCTGGATGTCAGCTGCTCTACATCGGTGAGACCAAGCGTAAACTTGGCGATCGCTTTGTCCAACACCTCCGCTCTACCTTTGATTTTCCAGCATTGCAGTTCCTTCTTAAACAAGGATAAATAGTAGAACATTTAGTGCAACTATTTAAAGAGAGTAACAATATGGTTTAAAGGTCAATGAGGAAGATGGGAGACTGCTCTCCAGCTGCTGAGACGGCAGATCAGTTGCCTGACAGCAGCCGGGAAAGAACTGTGCCTGAATCTGGAGGTGTGCATTTTCACACTTCTGTAATTCTTGCCTGATGGAAGAAGGAAGAGTGATGATGCTGGTGGCCTTGCCGGGACCGCGTAAGGTTCAAGATTCAAGATTCAACAGAATCTTGAACCTTAAGAGAGTTTATTGTCATGTGTCCCAGATAGGACAATGAAATTCTTGCTTTGCTTCAGCACAACAGAATATAGTAGGCATAAATAAATACAGAACAGATCAGATCAGTGTGACCATATTCCAATGAATATATATATATATACACACATAAATAAACAGATAAAGTGCAATAGGCTATTAATGATCAGAGTTTTGTTTGAGTTGAGTTTAATAGCCTGATGGCTGTGGGGAAGTAGCTATTCCTGAACCTGGATGTTGCAGATTTCAGGCTCCTGTACCTTCTACCTGAAGGCAGCGGGGAGATGAGTGTGTGGCCAGGATGGTGTGGGTCCTTGATGATGCTGCCAGCCTTTTTGAGGCAGCGACTGCGATAGATCCCCTCGATGGTAGGGAGGTCAGAGCCGATGATGGACTGGGCAGTGCTTACAACTTTTCCGCTCCTGGTCGCTCAAGTTGCTGAACCAAGCCACGATGCAACATGGTGTAGATGGAGTCAATGGAAGGGAGGTTGCTTTGCGTGATACGCCCACAACTCTATGCAATTCTATGTTAACCCACTTTCGCATCCACTCCCCACACACGAGGGCGATTTTACAGAGGCCATTTCGGAATGCATATGAAATAGGAAAGGGCAAATAATCATAAATTACTGGAGAGCTTATAGATGACAAAATGCAAACCAACGTGAAATGGATCTCACTTTCCTTCACCACCTACACGAGATTCACTAACTCCCCTGTCACCACTTACCCTTCGTGACTTATGGTGGTGTGAACAGGCAATGGTACCACCACTTTCACCTCCTCCTCTTCCCCGGGGCAGCCTTGGAGATAGACCAACTCAAGCTCTTTTGATCCCTTGTACGTCATATCTGTCCAATTCCTGGCTACCAAAATAAAACACAAAAATTAGTTCACTAACAAACGAGGATCGACAGATGCTGGAATCTTGAGTGAAACACGAAGTGCTGGAGTCACTTAGCAAGTCAGGCACCATCTGCTGAGGGTCTAAAGAAAAGTCCCAACCCGAAATGTTGCCCGTCATATTTCCTCCACAGATGCTACCTGACCGGCTGAGTTACTCCAAAACTTTGTGCTTTGCTTAAAAACATTCTACAAATCTTACCATAATATAAATACAATAATCTTCTTCTTTTTGTATACAGTGCAAATATTAAATCCACCTGCTGGATTAAAGCTTCCATTATTCAGCTTTAATGTTGTTACACAAATCTAAATCTGGAAAGTAGCTCACATTACCACGTGCCATTTCACTAGGGGGGCTGATGCTGTTATTTTCTTGCTGGTGGAGGCTGGTGGATGTGAAGAGGATGTTTCCACTAGTGGGAGAATCTAGGACTAGAGGTCATAGCCTTAGAATTTAAGGTCATTCCTTTGGGAAGGAGATGACGAGGAATTTTGTGAGTCAGAGGGTGGTGAATCTGTGGAATTCTTTGCCACAGAAGGCTGCGAAGCCCAAGTCAATGGATATTTTTAAGACAGAGATAGACAGATTCTCAATCAGTGCGGGTGTCAGAAGTTATGGGGAGATGGCAGAAGAAGAGGGCGAGTTAGATCAGCCATGATTGGATGGCGGAGTAGACTTGATGGGCCAAATGGCCTATTTCTGCTCCTATCACTTATGTCCTTATGACCTTATGCTTGGGAAGCAGGAGAGGTTTTGAGACTCCCTGTCACAAAGTGCTGGAGTAACTCAGCAGGTCAGGCAGCATCTCTGGAGAACAGGGATAGATGGCGTTTCGGGTCAAGAGTCAGGAAGTCATGATGCAGTTTTATGGGACATTGGTTAGTCCAATTGGACATTGGGGGTTTGTGTTGTTCTGGTCACCACAATACAGGAAGGACATGGAAGCTTTGGAAAAGGTGTACAGGAGGTTTACAGGATGATGCCTGGATTAGTGGGTATGTGCTACAGGGAAAGGTTGACAGACATGGATCATTTTCTTTGGAGCATCAAAGGATGAGCGGAGGAGACCTGGTAGAATATATAAAATTATGAGAGCTATAGATTTGTGACTTTCAGATAGGCACATGTACGTGCGGAGAATGGAGTGATGTAGATCATGTCCGGGTAATGGAGATTCGATTAACTTGGCATCTTTACGGCATGGACATTATGGGCTGAAGGGCCTGTTGCTGTGCTGTACCATTCCATGTTCTACGACATGTATCTGAATCGATGCAGTTCCCAAAAATGACAAGTTGCTTTAGAACAAGAAGAATTGTGCATAATTTAGTAGCAGTTTACAATCACCAAATAGGTAAAAAGGTTGGTTATTAAATAGGAAACAAAAATCTAGTTATGTCTTCTGAAGCCCAGAGGTGAAGCATTGTTGAGTGCAAGATTTGAGTTAGACTCTCTCTTGGATGAGGTCATTGTTTTTTACACCTGGATTTGATTCAATCTAAAAATCTATTCAACAAATGGCGGCACAGTGGTGCAGCGGTAGAGTTGCTGCCTTCCATCCTGACTATGGGTGCTGCCTGTATGGAGTTTGTACGTTCTACCTGTGACCACGTGGGTTTTCTCCAGGTGCTCCAGCTTCCTCCCACATTCCAAAGACGTACAGGTTTGTAGGTTAATTAACTTCTGTAAATTGCCCCTAGTGTGTACGATGTAAAACTGGGATAACAGAAAACTAGTATGAACGGGTGATCGATTCGGGTCCATGCCTTTTCCAAAGGCATGGACCCGGTAGGGACTTAGGGACCGTTTCCACACGATATCTCTAAACTTAACCGTCAACTTGCCTCAGCTGAAGATAGACACAAAAAGCTGGAGTAACTCAGCGGACAGGCAGCATCTCTGGAGACAAGGAATGGGTGACGTTTCGGGTCGAGAAGAAGGGTCTCGACCTGAAACGTCGCACATTCCTTCTCTCCAGAGATGCTGCTTGTCCCGCTGAGTTACTCCAATTTTTGTGTCTATCTGCAGTTCCTTCCCACACTACTGGTCTCAGCTTCTGCTAACATAATCCTTCTCACCTCTTTAACAGGTAACATTACTCTCGACTTTCCTCTCATGCCACTTTAAGAGAGAGTTAGATAGAGCTCTAGGGGCTAGTGGAATCAAGGGATATGGGGAGAAGGCAGGCACGGGTTATTGATTGGGGACGATCAGCCATGATCACAATGAATGGCTCGAAGGGCCGATTGGCCTCCTCCTGCACCTATTTTCTATGCTTCTATATTTCTATAATAGAACAGCATTGTGCTCTTTGTGTGGCACTGAACATTAATCTCTATTTACATCAATGAAGAGAGCCTTTCTGGAGACCAGCAGTGGACAACAACAGAATATTTGTTACCCTAAAAAGTACATTTAGAACAACAAAATAAACTGGGGTGCATTCTTACCTTCCACTAGATCCAGGAAAACCAGAAATGCAGCGTAGACTTGTGAGCTATCTCCAATATCTAATGCCATCATCTCTACAAACTGAAAATAAAACCATGAATTATAAATTATAACATTTAAATTCAGCGTGTTTCATTTCTTTAAAATATCTTTTCTTAGAACAACAGGGAAAGCAAAATTTGACAGGAAAAGTCCCCAGTAGTTTAGTTTAGAGATACAGAGTGGAAACAGGACTTTTCGGCTCAGCGTGTCCGTACCGACCAGCAATCACCCGTACACTTGTTCTGTGCTACATACAATTTACACCAGCCAATTAACCTACAAACCTGCATGTATTCGGAATGTGGGAGGAAATCGGAGCACACGTAGAAATCCATGTGGTCACAGGGAGAATGTACAAACCACAAAAAGACAGCACTCATAGTCAGGATTAAACCCGGGTCTCTGGCGCTGTAAGGCAGCAACTCTACCGCAGTGCCACTCTTAAGTACATTCAGCACATCCCTCACAATGACATGAGGTTTCGAGATACGGCATCGACCTATCCAACACTAACAATCTTCCGGGTTGCTGGTCATCCCATTATGTACTGGCGGGATATTACAACAATACAGAAATC
>JAXLNO010005308.1:0-15000 GCA_038087875.1 Malacoraja senta | reverse complement strand
AGGTCAGGACCCTTCTTCAAAATTAATCTGTTGTCATCTGCCTATTTGCTCCACAGAAGCTGCCTGACGTCCTGAGTTCCTCCAGCAGTTTGGTTGTTTTTTTTTACGTGCTGTGCTTACGTAACTAAAATTGCAAGGGACATGTCAACTTTTCAATTCAATGTGCAGCTAAGTTCAAAATAGGCAAATGTAATAATTTTCACGTTCTGGCTTGAACGTAACTTTTTCTGAGGGAGAAACCTTGTATCAGGAGTGACAGGAATCCTGAATTTTAACTGGGATTAGATTAGATGTTGTTCAGAGACACAAGGAACTGCAGATGTTGGAATCTTGAGCAAAACACCAAGTGCTGGAGGAACTCAGTGGTCAGGCAGCATCTCGGGTAGACAGGTGAAGTGAAATGTCATTACTGTACCTGCCTCAATTACTTCATCTGGCAGCTCGTTCCATATGCACACCACCCTCCATGTAAAAAAGCTGCCCCTCACGATCCAAAAGGGTACAAACTACAATTCTCATGGTAACAATTACTATAAAATCTTTGATGTGGTGACAGAAGATAAAAACGAAACAAATTAAAACAGCCTTGTACATGGACAAATTGTTTCATTGTTATAAATCCTGTGCACTCTATCATTACTAGGCAAAAGTAAAAGTCCTCTTCTTGAGCTTATATTAAACAATATAGGAAGCATAGGCAGAGAGGTTTAGTTTAATTGTCACGTGTACCGAGGTACAGTGAAAAACTTTTTGTCGCGTGCTAACCAGTCAGCGGAAAGACAACACATGACGATCGACCCATCCACAATGTACAGATACAGGATAAAGGGAATAACGTTTAGTGCAAGGTAAAGTACAATGAAAGATACTTTCCCTAGTTGCTGGTAGATTGTTCAGTTGCCTGATAACAGCTGGGAAGAAACTGTCCCTGAATTGGGAGGTGTGCGTTTTCACACTTCTCTACCTCTTGCCTGATGAGAGAGGGAGAAAATGGAGTGACCAGGGTGGGATTGGACTTGATTATGCTGGTGACCTTGCCGAGGCAGCGTGACGTGAGAACAGGAGATGGATAAAGAAATTAAGGGACAGGAGACTGGAAGTTCAGAGTTGCCCTGGTGGATTGAATAGAAAAGTTCTGCAGAGTAGTCACTAAAACTGAGTAGTTGGTACAAAAGGTTACAAGTTGGGACCCCAGCAGGAAAGATGCTGTTCATAAGCCTAAAGATAGACACAAAATGCTGGAGTAACTCAGCGGGACGGGACGGATCTCTGGATAGGAGAATGGTGACATTTAGGGCCGAGACCCTTCTACTGAAGAAACATCCCCTATTCCTTTTCTCCTGAAATGCTGTCTGACCGACTGAGCTACTCCAGCTTTTTGTGTCTATCTGCATTAGTTGCGATGCATTTAGAATGGTCTGTGGACGTGCAAGACACAACATACAAGCATAACTTATCAGATGTTTAAGAAAGAACTGCAGATGCTGGAAAAATCTAAGGAAGTTAAAAATGCTGGAGAAACTCAGCGGGTGAGGCAGCATCTATGGAGCGAAAGAAATAGGTGATGTTTCGGGTCGAGACCCTTCTTCAGACTGATAGAAGCAATAGAAATGGGGCAAATATAAAAGAGCACAAATGAAGGAGATCAAAATTCTCAAAGGAAGGAGGTGAGAGATGAAGAGAAAGTTCATAAATTCATGTCAACGGAGCAGAATTAGGCCATTCGGCCCATCGTGTTTACTCCACCATTCGATCAAAGCTAATCTAGCTTGCTGTCTCAACCCATTCTCCTACCTTCTCCCCATAACGCCTGACACCCTTACTAATCAAAAATTCCCAATGACTTGGCCTCCACAGATGTCAATTAATTCCACAGATTCACCACCCTCTGGCTAAAGAAATTCATCTTCTTCTCATTTCTTAAGGCACATCATTTTATTCTGAGGCTATGACTTCTGGTCCTAGACTCTCCTGCTTGTTGAAACATCCCCTCCACATCCACTCTATCCAGGCCTTTCACTATTCGGTAAGTTTCAATGAGGTGCCCCCTCAATCCTTCTAAACTCCAGCGAGTACAGGCCCAGAGCCGTCAAACACTCATCTTACGTTAACCCAATCATCCTTGGGATCATTCTCGTAAACCTCCTTGGGACCCTCTCCTGTGCCAGCACATCCCTGTTCAGATATGGGGCTCAAAATTGCTCACAATACTCCTGGCCAGTGCCTTATAAAGGCTCATCATTACATCCCTGCTTTTATCTTCTAGTCCTCTTCAAATTAATGCTAAAGGGCCTGTCCCACTTTCACAACCTAATTTCGACCTTTTTTACTCGTGGACATTTTTCATCATGCAAGAAAAACGCCCCGACCTACTTGATGCCACGAGTACCTATGACTAGCATCACGACCTACCTAAGATCTCCTACGACCTCGTGACGACCATGCTGCGAGTATGAGTCAAGGGCAAACTCGGCAGAGGTCGTGAATTAGGTCGTGAAAGTGGGACAGGCCCTTAACACTGCATTTGCAAAGTCAACAATAACAAACAGAATGGAAAAGCAAAAATGGGATTTCTAACCTCTCCACTATGTTACAATGTGGAGGCTCCAATGTAAAAGTGGTTATATGTTGGAAGGACCTGCAGATGCTGGTTTACAACGAAGATCGACACAAAACGCTGGAGTAACTCAGCGGGACAGGCAGCATCTCTGGATAGAAGGAATGGGTGACGTTTCGGATCAAGACCCTGAAGAAGGCATTACATTGAATTCTTAAAAAAGGCATTACGTTAACTTGTTTTTTAGGAAAAGGTGTTACATTAAATTATTTGTCTGATATCAAGTAAGCACCTCTCAATACCATCTTGGAAAAGTAATGTCACTAAATAAAGTCAACAAGAGAAATCTGTAGGAGGCTCGACCTAAAACGGCACCTATTTTTAGTTTAGTTTAGAGATACAGCGTGGAAACAGGCCCTTCGGTCCATCGAGTCTGTGCCAACCAGCGGTCCCCACACACTAACACTACCTACGCACACTAGGGACAAGTTGCTTATACCAAGCCAATTAACCTCCAAACCTGTACGTCTTTAGAGTGTGGGAGGAAACCGAAGATCTCGGAGAAAACCCTCGCAGGTCACGGGCAGAACGCACAAACTCCGTACAGACAGCACCCGTAGTCAGGATCGATTCCTTTCCCTTTTCTCGTATTCCTTTTCTCCAGAGAAGCTGCCTGACCTGCAGAGTTACTCCCGCACTTTGTGTCTATCTTAGGAGAAATCTGAATCACCTCGAGCGCTTCCTATCGCAGTTGGTTGTCACTAAAACAAGGGCTGATTGTTCAGTGTAAGCGGTGGATTACAAAGAGAACAATGTTCTGTAGAATTCTTCCATCTGTTTACTGTGCTCTCATTTTTCTCACATTTACATGGAGTAAATGAGTTGATTATGTGGAGGGCTTGGTTGACTGAATTGTAGGATATTTTAACAGTCCTCTCCATTTCGTCTCAAATTGCCTCCGTTCCTTGTTCTGCCTTACCTGTATTCCTTTGACCTCTGCTTCTTCATAATGTCGTGTGTGTTATTTTCTTTATGGTTTTGCCCGCATTTGCAGTTGCCTTTCTTATGGCCGTGAACAAATCAAATAAAAATGTTTCTTATAACAGACCAAGCGTGAGATGCATTTAATAGGGCAAAATATGAATGAATGCCATCCTTTGAGAATTTAATGTTTTACTGAATGGAGCTTTTAGGTATTTAGGAATTGGTTCTTTCAGCATGTTTCAAATATCAATCTATGAGAGCAGTGAATCTGTGGAATTCTCTGCCTCAGAAGGCAGTGGAGGCCAATTTTTTGGATGCTTTCAAGAGAGAGTTAGATAGAGCTCTTAAAAATAGCTCTTAAAGAGTCAGGGGATATGGGGAGAAGGCAGGAACGGGGTACTGATTGGGGATGATCAGCCATGATCACATTGAATGGCAGTGCTGGCTCGAAGGGCCTTATGGCCTCCTCCTGCACCTATTGTCTATTGTCTATTGTCTATGGATGAGGTTCGATAGTGAAATGCAAAATTATGCATGTGAACCATCATTTTCTTCTGTAGACTTTAGAGATACAGCGCGGCAACAGGCCCTTCGGCCCACCGAGTCCACGCCGACCAGCGATCACCCCGTACACTCGGGACAATTTACAATTTTTGAAACTGAAGTTAATTAACGTACAAACCTGCACGTCTTTGGAGTGTGGGAGGAAACCGGAGCACCCGGAGAAAACCCACGCAGTCACAGAGAGAACGTACAAACTCCGTACAGACAGCACCCGTATTTAGGATCGAACCTGGGTCTCTGGAGCTGTAAGGCAGCAACTCTACCGCTGCGCAGCCGTGACGCCCATTCTCTTTAGGGAGTCCCTCAGGGTTGAGGATGAATTATAGAAACAAGCCCTTCGGCCCAACTTGCCCACAATGACAAATGTCCCATCTACACTAGTCCCACCTACCTGTGTTTGGCCTATATCCCTCTAAAGCTTTCCTGTCCACGTTCCTGTCCAAATGTGTTTTACATATTGTTCTAGTACTTGCCCCAACTATAGCTCGATCCCTATACCCACCAACCTCTGCGTGAAAAGTTTTGTTTAGTTTAGTTTGAAGATACCACATAAAACTGGCCCATCGACCCCACATCTGCCAATGATCACCTGCACACCAGTTTTATATTATCCCACTTTCACATCCTACACACCAGGGCAATTTATAGAAGTCAACCTACAAACCCTCATGTCTTTGGAAAGTGGGAGAAACCGGTGCACCCGAAGAAAACCCACATGGTCACAGGGAGAATGTACAAACTCCACACAGACAGCACCCGAGGTCAGGTTCGAACCTGGGTCTCTATGATGGTGAGGCAGCAGCTCTGCCACTGTGGCCACTGTACCTGCCTCAACTACCTCCTCTGGAAGCCCATATACCCAACACACTCTGTGTGACGAGGTTTAGTTTAGTTTAGAGATACAACACGGAAACAAGCCCTTTGGCGCAACTTGCCCATGCCAACCAAATGCCCATCTACACTGGTAGCACCTGCCCATGTTTGGCCCATATCACTTTAAAGCAGTACCACCATCCACTGTATGAAAAAAATACTCTTCAGGTTCCCATTAAATCTTTCCCCTCTCAACTTAAAGCCCCTGTCCCACTTTCATGACCTAATTGGTGACCTCTGCCGAGTTTGCCCTTGACATACTCGCAGCATGGTCGCCACGAGGTCGTAGGAGGTCTTCGTAATTCTTCCTCATGCTCGTAGCAATGTTACAAAAATTGTAAATTGTCCCATCCGATAAAGCATAAAAAGAAGTTTAATTTGACACCTAATTCACTTTCATATCTTCAGTATTAAAAAAGTTATGGCCATTTTCATACTCGGAAATTAGCATCTTGTTCCCTCTTGCTTTTCCATTGACTTAACTCAAAAGCTGTGATCAAGGACAGTCAAAAGCCCATAACTTTCTTAAAAATTAAGAGAAGTGAAAGAAATTTTCAGTTATTATAGATTGAAGCATTCTGAAACAAATATAAAACATCTTACTTGGATGACATGAAATTAAAGCATATAATTAGTTAGTTACCTAATTGTAGCTAATTACAAAATTCAATTACTAGATCTAAACATCTTTCCATTTCTTAAGAAAAGGTTAACATTTTTAAATAGCCTGTGTCCAAATAACATTCACACAAGAATTCACAATATAACGATTTTTAAATCTCATTGTCATGAATTTATAGGCCAAATAGAAGGAATTTAGTGTTTAATTCCCGTAAATTAATAGCCATTAATAGCCATTTAAATCATCTTGCGAGTGAGATTTTGTGGAACGCGATCGTTTGGAACGTTGCGGTTGCAGTGAATTTGAACCCCATATCGGCAGGAAAAATGCAGGTTCGTATATTTACATAATCACATTTTCTCAACGTGAAATTTTGATTAAAGACATCCTAAGAAGCACGTTTATATGTAAAAATAAACGACTTTCCTTTAGTTGTACCGTACGTGAGATCCGTCCCGTTGTCGGCGTTCACGGCTTTAGAAGACGATTTTAATTTTACTCCTGTTATTAAATTATCCAGCGCTAATTTTAATAAACTTGATATAACGGCAGTCGGAGCGATTTTTCTTCAGCAACTAAACAGCCTGACAAAGATCGATTTGAACAGGCTAGAGAAAACGGCATTTTAAACCCGCCCCCCTCTCAAAGGCGGCAAAGTCGCGCACACGGGCAGTGGCAGAACTGCAGCGCTGCTGAAGGTAAGTTTTGTAACATACCTACATGCTCGTGAGTGGTCTCCGCGTACTCGTGGCCTCAAGTAGGTCACGGCGTTTTTTCCAGCCTGATAAAAAATGTCGACAAGTAAAAAAAAGGTTGGCATGGAAAAAATTGACACTTTTTACTCGTAGGTAGGTCGTAGTAGGTCGTGATGGTAGTCGAAGGTAGTCGTAGGTTGGTAACTGGCCCAAGAAAAAAAAAGCAAACATGACATCATTTTATCATGTGGTCATTTTCCACTCGTAGCTAGTCGTAGTTGGTCTTAGGTGTGGAAGACTGAGGTCGAGGGGGGTCGTAGGAGGTCATAGCTAGTCGTAGTTGGTCTTAGGTGTGGAAGACAGGTCGAGGGGGGTCGTAGGAGATCGTACGAGGTCTTTTACTTTGGCGAGTCAACACGACCTTGACTTTTTTTCATCTCATCTAGGGGCTTCTAAATTTGTGGATTAGGTCGGCCAAGTGGGACAGGCCCTTTAACCTATGGTTTTTGATACCACTCCCACGGGTAAAAGATCCCTATCCATGCTTCCTCTCCATTTCTGTGGGCTGATGAGGACAATAGGAACTGAAGGCTCTCCTGAGGATAGTGCAGATGGTGGACACCCCAAGGTTCTCCACAACATCCGTACTGCTCCTCAGTTGTGTTTAGTTTAGAGATACAATGTGGAAAGAGGCCCTTCAGCACACCGGGTACGTGCCGACCAGCGATCACCGCACATTGACACTACCTTACACACACTAGGGACAATTTACACTTATACCAAGTATACAACCTGCACATCTTTGGAGTGTGGGAGGAAACTAGAGATCTTGGAGAAAACCCACGCAGGACATGGGGATATAATACAAGCTATTCCTGAAGCTATATCTGGGGTTGAAAGCCTGAGAAAATGCCCTCTTTTCCAAAGGCTTGGAAATAGTTTCATTTAGTTTTAGAAAACAGAGCGGAAACAGGCCCTTCGGGCCCACCGAGTCCGCACCGACCAGTGATCCCTACACATTAACACTACCTACACACACTAGGAACAATTTAACATTTATACCAAGCCAATTAACCTACACACCTGTACGTCTTTGTGGTATGGGAGGAAACCGAAGATCTCGGAGAAACCCATGCAGTCATGGGGAGAACGTACAAACTCTTTAAAGGCAGCACTTGGAGTCGGGATCGAACCCAGGTCTCCAGCGTGCAAGCGCTGTAAGGCAGCAAACTCCATCACTGCGCCACCTTGCCGCACCGATAGTCTGCATGCTATAGTCTTTGAGCTGACTGGATAGCATGCAACAAAATAGCTTTTCACTGTACCTCAGTACACGTGACATTAAACTGAGCTCAACTAAACCCTTTGGAACACATGGTTATCGCAGAAACATCTTTAATTTGGAAATAGCTCAAGTCAAGGTGGGAGTTGTTTAATAAGATAACAAGATCAGGCAGGTGGAGGAGAGTGTGGGGAATGAAGGCTGGTACCAGGTTTGTTCAGAGAACAGGAATAGACTTCAGTACCACCTTAGTGGAGGACACAGGCGCAGAGGAAATGGTCAGAAGTCCAAAGAAGAGCTTCGACCGAAGACGTCACCCATTCCTTCTCTCCAGAGATGCTGCCTGTATCTGATGCCGCTGCCTGAGATACTCCAGCATTTTGTGTCTATCGTCGATGTGGAGGAAATGGATCTTGCTGCAAAGAAAATGCTAAGTTCAGCAAAATGGCTGAAGTAGTTGAAGGTTAGTAGCTGGAGGCTGTGGGAGAGATTGAAACAGAACAGTGGCAATTGAATAGAAGAAGAATAGATGGGTGTGGCAAGAAAGTTTGTGAACCTGGGTAACGCCCATGTGGGATTCATTTCCTCTTAAATATCTTTAAAATAATTAATAGCTATTTTACGTGGAGCATTTTTCTATTTACACATCAGAGCATTCCATGTGTAAACCGCTTTCAGAAGTGGTTTATGATGAATACAATTGACATTCAGACATACCACTTTGATTTAATTCAATGAAATGCAAGTGACAAGAAAATATAGCAAAAATTGAAATGTGTGCGCTTTCTTTAGCCCTTGATTTTCGATAATATGGCAATTCTAGGTTTAGTAGCCACGGGCATACACTTTTTTATTTTAAAAGTGCACTTAAAATGGGTGGCGCAGCGGTAGAGTTGCTGCCTTACAGCGAATGCAGCACCGGAGACCCGGGTTCGATCCCGACTACGGGCGCTGTCTGTACGGAGTTTGTACGTTCTCCCCGTGACCTGCGTGGGTTTTCTCCCAGATCTTCGGTTTCCTCCCACACTCCAAAGACGTACAGGATTGTAGGTTAATTGGCTTGGTAAATGTAAAAATTGTCCCTGGTGTGTGTTGGATAGTGTTAATGTGCGGGGATCGCTGGTCGGCACGGATCCAGTGGCCGAAGGGCCTGTTTCCGTGCTGTATCTCTAAACTAAACTAAACTGTTAAAGTACAGCAGAAGCCAAATTAACCAACAAGCTGTACGTCTTTGGAGTGTGGGAGGAAACCGGAACGCCTGGAGAAAACCCACGTGGTCACGGGAGAACGTACAAACTCCATACAGACAGCACCCGAGGTCAGGATGGAACCCGAGTCTCTGGCGCTGTAAGGCAGTAACGCCACCGTGCCGCCCAATTGTACAATGCCGCCATTAATGCTCTTGGGTATGTTATACAGCTGTTTCTTCTCCTTGGGATGGGGTGAGTAGGAAGGAAGTGCAGATGCTGGTTTACATCGAAGATAGACACCAAATGCTGGAGTAACACAGCAGGACAGGCAGCATCTCTGGAGAGAAGGAATGGGTGACGTTTCAGGTTGAGACCCTTCTTCAGACGGAGAGTCAGGGGAGAGGGAATCTAGAGATCTCTCCTTGGGATTGGGGCTTCCACTCTGATCTGTGGGTTCTGAGGAAGCTGATGCGGACAATGGGAGACCCCACACTCTCACACCTGGGGCAGCAGGAGCCTGCTAGAACAATCAGTGTGGGTAGTTCATGACTTCCATGGAAGCAAACGCAATGCTAGCATTTGTTTCGAGAGGACTAGAATACAAAAACAGGGATGTGATGCTGAGGCTCTATAAGGCGTTGGTCAGGCCACATTTAGAGTATTGTGAGCATTTTTGGCCCCATATGTGAGGAAGGATGTGGCTGGCTCTGGAGAGGGTCCAGGAGGAGGTTTACAAGAATGATCCCAGGAATGAGTGGGTTAACATATGATGAGCGTTTGATGGCGCTGGGCCTGTAATCGCTGGAGTATAGAAGGATGAGGGGGGGACCTCATTGAAACTTACCAAATAGTGAAAGGCTTGGATAGAGAAGATGTGGAGAGGGTGTTTCCACTAGTGGGAGAACAAAGACCAGAGGTCATAGCCTCAGAATAGAAAAGACATTCCTTTAGAAGGGAGATGAAGAGGAATTTCTTTAGCCAGAGGGTAGTGAATCTGTGAATTCATTGCCACGGACGGCTGTGGAGGCCAAGTGGAATACAAGGCCAAATACTAGGCTTTGTATTCACTGGAGTTTAGAAGGATGAGAGGATATCTTATGGAAACATATAACATTATAAAAGGACTGGACAAGTTAGATGCAGGAAAAATGTTCCCAATGTTGGGCGAGTCCAGAACCAGGGACCACAGTCTTAGAATAAAGGGAGGTCATTTAAGACTGAGGTGAGAAGAAGAAAAATTCACCCAGAGAGTTGTGAATTTGTGGAATTCCTGCCACAGAGGGCAGTGGAGGCCAAATCACTGGATGGATTTAAGAGAGAGTTAGATAGAGCTCTAGGGCTAGTGGAGTCAAGGGATATGGGGAGAAGGCAGGCACAGGTTATTGATTGGGGATGATCAGCCATGATCACAATGAATGGCGATGATGGCTCGAAGAGTCAAATGGCCTCCTCCCTGCACCCCATTTTCTATGTTTCTACGGATATTTTTATGGAAGATAGACACAAAAAGCTGGAGTAACTCAGCGGGACAGGCAGCATCTCTGGAGAGGAATGGGTGACGTTTCAGGTCGAGACCCTCTTCAGACAATTTTATGGTGGAGATTGACAGAATCCTGATTATTAAGAGTGTCAAGGGTTATGGGGAGAAGGCAGGAGAATGGGTTGAAGAGGGAAAGATACATCAGTCCTGATTGAATGGTGGAGTAGACCTGATGGGCCGAATGGCCTATCTCTGCTCCTAGAATTTATGAACTTGTAAAAAGGATTCAACAAGAATTAACTACAAATTAAGACTTATCCTTGATTGGACTTTGCTGGCTTTACCTTGCACTAAACGTTTATTCCCTTATCATGTGTCTTATACACTGTAAATGGCTCGATTGTAATCATGTATTGTCTTTCCGCTCCATGTTGGACATTCCACACTTTTCACTGTACCTCGGTACACGTGACAATAAACTAAACTCAACTAATTGCAGTATTGATTGGTATTTTTGGTGAAGAGATTTCTTTGTGTCCTCCACAAAACTCTTACACAATAGACATCCTACATAGTCTGTCACAGATAAATACTGGAGAGCAGTTGGGATCCCATCCTGAAAAATGCCTTCGTGAGGTTAATTAAAAAGTCACAGTTAATTAAAAAATCATAATTATCCAGTGATACATATTTTAACGTTTCAAAATTATTCCCATTGTTCTCTGAATGCTTCCAAAGTCTAATTTGCCTTGAAGAATCTATTGGTAAATGTTCCACTAATATCTTCAAAATAGTTATTACTAATTTAACTTGTGGATTGATTTAGTGTTTGCATGTCGGGGACATTTCACGTGCGAGAAAAATCCGCCGTGAGAAGCGGCTTCTCACGGATACAATCAACATTCAGCCATTCAGCTTAGACTTTGATGAAGTGGAATGCAAGAGGCAAGAGAATATAACAACAATATTTAAACGTGCGCTTTTCCTTTAGTCTTTGATTTTCAATACCATGGCAACTCGAGAATTTTTGGTAGCCAGGTGCATAGACTTTTTATTTTTGTAAATGCTCTGTTTAAGCACCTCAGATAGACTCAAAAAGCTGGAGTAACTCAGCGGGACAGGCAGCATCTCTGGAGAGAAGGAATAGGTGACGTTCTTGGGTCGAGACCCTTAAAGTACCGCAGTAGCTCTTGCAGATAACTGAAGGCTTGTTTGGTGGTTGGCTAAATATTGTATGTAAATGACTGGCCATTGTCCAGTGATAAACGTTAAGAGAGAGAGAGAGAGAAAGAAAGAGAAAGAAATAGAGAGGAGAGAAACGAAAAAAAGAGAGGAGAGGGAGGAGAGAGAGAGAGAGAGAGAGAGGGGAGAGGGAGGAGAGAGAGAGAGAGAGGGAGGAGAGAGGGAGGAGAGAGAGAGAGGGGGAGAAAGGAAGAGAGAGTGTGAGGGAATAAGAGTGAGAGAGAGGGAGAGAGAGTGTGTGAGTGGGTAAGAGAGAAAAGAGAGAGACGAAAAAAGAGAGGAGAGGGAAGAGAGAGAGAGGAAGAGAGCGAGAGAGAGGGAGGAGAGAGAGAGAGAGGGGAGAAATGAAAGAGAGGGAGAGAGAGTGAAGGGCGAGGGAATAAGGGAGTGAGAGAGAAGGAGAGAGAAAGGGGAGAGAGTGTGGGTGAGAGAGAGAGAGAGAGAGAGAGGGGGGAGAGAAATAAATAAGTACGGGTTAGGTGTACACACACAGAGTCCCACTCTGACACTCCCAGTCACAACAGGCCAGGGAGGTTGGCGTTAACACACCTACTGGGAACATGGCTGCATACACACATCTGTGCAGCCCTCTCATCTGCCTGCTGCTCTCCCTGACAACGGCTGCGGGCGACCAGCCTTACTTCGCAGAAGAAACGCCGGTGCTGGGAGTCGCCTCTGCAACGAGCCGAGTGTCCTGCTGGCTCTCATCGCCCGGAACGCGGCTCACTCCCTGCCCACTATTTGGGTTGCATCGACCGGCTCGACTACCCGAAGGACCGCATCGCCTCTCTGGTGAGTGAGTTTCTGCTTCAATGGTGCTTCGTTCAACTGTAAAAGTTTAACGCCAGTTGCCATAAAGAGCAGGTCAAATCTGTTCCGTGGATTCGGTCCCGTGGAAGTAGCCGCCAACTGTTGGTTGCCCGAGCTGGATATTGAAAGCGTGAAAGAAAGATATGACGGGCAAGATATTTCCCAACACAGAGAGTGGCGAGTGCCTGGAACTGGCTGCCAGAGATGGTGGTGGAGACAGATACCACTGTGTTGTTCATTGGGCACATGGATACGGAAGGGTTTAGATCAGATGAAATTAGTTTAGAAACAAGGAAATGCTGGAGAAACTCAGCGGCTCAGGCAGCATCTCTGGAGAACATGGATAGGTGATGGTCCGGAACGGGGCGCTTCTTAGAAACATAGAAAATAAGTGCAGGAGGAGGCCATTCGGCCCTTCGAGCCAGTGTGATCATGGCTGATCGTCCCCAATCAATAACCCGTGCCTGCCTTCTCCCCATATCCTTGATTCCACCAGCCCCTAGAGCTCTATCTAACTCTCTCTTAAATCCATCCAGTGATTTGGCCTCCACTGCCCTCTGTGGCAGGGGAATTCCACAAATTCACAACTCTCTGGGTGAAAAAGTTTTTTCTCACCTCAGTCTTAAATGGCCTCCCCTTTATTCTAAGACTGTGGCCCCTGGTTCTGGACTCGCCCAACATTTGGGAACATTTTTCCCTGCATCTAGCTTGTCCAGTCCTTTTATAATTTTATATTTTTACATATTTACATATAATTTACATATAATTGTATATGTTTCTATCAGACTTAGTTTAACCTGGCACCTTGTTCGGCACAGTCATCGTGGGCCGAAGGGCCTGTTCCTGTACTGTACTGTTGTGTGCGTTAATGTTCTAATTCCTCCCCGCGACTCGGCGGCGTTCAAACGTGAGTGGGGGCGAGTACCAGTACTTTTTATCAGTGGCTGCAACGTGTTGTTTTGCTTTACCGGGTGATCAAATACACAGAGGCCGGTGGAAACGGTGGTAGTGGGCACCGAATCCCCAACGCTCCCAATCTGTGAGCACTGTGTATTTAATAACCCGGGGAAAGCAAAACAACACTGTCGGATGACCACAATATTGGAGTGTGATCTGGGGCGGGGATGACATGTTTTGACTGCGCCTACTCAGGTGTGGTTTAATAGCAGGCGAATATTGTCTTTGATTTTCCAAAACAATCTTTATTCTTCAAGAAACATAATTTCCATGTGGAGGGACAACTCTCAATACAATCTTGGTGCCTGTACTTTCAATATTGTTTGTACTATACTCCGTTGTAATAACACCTCCCTGTTCCTCACCCACAACATATAGGCACTATAACACCATTTAAAATACATTAGTGTAAGAAGGAACTGCAGGTGTTGGTTTAAACCGAAGTAGACACAAATGCTGGAGTAACTCAGCGAGACAGGCAGCATCTCTGGAGAGAGGAATGGGTGATGTTTCAGGTCGAGACCCTTCTTCAGACTGATGTCAGGGGAAAGGGAAACGAGAGATACAGACGGTGATGTCGAGAGATATAGAACAACATTTGGACAGGTACAGGGATAGGAACGGTTTAGAGAGATACGGGCCAAACGCAGGCAGGTGGGACATGTGTGGATGGGGCATCTTGGTCGGCATGGGCAAGTTGGGCTGAAGGGCATGTTTCCACGCTGTATACCTCTATGACACCATTGTGGTACCCCTAGGGTGACATCCCTTCCCTTGTTTGAAGAAAGACACAAAAAGCTGGATTAACTCAGCTGGGACAGGCAGCATCTCTGGGAGAAGGAATAGGTGACGTTTGGGTCGAGACCCTTCTTCAGACTAGGATTTAGACTTTAGATAAAGACAAAGTCTCAGATAAAGTCATTAAGATTCTTGATTAGTACGAGTTATGGGGAGAAGGCAGGAGAATGGGATTGAGAGGGAAAGATAGATCAGCCATGATTGAATGGCGGAGTCGATCTGATGGGCCGAATGGCCTAATTCTGCTTCTATGATTTATGAAGATTACTCTCCCAGTCCTACAAGTGTTCACTTTGATTGTTGTACAATATTGCAATGTGTTCTGCACACGAGCGTGTGAACATGTTTCCCGGTGTCCAATATTACATCAGAAAGTGCTGGAGGAACTCGGTGGGTCAGGCAGCATCTGTGGAGGGAAATGGACTGTCGACTCTGAAGAAGGGTCCTGGACAGAAACGTCGCCTGCCCATTCCCTCCCCAGATGCTGCCTGACCTCTGAGTTCTTCTCGCACCTTGTGCTTTAGTTTAGAGATGCAGCACGGAAACAGGCCCTTCGGCCCACCAGCGATCGCCCGTACACTAGCACTATCCTGCACACTAGGGACAATTTGAAACATTACGAACTTTCAAACCTGCGGTCTTTGGAGTGTGGGAGCACCCGGAGAAAACCCACACGGTCACGGGGAAAACATACAAACTCCGTACAGACAGCGCCTGTAGTCAGGATCGAACCCAGTTCTTGGGTGCTGTGAGGCAGCAACTCTACAGCAGCGCGTATTCGCATGTTTTTCAATATTAAATCAGACAAAGCTCAGATCTTAAGGAGACGCAAGGAACAGCATGTGCTGGCATCTTGAGGTAAAACATAACGTGCTGGAGAAACTTAGTTTCTTAATGGGACAGGCAACATCCGACGCTGCCTGACCGCTGAGTAACTCCAGCACTT
>JAXLNO010005307.1:0-152500 GCA_038087875.1 Malacoraja senta | reverse complement strand
CTAATGGTGCTACAACGGTAAATATTCAGCATGCAAAAAGTGACGTAATTACAGAATGTGAAAAGCAACGAAAATTCAGCACGCAAAAAGTGATGAAAATTCAGCACGCAAAAAGTGATGAAAATTCAGCATGTTGAAATCGATGAAAATTCAGCACGCGAAAAGCGACGAACCTTCCGTATGCGAAAAGTGATGAAAATGAAACACGCGAAAAGCGACGATAATTCAGCAAACGAAAAGCGACGTAAATTCAGGAAGCGAAAAGCGATGAAACTTCAGCATGCGAAAAGCGACGACCCTTCAGGACGGGAAAAGTGATGAAAATGAAGCACGCGAAAGGCGATGAAAATGAAGCACGCGAAAGGCGACGAGAGTTGACCATGCCAAAAGTGACAAAAATTCAGCACGCATAAAGCAATGATATTGCAGGACATGAAAAGCGACGAAATTTCAGCACACGAAAATCGACAAAAAATCAGACTGCGAAAAGCGATTAAAATTCAGCAATGAAAAATGACGAGATTTCAGGACACGAAATTCGACAAAAATTCAGCACGCAAAAAGTGAGGAAAATACAGCAGGCGAAAAGGGACGAAACTTCAGGATGCGAAAAGCAATGAAAATTCAGCACACAAAAAGTGACGTAAATTCAGGACGTGAAAAGCAACAAAACATTGGGACATAAAGCGACGAAAATTTCAGAACGAGAAAAGCGACGAAAATTCAGCATTCAAAAAGCGATGAAAATTCAGCATGCGAAAATCGACGACAATTCTGCATGTGAAAAGCGATGATCCTTCATTAAGCAAAAAGCGATGAAAATGAAGCACGGGAAAAGCGACAAAAATTTAACATGCTAAAAGCGACGAACCTTCAGTATGCGAAAAGCAATGAAAATGAAGCACGCGAAAAGCGAAGAAAATTCAGCACACGAAAAGCGACGTAAATTCAGGACGCGAAAAGCTACGAAACTTCAGCATGTGAAAAGCGAGGAAACTTCAGCATGCGAAAAGTGACGAACCTTCAGCACGCGAAAATTCATGAACCTCCAGGACGCGAAAAGCGACGAAAATTCAGCAAGGGAAAGTGACGAAAATTCTGCATGCGTAAAGCTACAAAAATACAGCATGCAAAAATCGATGAAAATTCAGCACACAAAAAGCGACGTAAATTCAGGACGTGAAAAGCAACAACCCATAAAGCGACGAATATTTCAGCATGTGAAAAGCGACAAAATTTCAGCACATGAAAAGCGACGAAAATTCAGCCTGCGAAAAGCGATGAAAATTCAGCACGTGAAAATTGATGAACCTTCAGGACGCGAAAAGCGACGAAAATTCAGCACACGAAAAGTGACGACATTTCAGAACGAGAAAAGCGAGGACAATGCAGCATGCTAAAAGCGACCAACCAGTATGCGAAAAGTGATGAAAATGAAGCACGTGAAAAGCGACGAAAATTCAGCACACATAAAGCGACGTAAATTCAGGTCGAGAAAAGTGATGAAAATGAAGCATGCGAAAGGCAATGAAAATGAAACACACGAAAGGCGACGAAAATTCAGCATGCGAAAATCGATGAACCTTCAGTATGCGAAAAGCGATAAAAATTCAGCACATGAAAAGTGACGCGCTTTCAGGACACGAAAATCGATGAAAATTCAGCACGCGAAAAGTGAGGAAAATTCAGCAGGTGAAAAACGACGATTCTTCAGGATGCGAAAATCTACAAAAAATACAGCACGTAAAAAGCGATGAAAATTCAGCACGCAAAAAGCGATGAAAATTCAGTCTGCGAAAAGTGATGATAATTCAGATCGTCAAAAAGGTCAAACATTCAGCACGCATAAAGCGACGATATTTCAGCACACAAAAATCGACGAAAAATCAGCCTGCGAAGAGCGATGAAAATTCAGCACATGAAAAGTGACGAGCTTTCAGGACAAGAAAATCGACGAAAAATTAAGCACGCGAAAAGTGAGGAAAATTCAGCAGGCGAAATGCGACGAATCTTCAGGATGCGAAAATCGATGAAAATTCAGCACGCAAAAAGCGATGAAAATTCGCACACAAAAAACAATGTAAATTCAGGGGCATAAGGCGAAAAGTGACAAAAATTCAGGACGTGAAAAGCGACGAAATTTCAGCACACAAAAATCGACGAAAAATAAGCCTGCGCAAAGCGATAAAAATTCAGCACATGAAAAGTGACGAACTTTCAGGACACAAAAATCGATGAAAATTCAGCACGCGAAAAGTGAGGAAAATTCAGCAGGCGAAATGCGACGAATCTTCAGGAAGCGAAAAGCGACGAAAATTCAGCATGCGAAAAATGACAAAAATTCATCACGCGAAAAGTGACGTAAATTCAGGTCGAGAAAAGTGATGAAAATGAAGCACGCGAAAGGCAATGAAAATGAAGCACACGAAAAGCGACGAAAATTCACCATGCGAAAATCGATGAACTTCAGTATGCGAAAAGCGATAAAAATTCAGCACATGAAAAGTGATGAGCTTTCCGGACACGAAAATCGATGAAAATTCAGCACGCGAAAAGTGAGGAAAATTCAGCAGGTGAAAAACGACGATTCTTCAGGATGCGAAAATCTACAAAAAATACAGCACGTAAAAAGCGATGAAAATTCAGCACGCAAAAAGCGATGAAAATTCAGTCTGCGAAAAGTGATGATAATTCAGATCGTCAAAAGGTCAAACATTCAGCACGCATAAAGCGACGATATTTCAGGAGATGAAAAGCGACCAAATTTCAGCACACAAAAATCGACGAAAAATCAGCCTGCGAAAAGCGATGAAAATTCAGCACATGAAAAGTGACGAGCTTTCAGGACAAGAAAATCGACAAAAATTCAGCACGCGAAAAGTGAGGAAAATTCAGCAGGCGAAATGCGACGAATCATCAGGATGCGAAAATCGATGAAAATTCAGCACGCAAAAAGCGATGAAAATTCGCACACAAAAAGCAATGTAAATTCAGGGGCATAAGGCGAAAAGTGACAAAAATTCAGGACGTGAAAAGCGACGAAATTTCAGCACACAAAAATCGACGAAAAATAAGCCTGCACAAAGCGATAAAAATTCAGCACATGACAAGTTACGAACTTTCAGGACACAAAAATCGATGAAAATTCAGCACGCGAAAAGTGAGGAAAATTCAGCAGGCGAAATGCGACGAATCTTCAGGAAGCGAAAAGCGACGAAAATTCAGCATGCGAAAAAGGACAAAAATTCAGCACGCGAAAAGTGACGTAAATTCAGATCGAGAAAAGTGATGAAAATGAAGCACGCGAAAGGCAATGAAAATGAAGCACACGAAAAGCGACGAAAATTCAGCATGCGAAAATCGACGAACCTTCAGTATGCGAAAAGCGATAAAAATTCAGCACATGAAAAGTGACGAGCTTTCCGGACATGAAAATCGATGAAAATTCAGCACGCGAAAAGTGAGGAAAATTCAGCAGGTGAAAAACGACGATTCTTCAGGATGCGAAAATCTACAAAAAATACAGCACGTAAAAAGCGATGAAAATTCAGCACGCAAAAAGCGATGAAAATTCAGTCTGTGAAAAGTGATGATAATTCAGATCGTCAAAAAGGTCAAACATTCAGCACGCATAAAGCGACGATATTTCAGGAGATGAAAAGCGACCAAATTTCAGCACACAAAAATCGACGAAAAATCAGCCTGTGAAAAGCGATGAAATTCAGCACATGAAAAGTGACGAGCTTTCAGGACAAGAAAATCGACGAAAATTCAGCACGCGAAAACTGAGGAAAATTCAGCAGGCGAAATGCGACGAATCTTCAGGATGCGAAAATCGATGAAAATTCAGCACGCAAAAAGCGATGAAAATTCGCACACAAAATGCAATGTAAATTCAGGGGCTTAAGGCGAAAAGTGACAAAAATTCAGGACGTGAAAAGCGACGAAATTTCAGCACACAAAAATCGACGAAAAATAAGCCTGCGCAAAGCGATAACAATTCAGCACATGAAAAGTGACGAACTTTCAGGACACAAAAATCAATGAAAATTCAGCACGCGAAAAGTGAGGAAAATTCAGCAGGCGAAAGGCGACGAATCTTCAGGAAGCGAAAAGCGACGAAAATTCAGCATGCGAAAAACGACAAAAATTCAGCACGCGAAAAGTGACATAAAATCAGGATGCGAAAAGCAACAAAACATCGGGGCATAAACCGACGAAAATCTCAGCACGTGCAATGCGACAAAATCGACGAAAAGTGAGGAAAATTCAGCAGGCAAAATGCAACGAATCTTCAGGATGCGAAAAGCGACGAAAATTCAGGACGCGAAAAGTGACGAAACTTCTGCATGCGAAAAGCGACAAAACTTCAGGATGCGAAAAGTGATGAAAATAAAGCACGCGAAAGGCGATGAAATTGAAGCAAGCGAAAGGTGAGGAAAATTCAGCATTCGAAAAGCGACGAAACTTCAGGATAAGAAAACAATGAAAATGAAGCACGAGAAAAGCGACCAAAATTCAGCACACGAAAAGCGACGTAAAGTCAGGACACGAAAAGCGACGAAACTTCAGCATGCAAAAAGCGACGAAACTTCAGGACACAAAAAGTGATGAAAATGAAGCAGCGAAAGGCGATGAAAATTCAGCATGTGAAAAGCGACGAATATTCAGCATGCGAAAAGTGATGAAAATACAGCACGTGAAAAGCGACGAACCTTCAGGATGCGAAAGCGATGAAAATGAAGCACGGGAAAAGTGACGAAAATTTTGCATGCTAAAAGTGACAAACCAGTATGCGAAAAGTGACAAAATGAAGCACGCGAAAAGTGACGAAAATTCAGCACACGAAAAGCGACGTAAATCCAGGACGCGAAAAGCGACAAAACTTCAGGATGCGAAAAGCTATGAAAATGAAGCACGGGAAAAGCAATGAAAATTTAGCATGGTAAAAGCGACGAACCTTAAGTATGCGAAAAGTGATGAAAATGAAGCACGCGATAAGCGACGAAAATTCAGCACACGACAAGCAATGTAAATTCAGGACACGATAAGCGACGAAACTTCAGGACGCGAAAAGTGATGAAAATGAAGCATGCGAAAGGCAATGAAAATGAAGCACGTGAAAGGCGATGAAAATTCAGCATTCGAAAAGTGACAAAAATTCAGCACGCGAAAAGTGACGAACCTTCAGGACACGAAAAGCGATGAAGAAGCACGGGAAAAGCGCTGAAAATTCAGCTTGCGAAAAGTGACGAAAATTTAGCATGCGAAAATCTACAAAAATACAGCATGCAAAAAGCGATGAAAATTCAGCACACAAAAATCAACGTAAATTCAGTGACAAAATTTCAGTACATGAAAAGCGACGAAAATTCAGCCAGCGAAAAGCGATGAAAATTCAGCATGTAAAAAGCGACGAAACTTCAGGATGCGAAAAGCGATGAAAATGAAGCATGGGAAAAGCGATGAAAATTTAGCATGCTAAAAGCGACGAACCTTCAGTATGCGAAAAGTGATGAAAATGAAGCACACGAAAAGTGATGACAATGAAGCATGTGAAAGGCGACGAAAATTCAGCATGAGAAAAGTGACAACAATTCAGCACGCGAAAAGTGATGAGCCTTCAGGATGCGAAAAGTGATGAAAATGAAGCACGGGAAAACCGACGAAAAAGCTATAAAAATTCAGCACATGAAAAGTGACGGTCTTTCAGTGACGAAAATTTAGCACATGAAAAGTGACGGGCTTTCAGTGACGAAAATTCAGCATGCGAAAATCTACAAAAATACAGCATGCAAAAAAGCGATGAAAATTCAGCACACAAAAAGCGACGTAAATTCAGGACGTGAAAAGCAACAAAACATCGGGACACATAAAGCGACGAAAATCTCAGCACGTGCAAAGTGACAAAATTTCAGTACATGAAAAGCGACGAAAATTCATCCAGCGAAAAGTGATGAAAATGCAGCAAGACAAAAGTGATGAACCAGGACGCGAAAAGTGACATAAATTTAGCATGCGAAAAGTGACGAAATTTCAAAATGTGAAAAGCGACGAAAATTCAGCACACGAAAAGCGACGTAAATTCAGGACGCGAAAAGTGACGAAACTTCAGCATGCGAAAAGCGACGAACCTTCAGGACGCGAAAAGTGATAAAAATGAAGCAGGAAAAGGCGATGAAAATGAAGCACGTGAAGGTCGACGAAAATTCAGCATGCAAAAAGTTACAAAAATACAGCACGTAAAAAGCGACAAAAACTCAGCCTGCGAAAAGCGACAAAAATTCAGCACGCGAAAAGTGAGGAAAATTCAGCAGGCAAAATGCGACGAATCTTCAGGATGCGAAAATCGATGAAAATTCAGCACGCAAAAAGCGATGAAAATTCGCACACAAAAAGCAATGTAAATTCAGGGGCATAAGGCGACGAAAATTCAGCACACATAAAGCGACGTAAATTCAGGTCGAAAAAAGTGATGAAAATGAAGCACGCGAAAGGCAATGAAAATGAAGCACACGAAAAGCGACGAAAATTCAGCATGCGAAAATCGACGAACCTTCAGTATGCGAAAAGCGATAAAAATTCAGCACATGAAAAGTGACGAGCTTTCAGGACACGAAAATCGATGAAAATTCAGCACGCGAAAAGTGAGGAAAATTCAGCAGGTGAAAAACGACGATTCTTCAGGATGCGAAAATCTACAAAAAATACAGCACGTAAAAAGAGATGAAAATTCAGCACGCAAAAAGCGGTGAAAATTCAGTCTGCGAAAAGTGATGATAATTCAGATCGTCAAAAAGGTCAAACATTCAGCACGCATAAAGCGACGATATTTCAGCACACAAAAATCGACGAAAAATCAGCCTGCGAAAAGCGATGAAAATTCAGCACATGAAAAGTGACGAGCTTTAAGGACAAGAAAATCGACGAAAATTCAGCACGCGAAAAGTGAGGAAAATTCAGCAGGCGAAATGCGACGAATCTTCAGGAAGCGAAAAGCGACGAAAATTCAGCATGCGAAAAATGAAAAAAATTCAGCACGCGAAAAGTGACGTAAATTCAGGTCGAGAAAAGTGATGAAAATGAAGCACGCGAAAGGCAATGAAAATGAAGCACACGAAAAGCGACGAAAATTCAGCATGTGAAAATCGACGAACCTTCAGAATGCGAAAAGCGATAAAAATTCAGCACATGAAAAGTGACGAGCTTTCCGGACACGAAAATTGATGAAAATTCAGCACGCGAAAAGTGAGGAAAATTCAGCAGGTGAAAAACTACGATTCTTCAGGATGCGAAAATCTACAAAAAATACAGCACGTAAAAAGCGATGAAAATTCAGCACGCAAAAAGCGATGAAAATTCAGTCTGCGAAAAGTGATGATAATTCAGATCGTCAAAAAGGTCAAACATTCAGCACGCATAAAGCGACGATATTTCAGGAGATGAAAAGCGACCAAATTTCAGCACACAAAAATCGACGAAAAATCAGCCTGTGAAAAGCGATGAAAATTCAGCACATGAAAAGTGCCGAGCTTTCAGGACAAGAAAATCGACGAAAATTCAGCACGCGAAACTGAGGAAAATTCAGCAGGCGAAATGCGACGAATCTTCAGGATGCGAAAATCGATGAAAATTCAGCACGCAAAAAGCGATGAAAATTCGCACACAAAAAGCAATGTAAATTCAGGGGCATAAGGCGACGAAAATTCAGCACACATAAAGCGACGTAAATTCAGGTCGAGAAAAGTGATGAAAATGAAGCACGCGAAAGGCAATGAAAATGAAGCACACGAAAGGCGACGAAAATTCAGCATGCGAAAATCGACAAAACTTCAGTATGCGAAAAGCGATAAAAATTCAGCACATGAAAAGTGACGAGCTTTCAGGACACGAAAATCGATGAAAATTCAGCACGCGAAAAGTGAGGAAAATTCAGCAGGTGAAAAACGACGATTCTTCAGGATGCGAAAATCTACAAAAAATACAGCACGTAAAAAGAGATGAAAATTCAGCACGCAAAAAGCGGTGAAAATTCAGTCTGCGAAAAGTGATGATAATTCAGATCGTCAAAAAGGTCAAACATTCAGCACGCATAAAGCGACGATATTTCAGCACACAAAAATCGACGAAAAATCAGCCTGCGAAAAGCGATGAAAATTCAGCACATGAAAAGTGACGAGCTTTCAGGACAAGAAAATCGACGAAAATTCAGCACGCGAAAAGTGAGGAAAATTCAGCAGGCGAAATGCGACGAATCTTCAGGATGCGAAAATCGATGAAAATTCAGCACGCAAAAAGCGCTGAAAATTCGCACACAAAAAGCAATGTAAATTCAGGGGCATAAGGCGAAAAGTGACAAAAATTCAGGACGTGAAAAGCGACGAAATTTCAGCACACAAAAATCGACGAAAAATAAGCCTGCGCAAAGCGATAAAAATTCAGCACATGAAAAGTGAGGAACTTTCAGGACACAAAAATCGATGAAAATTCAGCACGCGAAAAGTGAGGAAAATTCAGCAGGCGAAATGCGACGAATCTTCAGGAAGCGAAAAGCGACGAAAATTCAGCATGCGAAAAATGAAAAAAATTCAGCACGCGAAAAGTGACGTAAATTCAGGTCGAGAAAAGTGATAAAAATGAAGCACGCGAAAGGCAATGAAAATGAAGCACACGAAAAGCGACGAAAATTCAGCATGTGAAAATCGACGAACCTTCAGTATGCGAAAAGCGATAAAAATTCAGCACATGAAAAGTGACGAGCTTTCCGGACACGAAAATCGATGAAAATTCAGCACGCGAAAAGTGAGGAAAATTCACCAGGTGAAAAACGACGATTCTTCAGGATGCGAAAATCTACAAAAAATACAGCACGTAAAAAGCGATGAAAATTCAGCACGCAAAAAGCGATGAAAATTCAGTCTGCGAAAAGTGATGATAATTCAGATCGTCAAAAAGGTCAAACATTCAGCACGCATAAAGCGACGATATTTCAGGAGATGAAAAGCGACCAAATTTCAGCACACAAAAATCGACGAAAAATAAGCCTGCGCAAAGCGATAACAATTCAGCACATGAAAAGTGACGAACTTTCAGGACACAAAAATCTATGAAAATTCAGCACGCGAAAAGTGAGGAAAATTCAGCAGGCGAAAGGCGACGAATCTTCAGGAAGCGAAAAGCGACGAAAATTCATCATGCGAAAAACGACAAAAATTCAGCACGCAAAAAGTGACATAAAATCAGGACGCGAAAAGCAACAAAACATCGGGACATAAACCGACGAAAATCTCAGCACGTGCAAAGCGACAAAATCGACGAAAAGTGAGGAAAATTCAGCAGGCGAAATGCGACGAATCTTCAGGATGCGAAAATCGATAAAAATTCAGCACGCAAAAGCGATGAAAATTCGCACACAAAAAACAATGTAAATTCAGGGGCTTAAGGCGAAAAGTGACAAAAATTCAGGACGTGAAAAGCGACGAAATTTCAGCACACAAAAATCGACGAAAAATAAGCCTGCGCAAAGCGATAACAATTCAGCACATGAAAAGTGACGAACTTTCAGGACACAAAAATCAATGAAAATTCAGCACGCGAAAAGTGAGGAAAATTCAGCAGGCGAAAGGCGACGAATCTTCAGGAAGCGAAAAGCGACGAAAATTCAGCATGCGAAAAACGACAAAAATTCAGCACGCGAAAAGTGACATAAAATCAGGATGCGAAAAGCAACAAAACATCGGGGCATAAACCGACGAAAATCTCAGCACGTGCAAAGCGACAAAATCGACGAAAAGTGAGGAAAATTCAGCAGGCAAAATGCAACGAATCTTCAGGATTCGGGACGCGAAAATTCAGGACGCGAAAAGTGACGAAACTTCTGCATGCGAAAAGCGACAAAACTTCAGGATGCGAAAAGTGATGAAAATAAAGCACGCGAAAGGCGATGAAATTGAAGCAAGCGAAAGGTGAGGAAAATTCAGCATTCGAAAAGCGACGAAACTTCAGGATAAGAAAACAATGAAAATGAAGCACGAGAAAAGCGACGAAAATTTAGCATGCTAAACGCGACGGACTTTCAGTATGCGAAAAGTGATGAAAATGAACCACGCGAAAAGCGCCCAAAATTCAGCACACGAAAAGCGACGTAAAGTCAGGACACGAAAAGCGACGAAACTTCAGCATGCAAAAAGCGACGAAACTTCAGGACACAAAAAGTGATGAAAATGAAGCAGCGAAAGGCGATGAAAATTCAGCATGTGAAAAACGACGAATATTCAGCATACGAAAAGTGATGAAAATACAGCACGTGAAAAGCGACGAACCTTCAGGATGCGAAAGCGATGAAAATGAAGCACGGGAAAAGTGACGAAAATTTTGCATGCTAAAAGTGACGAACCAGTATGCGAAAAGTGACAAAATGAAGCACGCGAAAAGTGACGAAAATTCAGCACACGAAAAGCGACGTAAATCCAGGACGCGAAAAGCGACAAAACTTCAGGATGCGAAAAGCTATGAAAATGAAGCACGGGAAAAGCAATGAAAATTTAGCATGGTAAAAGCGACGAACCTTAAGTATGCGAAAAGTGATGAAAATGAAGCACGCGATAAGCGACGAAAATTCAGCACACGACAAGCAATGTAAATTCAGGACACGATAAGCGACGAAACTTCAGGACGCGAAAAGTGATGAAAATGAAGCATGCGAAAGGCAATGAAAATGAAGCACGTGAAAGGCGATGAAAATTCAGCATTCGAAAAGTGACAAAAATTCAGCACGCGAAAAGTGATGAACCTTCAGGACACGAAAAGCGATGAAGAAGCACGGGAAAAGCGCTGAAAATTCAGCTTGCGAAAAGTGACGAAAATTTAGCATGCGAAAATCTACAAAAATACAGCATGCAAAAAGCGATGAAAATTCAGCACACAAAAATCAACGTAAATTCAGTGACAAAATTTCAGTACATGAAAAGCGACGAAAATTCAGCCAGCGAAAAGCGATGAAAATTCAGCATGTAAAAAGCGACGAAACTTCAGGATGCGAAAAGCGATGAAAATGAAGCATGGGAAAAGCGATGAAAATTTAGCATGCTAAAAGCGACGAACCTTCAGTATGCGAAAAGTGATGAAAATGAAGCACACGAAAAGTGATGACAATGAAGCATGTGAAAGGCGACGAAAATTCAGCATGAGAAAAGTGACAAAAATTCAGCACGCGAAAAGTGATGAGCCTTCAGGATGCGAAAAGTGATGAAAATGAAGCACGGGAAAACCGACGAAAAAGCTATAAAAATTCAGCACATGAAAAGTGACGGTCTTTCAGTGACGAAAATTTAGCACATGAAAAGTGACGGGCTTTCAGTGACGAAAATTCAGCATGCGAAAATCTACAAAAATACAGCATGCAAAAAAGCGATGAAAATTCAGCACACAAAAAGCGACGTAAATTCAGGACGTGAAAAGCAACAAAACATCGGGACACATAAAGCGACGAAAATCTCAGCACGTGCAAAGTGACAAAATTTCAGTACATGAAAAGCGACGAAAATTCATCCAGCGAAAAGTGATGAAAATGCAGCACGACAAAAGTGATGAACCAGGACGCGAAAAGCGACATAAATTTAGCATGCGAAAAGTGACGAAATTTCAAAATGTGAAAAGCGACGAAAATTCAGCACACGAAAAGCGACGTAAATTCAGGACGCGAAAAGTGACGAAACTTCAGCATGCGAAAAGCGACGAACCTTCAGGACGCGAAAAGTGATAAAAATGAAGCAGGAAAAGGCGATGAAAATGAAGCACGTGAAGGTCGACGAAAATTCAGCATGCAAAAAGTTACAAAAATACAGCACGTAAAAAGCGACAAAAACTCAGCCTGCGAAAAGCGACAAAAATTCAGCACGCGAAAAGTGAGGAAAATTCAGCAGGCAAAATGCGACGAATCTTCAGGATGCGAAAAGCGACGAAAATTCAGCACGCAAAATGTGACAAAATTTCAGAACGTGAAAAGCGAAGAAAATTCAGCACGGGAAAAGTGACGAACATTGAGAACGCGAAAAGCGATGAAAATGAAGCACTGGAAAAGCGACGAAAATTCAGCATGCGAAAAGCGATGAAAATAAAGCATGGGAAAAGCGACGAAAATTATGCTTGCGAAAAGCGACGAAATTTCAGAACGTGAAAAGCGACGAAAATTCAGCACGGGAAAAGTGACGAACATTGAGAATGCGAAAAGCGATGAAAATGAAGCACTGGAAAAGCGACGAAAATTCAGCATGCGAAAAGCGATGAACCTTCAGTATGCGAAAAGTGATGCAAATGAAACACACGAAAAGCACCGATAATTCAGCACATGAAAAGCGACGTAAATTCAGGATGCGAAAAGTGACGAAACTTCAGCATGCGAAACGCGACGAACCTTCAGGACACGAAAAGTGATGAAAATGAAGCATGCGAAAGGCGATGAAAATGAAGCTCGTGAAAGGCGATGAAAATGAAGCACGCGAAAGGCGACGAAAATTCAGCATGCGAAAAGCGACAAAAATTCAGCACGTATAAAGCGACGATATTTCAGGACGTGAAAAGTGACGAAATTTCAGCACACGAAAATCGACGAAAAATCAGCCTGCGCAAAGCAATACAAATTCAGCACATGAAAAGTGACGAGCTTTCAGGACACGAAAATCAACGAAAATTCAGCACGCGAAAATTGAGGAAAATTCAGCAGGCAAAATGTGACGAATCAGGATGCGAAAATCAACGAAAATTCAGCATGCGAAAATCGACAAAAATTCAGCACGCGAAAAGTGACGAAAATTCAGCATGCGAAAAGTGACAAAATATCAGCACGCGAAAAGTGACAAAAATTCAGCACGCGAAAAGTGATGAACCTTCAGGACGCGAAAAGCAATGAAAATGAAGCACGGGAAAAGCGATGAAAATTCAGCTTGCGAAAAGCGACGAAAATTCAGCACTCGAAAAGTGACGAAATTTCAGAACGTGAAAAGCGACGAAAATTCAGCACGCGAAAAGTAATGAAACTTCAGCAAGCGAAAAGTGACGAACCTTCAGTATGCGAAAAGTGATGAAAATGGAACACGCGAAAAGCGACGATAATTCAGCACGCGAAAAGTGACGAAAATTCAGCATGCGAAAAGCGACGAAAATTCAGCACACAAAAAGTGACGTAAATTCATGTCGCGAAAAGCGACGAAACTTCAGCATGCGAAAAGTGACGAAACTTCAGCACATGAAAAGCAACGAAAATTCAGCATGCGAAAAGTGAAAAAAATACAGCACATGAAAAGCGACGAAAACTCAGCCTGCGAAAAGCTATGAAAATTCAGCACGACAAAAGTTATGAACCTTCAGGACGCGAAAAGCGATGAAAATTCAGCACGCGCAAAGTGACGAAATTTCAGAACGTGAAAAGCGATGAAAATTCTGCACGCGAAAAGTGACGAAAATTCAGCATGCGAAAATCGACGAACATTCAGCATGCGAAAAGCGACGAACCTTCAGGACGCGAAAAGCGATGAAAATGAAGCACTGGAAAAGCGACGAAAATTCAGCATGCGAAAAGCGATGAAAATAAAGCATGGGAAAAGCGACGAAAATTATGCTTGCGAAAAGCGACGAAATTTCAGAACGTGAAAAGCGACGAAAATTCAGCACGGGAAAAGTGACGAACATTGAGAACGCGAAAAGCGATGAAAATGAAGCACTGGAAAAGCGACGAAAATTCAGCATGCGAAAAGCGATGAACCTTCAGTATGCGAAAAGTGATGCAAATGAAACACGCGAAAAGCGCCGATAATTCAGCACATGAAAATCGACGTAAGTTCAGGATGCGAAAAGTGACGAAACTTCAGCATGCGAAAAGCGACGAACCTTCAGGACGCGAAAAGTGATGAAAATGAAGCATGCGAAAGGCGATGAAAATGAAGCTCGTGAAAGGCGATGAAAATGAAGCACGCGAAAAGCGACAAAAATTCAGCACGTATAAAGCGACGATATTTCAGGACGTGAAAAGTGACGAAATTTCAGCACACGAAAATCGACGAAAAATCAGCCTGCACAAAGCAATAAAAATTCAGCACATGAAAAGTGACGAGCTTTCAGGACGCGAAAATCAACGAAAATTCAGCACGTGAAAATTAAGGAAAATTCAGCAGGCAAAATGCGACGAATCTTCCGGATGCGAAAATCAACGAAAATTCAGCATGGGAAAATCGACAAAAATTCAGCACGCGAAAAGCGACGAAAATTCAGCATGCGAAAAGTGACAAAAATTCAGCACGCGAAAAGTGACAAAAATTCAGCACGCGAAAAGTGATGAACCTTCAGGACGCGAAAAGCAATGAAAATGAAGCACGGGAAAAGCGATGAAAATTCAGCTTGCGAAAAGAGACGGAAATTCAGCACGCGAAAAGTGACGAAATTTCAGAACGTGAAAAGCGACGAAAATTCAGCACGCGAAAAGTGATGAAACTTCAGCATGCGGAAAGCGACGAACCTTCAGGCGCGAAAAGCGACGAAAATTCAGCAAGCGAAAAGTGACGAACCTTCAGTATGCGAAAAGTGATGAAAATGAAACACGTGAAAAGCGACGATAATTCAGCACGCGAAAAGTGACGAAAATTCAGCATGCGAAAAGCGACGAAAATTCAGCACACAAAAAGTGACGTAAATTCATGTCGCGAAAAGCATGCGAAAAGTGACGAAACTTCAGCACATGAAAAGCAACGAAAATTCAGCATGCGAAAAGTGAAAAAAATACAGCACATGAAAAGCGACGAAAACTCAGCCTGCGAAAAGCTATGAAAATTCAGCACGACAAAAGTTATGAACCTTCAGGACGCGAAAAGCGATGAAAATTCAGCACGCGAAAAGTGACGAAATTTCAGAACGTGAAAAGCGATGAAAATTCTGCACGCGAAAAGTGACGAAAATTCAGCATGCGAAAATCGACGAAAATTCAGCATGCGTAAAGCGATGAACCTTCAGGACGCGAAATGCAATGAAAATGAAGCACTGGAAAAGCGACGAAAATTCAGCATGCGAAAAGCAACGAACCTTCAGTAAACGAAAAGTGATGAAAATGAAACACGCGAAAAGCGACAATAATTCAGCACATGAAAGGCGACGTAAATTCATGATGCAAAAAGCGACGAAACTTCAGCACACGAAAATCGATGAAAAATCAGCCTGCACAAAGCGATAAAAATTCAGCACATGAAAAGTGACGAGCTTTCAGGACAAAAATCGATGAAAATTCAGCACGCGAAAAGTGGGGGAAATTCAGCAGGCGAAATGCGACGAATCTTCAGGAAGCGAAAAGCGACGAAAATTCAGCATGCAAAAAACGACAAAAATTCAGCACGCGAAAAGTGACGTAAAATCAAGACGCGAAAAGCAACAAAACATCGGGACATAAACCGACGAAAATCTCAGCACGTACAAAGCGACAAAATCGACGAAAAGTGAGGAAAATTCAGCAGGCAAAATGCAACGAATCTTCAGGATGCGAAAAGCGACGAAAATTCAGGACGCGAAAAGTGACGAAAATTCAGCATGCGAAAATCGACAAAAATTCAGCACGCGAAAAGCGATGAAAATTCAGCATGCGAAAAGTGACAAAAATTCAGCACGCGGAAAGTGACAAAAATTCAGCATGCGGAAAGTGACGAACATTCAGGACGCGAAAAGCAATGAAAATGAAGCACGGGAAAAGCGATGAAAATTCAGCTTGCGAAAAGCGACGAAAATTCAGCACGCGAAAAGTGAAAAAAATACAACACATGAAAAGCGACGAAAACTCAGCCTGCGAAAAGCTATGAAAATTCAGCACGACAAAAGTTATGAACCTTCAGGACGCGAAAAGCGATGAAAATTCAGCACGCGCAAAGTGACGAAATTTCAGAACGTGAAAAGCGATGAAAATTCTGCACGCGAAAAGTGCCGAAAATTCAGCATGCGAAAATCGACGAACATTCAGCATGCGAAAAGCGACGAACCTTCAGGACACGAAAAGCGATGAAAATTCAGCACGCGAAAAGTGACGAAATTTCAGAACGTGAAAAGCGATGAAAATTCTGCACGCGAAAAGTGACGAAAATTCAGCATGCGAAAATCGACGAAAATTGAGCATGCGAAAAGCGATGAACCTTCAGGACGCGAAATGCAATGAAAATGAAGCACGGGAAAAGCGACGAAAATTCAGCATGCGAAAAGCGACGAACCTTCAGTAAACGAAAAGTGATGAAAATGAAACACGCGAAAAGCGACAATAATTCAGCACATGAAAGGCGACGTAAATTCATGATGCAAAAAGCGACGAAACTTCAGCACACGAAAATCGATGAAAAATCAGCCTGCACAAAGCGATAAAAATTCAGCACATGAAAAGTGACGAGCTTTCAGGACAAAAATCGATGAAAATTCAGCACGCGAAAAGTGGGGGAAATTCAGCAGGCGAAATGCGACGAATCTTCAGGAAGCGAAAAGCGACGAAAATTCAGCATGCAAAAAACGACAAAAATTCAGCACGCGAAAAGTGACGTAAAATCAAGACGCGAAAAGCAACAAAACATCGGGACATAAACCGACGAAAATCTCAGCACGTACAAAGCGACAAAATCGACGAAAAGTGAGGAAAATTCAGCAGGCAAAATGCAACGAATCTTCAGGATGCGAAAAGCGACGAAAATTCAGGACGCGAAAAGTGACGAAAATTCAGCATGCGAAAATCGACAAAAATTCAGCACGCGAAAAGCGATGAAAATTCAGCATGCGAAAAGTGACAAAAATTCAGCACGCGAAAAGTGACAAAAATTCAGCATGCGGAAAGTGACGAACATTCAGGACGTGAAAAGCAATGAAAATGAAGCACGGGAAAAGCGATGAAAATTCAGCTTGCGAAAAGCGACGAAAATTCAGCACGCGAAAAGTGAAAAAAATACAACACATGAAAAGCGACGAAAACTCAGCCTGCGAAAAGCTATGAAAATTCAGCACGACAAAAGTTATGAACCTTCAGGACGCGAAAAGCGATGAAAATTCAGCACGCGCAAAGTGACGAAATTTGAGAACGTGAAAAGCGATGAAAATTCTGCACGCGAAAAGTGCCGAAAATTCAGCATGCGAAAATCGACGAACATTCAGCATGCGAAAAGCGACGAACCTTCAGGACGCGAAAAGCGATGAAAATTCAGCACGCGAAAAGTGACGAAATTTCAGAACGTGAAAAGCGATGAAAATTCTGCACGCGAAAAGTGACGAAAATTCAGCATGCGAAAATCGACGAAAATTCAGCATGCGAAAAGCGATGAACCTTCAGGATGCGAAATGCAATGAAAATGAAGCACTGGAAAAGTGACGAAAATTCAGCATGCGAAAAGCGACGAACCTTCAGTAAACGAAAAGTGATGAAAATGAAACACGCGAAAAGCGACAATAATTCAGCACATGAAAGGCGACGTAAATTCATGATGCAAAAAGCGACGAAACTTCAGCACACGAAAATCGATGAAAAATCAGCCTGCACAAAGCGATAAAAATTCAGCACATGAAAAGTGACGAGCTTTCAGGACAAAAATCGATGAAAATTCAGCACGCGAAAAGTGGGGGAAATTCAGCAGGCGAAATGCGACGAATCTTCAGGAAGCGAAAAGCGACGAAAATTCAGCATGCGAAAAGCGACGAACCTTAAGGACGCTAAAAGCGATGAAAATGAAGCACTGGAAAAGCGACGAAAATTCAGCATGCGAAAAGCGATGAAAATAAAGCATGGGAAAAGCGACGAAAATTATGCTTGCGAAAAGCGACGAAATTTCAGAACGTGAAAAGCGACGAAAATTCAGCACGGGAAAAGTGACGAACATTGAGAACGCGAAAAGCGATGAAAATGAAGCACTGGAAAAGCGACGAAAATTCAGCATGCGAAAAGCAATGAACCAGTATGCGAAAAGTGATGCAAATGAAACACGCGAAAAGCGCCGATAATTCAGCACATGAAAAGCGACGTAAGTTCAGGATGCGAAAAGTGACGAAACTTCAGCATGCGAAAAGCGACGAACCTTCAGGACGCGAAAAGTGATGAAAATGAAGCATGCGAAAGGCGATGAAAATGAAGCTCGTGAAAGGCGATGAAAATGAAGCACGCGAAAAGCGACAAAATTCAGCACGGAAAAGCGATGAACTAGGACGCGAAATGCAATGAAAATGAAGCACTGGAAAAGCGACAAAAATTCAGCACGTATAAAGCGACGATATTTCAGGACATGAAAAGTGACGAAATTTCAGCACACGAAAATCGACGAAAAATCAGCCTGCGCAAAGCAATAAAAATTCAGCACATGAAAAGTGACGAGCTTTCAGGACGCGAAAATCAACGAAAATTCAGCACGCGAAAATTAAGGAAAATTCAGCAGGCAAAATGCGACGAATCTTCCGGATGCGAAAATCAACGAAAATTCAGCATGCGAAAATCGACAAAAATTCAGCACGCGAAAAGCGACGAAAATTCAGCATGCGAAAAGTGACAAAAATTCAGCACGCGAAAAGTGACAAAAATTCAGCACGCAAAAAGTGATGAACTTTCAGGACGCGAAAAGCAATGAAAATGAAGCACGGGAAAAGCGATGAAAATTCAGCTTGCGAAAAGAGACGAAAATTCAGCACTCGAAAAGTGACGAAATTTCAGAACGTGAAAAGCGACGAAAATTCAGCACGCGAAAAGTAATGAAACTTCAGCATGCGGAAAGCGACGAACCTTCAGGACGCGAAAAGCGACGAAAATTCAGCAAGCGAAAAGTGACGAACCTTCAGTATGCGAAAAGTGATGAAAATGGAACACGCGAAAAGCGACGATAATTCAGCACGCGAAAAGTGACGAAAATTCAGCATGCGAAAAGCGACGAAAATTCAGCACACAAAAAGTGACGTAAATTCATGTCGCGAAAAGCGACGAAACTTCAGCATGCGAAAAGTGACGAAACTTCAGCACATGAAAAGCAACGAAAATTCAGCATGCGAAAAGTGAAAAAAATACAACACATGAAAAGCGACGAAAACTCAGCCTGCGAAAAGCTATGAAATTTCAGCACGACAAAAGTTATGAACCTTCAGGACGCGAAAAGCGATGAAAATTCAGCACGCGCAAAGTGACGAAATTTCAGAACGTGAAAAGCGATGAAAATTCTGCACGCGAAAAGTGACGAAAATTCAGCATGCGAAAATCGACGAACATTCAGCATGCGAAAACCGACGAACCTTCAGGACGCGAAAAGCGATGAAAATGAAGCACTGGAAAAGCGACGAAAATTCAGCATGCGAAAAGCGATGAAAATAAAGCATGGGAAAAGCGACGAAAATTATGCTTGCGAAAAGCGACGAAATTTCAGAACGTGAAAAGCGACGAAAATTCAGCACGGGAAAAGTGACGAACATTGAGAATGCGAAAAGCGATGAAAATGAAGCACTGGAAAGGCGACGAAAATTCAGCATGCGAAAAGCGATGAACCTTCAGTATGCGAAAAGTGATGCAAATGAAACACGCGAAAAGCGCCGATAATTCAGCACATGAAAAGCGACGTAAGTTCAGGATGCAAAAAGTGACGAAACTTCAGCATGCGAAAAGCGACGAACCTTCAGGACGCGAAAAGTGATGAAAATGAAGCATGCGAAAGGCGATGAAAATGAAGCTCGTGAAAGGCGATGAAAATGAAGCACGCGAAAAGCGACAAAAATTCAGCACGGAAAAGCGATGAACTAGGACGCGAAATGCAATGAAAATGAAGCACTGGAAAAGCGACGAAAATTCAGCATGCGAAAAGCGACGAACCTTCAGTAAACGAAAAGTGATGAAAATGAAACACGCGAAAAGCGACAAAAATTCAGCAGGCGAAATGCGACGAATCTTCAGGAAGCGAAAAGCGACGAAAATTCAGCATGCGAAAAACGACAAAAATTCATCACGCGAAAAGTGACGTAAAATCAAGACGCGAAAAGCAACAAAACATCGGGACATAAACCGACGAAAATCTCAGCATGTACAAAGCGACAAAATCGACGAAAAGTGAGGAAAATTCAGCAGGCAAAATGCAACGAATCTTCAGGATGCGAAAAGCGACGAAAATTCAGGACGCGAAAAGTGACGAAAATTCAGCATGCGAAAATCGACAAAAATTCAGCACGCGAAAAGCGATGAAAATTCAGCATGCGAAAAGTGACAAAAATTCAGCACGCGAAAAGTGACAAAAATTCAGCACGCGGAAAGTGACGACCATTCAGGACGCGAAAAGCAATGAAAATGAAGCACGGGAAAAGCGATGAAAATTCAGCTTGCGAAAAGCGACGAAAATTCAGCACGCGAAAAGTGACGAAATTTCAGAACGTGAAAAGCGACGAAAATTCAGCACGCGAAAAGTGACGAAACTTCAGCATGCGGAAAGCGACAAACCTTCGTGACGCGAAAAGCGACGAAAATTCAGCAAGCGAAAAGTGACGAACCTTCAGTATGCGAACAGTGATGAAAATGAAACACGCGAAAAGCGACGATAATTCAGCACGTGAAAAGTGACGAAAATTCAGCATGCGAAAAGCGATGAAAATTCAGCACACAAAAAGTGACGTAAATTCATGTCGCGAAAAGCGACGAAACTTCAGCACGCGAAAAGCGACGAAACTTCAGCACATGAAAAGCAACGAAAATTCAGCATGCGAAAAGTGAAAAAAATACAGCACATGAAAAGCGACGAAAACAGCCTGCGAAAAGCTATGAAAATTCAGCACGACAAAAGTTATGAACCTTCAGGATGCGAAAAGCGATGAAAATTCAGCACGCGAAAAGTGACGAAATTGCAGAACGTGAAAAGCGATGAAAATTCTGCACGCGAAAAGTGACGAAAATTCAGCATGCGAAAATCGACGAAAATTTAGCATGCGAAAATCGACAAAAATTCAGCACGCGAAAAGCGATGAAAATTCAGCATGCGAAAAGTGACAAAAATTCAGCACGCGAAAAGTGACAAAAATTCAGCACGCGGAAAGTGACGAACATTCAGGACGTGAAAAGCAATGAAAATCAAGCACGGGAAAAGCGATGAAAATTCAGCTTGCGAAAAGCGACGAAAATTCAGCACGCGAAAAGTGACGAAATTTCAGAACATGAAAAGCGACGAAAATTCAGCATGCGAAAAGTGACGAAACTTCAGCATGCGGAAAGCGACAAACCTTCAGGACGCGAAAAGCGACGAAAATTCAGCAAGCCAAAAGTGACGAACCTTCAGTATGCGAACAGTGATGAAAATGAAACACGCGAAAAGCGACGATAATTCAGCACGTGAAAAGTGACGAAAATTCAGCATGCGAAAAGCGATGAAAATTCAGCACACAAAAAGTGACGTAAATTCATGTCGCGAAAAGCGACGAAACTTCAGCACGCGAAAAGCGACGAAACTTCAGCACATGAAAAGCAACGAAAATCCAGCATGCGAAAAGTGAAAAAAATACAGCACATGAAAAGCGACGAAAACAGCCTGCGAAAAGCTATGAAAATTCAGCACGACAAAAGTTATGAACCTTCAGGACGCGAAAAGCGATGAAAATTCAGCACGCGAAAAGTGACGAAATTTCAGAACGTGAAAAGCGATGAAAATTCTGCACGCGAAAAGTGACGAAAATTCAGCATGCGAAAATCGACGAAAATTCAGCATGCGAAAAGCGATGAACCTTCAGGACACGAAATGCAATGAAAATGAAGCACTGGAAAAGCGACGAAAATTCAGCATGCGAAAAGCGACGAACCTTCAGTAAACGAAAAGTGATGAAAATGAAACACGCGAAAAGCGACAATAATTCAGCACATGAAAAGCGACGTAAATTCATGATGCAAAAAGCGACGAAACTTCAGCACACGAAAATCAATGAAAAATCAGCCTGCACAAAGCGATAAAAATTCAGCACATGAAAAGTGACGAGCTTTCAGGACACAAAAATCGATGAAAATTCAGCACGCGAAAAGTGGGGAAAATTCAGCAGGCGAAATGCGACGAATCTTCAGGAAGCGAAAAGCGACGAAAATTCAGCATGCGAAAAACGACAAAAATTCAGCACGCGAAAAGTGACGTAAAATCAAGACGCGAAAAGCAACAAAACATCGGGACATAAACCGACGAAAATCTCAGCACGTACAAAGCGACAAAATCGACGAAAAGTGAGGAAAATTCAGCAGGCAAAATGCAACGAATCTTCAGGATGCGAAAAGCGATGAAAATTCAGGACGCGAAAAGTGACGAAAATTCAGCACGCGAAAAGTGACAAAAATTCAGCACGCGGAAAGTGACGAACATTCAGGACGCGAAAAGCAATGAAAATGAAGCACGGGAAAAGCGATGAAAATTCAGCTTGCGAAAAGCGACGAAAATTCGGCACGCGAAAAGTGACGAAATTTCAGAACGTGAAAAGCGACGAAAATTCAGCACGCGAAAAGTGACGAAACTTCAGCATGCGGAAAGCGACAAACCTTCAGGACGCGAAAAGCGACGAAAATTCAGCATGCGAAAAGTGACGAACCTTCAGTATGCGAACAGTGATGAAAATGAAACACGCGAAAAGCGACGATAATTCAGCACGTGAAAAGTGACGAAAATTCAGCATGCGAAAAGCGATGAAAATTCAGCACACAAAAAGTGACGTAAATTCATGTCGCAAAAAGCGATGAAACTTCAGCACGCGAAAAGCGACGAAACTTCAGCACATGAAAAGCAATGAAAATTCAGCATGCGAAAAGTGAAAAAAATACAGCACATGAAAAGCGACGAAAACAGCCTGCGAAAAGCTATGAAAATTCAGCACGACAAAAGTTATGAACCTTCAGGACGCAAAAAGCGATGAAAATTCAGCACGCGAAAGGCGAAACACTTCTCAGAACGTGAAAAGCGATGAAAATTCAGCATGCAAAAAGTGACAAAAATTCAGCACGCGAAAAGTGACAAAAATTCAGCACGCGAAAAGTGATGAACCTTCAGGACGCGAAAAGCAATGAAAATGAAGCACGGGAAAAGCGATGAAAATTCAGCTTGCGAAAAGAGACGAAAATTCAGCACGCGAAAAGTGACGAAATTTCAGAACGTGAAAAGCGACGAAAATTCAGCACGCGAAAAGTGATGAAACTTCAGCATGCGGAAAGCGACGAACCTTCAGGCGCGAAAAGCGACGAAAATTCAGCAAGCGAAAAGTGACGAACCTTCAGTATGCGAAAAGTGATGAAAATGAAACACGCGAAAAGCAACGATAATTCAGCACGCGAAAAGTGACGGAAATTCAGCATGCGAAAAGCGACGAAAATTCAGCACACAAAAAGTGACGTAAATTCATGTCGCAAAAAGCGATGAAACTTCAGCATGCGAAAAGTGACGAAACTTCAGCACATGAAAAGCAACGAAAATTCAGCATGCGAAAAGTGAAAAAAATACAGCACATGAAAAGCGACGAAAACTCAGCCTGCGAAAAGCTATGAAAATTCAGCACGACGAAAGTTATGAACCTTCAGGACGCGAACAGCGATGAAAATTCAGGACGCGAAAAGTGACGAAATTTCAGAACGTTAAAAGCGATGAAAATTCTGCACGCGAAAAGTGACGAAAATTCAGCATGCGAAAATCGACGAAAATTCAGCATGCGAAAAGCGATGAACCTTCAGGACGCGAAATGCAATGAAAATGAAGCACTGGAAAAGCGACGAAAATTCAGCATGCGAAAAACGACGAACCTTCAGTAAACGAAAAGTGATGAAAATGAAACACGCGAAAAGCGACAATAATTCAGCACATGAAAAGCGACGTAAATTCATGATGCAAAAAGCGACGAAACCAGCACACGAAAATCGATGAAAAATCAGCCTGCACAAAAATCGATGAAAATTCAGCACGCGAAAAGTGGGGAAAATTCAGCAGGCGAAATGCGACGAATCTTCAGGAAGCGAAAAGCGACGATAATTCAGCATGCGAAAAACCACAAAAATTCAGCACGCGAAAAGTGACGTAAAATCAAGACGCGAAAAGCAACAAAACATCGGGACATAAACCGACGAAAATCTCAGCACGTACAAAGCGACAAAATCGACGAAAAGTGAGGAAAATTCAGCTGGCAAAATGCAACGAATCTTCAGGATGCGAAAAGCGACGAAAATTCAGGACGCGAAAAGTGACGAAAATTCAGCATGCGAAAATCGACAAAAATTCAGCACGCGAAAAGCGATGAAAATTCAGCATGCGAAAAGTGACAAAAATTCAGCACGCGAAAAGTGACAAAAATTCAGCACGCGGAAAGTGACGAACATTCAGGACGCGAAAAGCAATGAAAATGAAGCACGGGAAAAGCGATGAAAATTCAGCTTGCGAAAAGCGACGAAAATTCAGCACGCGAAAAGTGACGAAATTTCAGAACGTGAAAAGCGATGAAAATTCAGCACGCGAAAAGTGACGAAACTTCAGCATGCGGAAAGCGACGAACCTTCAGGATGCGAAAAGCGACGAAAATTCAGCAAGCGAAAAGTGACGAACCTTCAGTATGCGAACAGTGATGAAAATGAAACACGCGAAAAGCGACGATAATTCAGCACGTGAAAAGTGACGAAAATTCAGCATGCGAAAAGCGATGAAAATTCAGCACACAAAAAGTGACGTAAATTCATGTCGCGAAAAGCGCCGAAACTTCAGCACGCGAAAAGCGACGAAACTTCAGCACATGAAAAGCAACGAAAATTCAGCATGCGAAAAGTGAAAAAAATACAGCACATGAAAAGCGACGAAAACAGCCTGCGAAAAGCTATGAAAATTCAGCACGACAAAAGTTATGAACCTTCAGAACGTGAAAAGCGATGAAAATTCTGCACGCGAAAAGTGATGAAAATTCAGCATGCGAAAATCGACGAAAATTCAGCATGCGAAAAGCGACGAACCTTCAGGACGCGAAAAGCGATGAAAATTCAGCATGGGAAAAGTGACGAAATTTCAGAACGTGAAAAGCGATGAAAATTCTGCACGCAAAAAGTGACGAAAATTCAGCATGCGAAAATCGACGAAAATTCAGCATGCGAAAAGCGACGAACCTTCAGGACGCGAAAAGCGATGAAAATGAAGCACTGAAAAAGCGACGAGAATTCAGCATGCGAAAAGCGACGAACCTTCAGTAAGCGAAAAGTGATGAAAATGAAACACGCGAAAAGCGACGATAATTCAGCACATGAAAAGCGACATAACTTCATGATGCAAAAAGCGACGAAAAATCAGCCTGCACAAAGTGATAAAAAGTCAGCACATGAAAAGTGACGAGCTCTCAGGACTCGAAAATCAACGAAAATTCAGCACGCGAAAAGTGAGGAAAATTCAGCAGGCAAAATGCGACGAATCTTCAGGATGCGAAAATCGATGAAAATTCAGCATGCAAAAAGCGATGAAAATTCGCACACAAAAAGCAACGTAAATTCAGGGGCATAAGAGGAAAAGTGACAAAAATTCAGGACGTGAAAAGCGACGAAATTTCAGCACACAAAAATCGACGAAAAATCAGCCTGCGCAAAGCGATAAAAATTCAGCACATGAAAAGTGACGAGATTTCAGGACACAAAAATCGATGAAAATTCAGCACGCGAAAAGTGGGGAAAATTCAGCAGGCGAAATGCGACGAATCTTCAGGAAGCGAAAAGTGACGAAAATTCAGCAAGCGAAAAACAACAAAAATTCAGCACGCGAAAAGTGACGTAAAATCAAGACGCGAAAAGCAACAAAACATCGGGACATAAACCGACGAAAATCTCAGCACGTGCCAAGCGACAAAATCGACGAAACGTGAGGAAAATTCAGCAGGCAAAATGCAACGAATCTTGAGGATGCGAAAAGCGATGAAAATTCAGCTTGCGAAAAGCGACGAAAATTCAGCATGCGAAAAGTGACGAAACTTCAGCATGCGGAAAGCGACGAACCAGGACGCGAAAAGCGACGAAAATTCAGCAAGCGAAAAGTGACGAACCAGTATGCGAAAAGTGATGAAAATGAAACACATGAAAAGCGACGATAATTCAGCACGCGAAGTGACGAAAATTCAGCATGCGAAAAGCGACGAAAATTCAGCACACAAAAAGTGACGTAAATTCAGGTCGCGAAAAGCGACAAAACTTCGGCATGCGAAATGCGACGAAACTTCAGCACATGAAAAGCAACGAAAATTCAGCATGCGAAAAGTGACAAAAATACAGCACATGAAAAGCGACGAAAACTCAACCTGCGAAAAGCTATGAAAATTCAGCACGACAAAAGTGATGAACCAGGACGCGAAAAGCGATGAAAATTCAGCATGCGAAAAGCAACGAAACTTCAGGATGCGAAAAGCAATGAAAATGAAGCACGGGAAAAGCGATGAAAATTTTGCATGGTTAAAGCGATGAACCTTCAGTATGCGAAAAGTGATGAAAATGAAGCACCTGAAAAGCGACGAAAATTCAGCACACGAAAAGCAAAGTAAATTCAAGACACGATAAGCGACGAAACTTCAGGATGCGAAAAGTGATGAAAATGAAGCACGCGGAAGGCAATGAAAATGAAGCACGTGAAAGGCGATGAAAATTCAGCATTCGAAAAGTGACAAAAATTCAGCACGCGAAAAGTGACGAACCTTCAGGACACGAAAAGCGATGAAGAAGCACGGGAAAAGCGCTGAAAATACAGCATGCAAAAAGCGATGAAAATTCAGCACACAAAAATCAACGTAAACTCAGGACACGAAAAGCAACAAAACATCGGGACACATAAAGCGACGCAAATCTCAGCACGTGCAAAGCGACAAAATTTCAGCACATGAAAAGCGACGAAAATTCAGCCAGTGAAAGGCGATGAAAATTCAGCACGTCAAAAATGATGAACCAGCACGTGAAAAGCGATGAAAATTCAGCACGCGAAAAGTGACAAAATTTCTGACCGAGAAAAGCGACAAAAACTCAGCATGCGAAAAGCGATGAAAATTCAGCATGCGAATATCGACGAAATTTCTGCATGAAAAAGCGACGAACCTTCAGGATGCGAAAAGCAATGAAAATGACGCATGGGAAAAGTGACGAAAATTTAGCATGCTAAAAGCGACGAACCTTCAGTATGCGAAAAGTGATGAAAATGAAGCACGCGAAAAGTGATGAAAATGAAGTACGGGAAAATCGACGAAAAATCAGCCTGCGCAAAGCGATAAAAATTCAGCACATGAAAAGTGACGAGCTTTCAGCACGCGAAAAGTGACGAAAATTCAGCATGTGAAAATCTACAAAAATACAGCATGCAAAAAAGCGATGAAAATTCAGCACACAAAAAGCGACGTAAATTCTGGATGTGAAAAGCAACAAAACATAGGGACACATAAAGCGACGAAAATCTCAGCACGTGCAAAGTAACAAAATTTCAGTTCATGAAAAGCGACGAAAATTCAGCCAGCGAAATGCGATGAAAATTCAGCACGTCAAAAATGATGGACCAGCACGTGAAAAGCGATGAAAACTCAGCCTGCGAAAAGTGATGAAAATGCAGCACGACAAAAGTTATGAACCTTCAGGACGCGAAAAGCGATGAAAATTCAGCACGCGAAAAGTGACGACATTTCAGAACGTGAAAAGCGATGAAAATTCTGCACGCGAAAAGTGATGAAAATTCAGCATGCGAAAATCGACGAAAATTCAGCATGCGAAAAGCGACGAACCTTCAGGACGCGAAAAGCGATGAAAATTCAGCACGCGAAAAGTGACGAAATTTCAGAACGTGAAAATCGATGAAAATTCTGCACGCGAAAAGTGACGAAAATTCAGCATGCGAAAAACGACGAAAATTCAGCATGCGAAAAGCGACGGACCTTCAGGACGCGAAAAGCGATGAAAATGAAGCACTGGAAAAGCGACGAAAATTCAGCATGCGAAAAGCGACGAACCTTCAGTAAGCGAAAAGTGATGAAAATGAAACACGCGAAAAGCGACGATAATTCAGCACATGAAAAGCGACGTAAATTCATGATGCAAAAAGCGACGAAACTTCAGCAGACGAAAATCGACGAAAAATCAGCCTGCACAAAGTGATAAAAATTCAGCACATGAAAAGTGACGAGCTCTCAGGACACGAAAATCAACGAAAATTCAGCACGCGAAAAGTGAGGAAAATTCAGCAGGCGAAAATCGACGAAAATTCAGCATGCGAAAAGCGACGAACCTTCAGGACGCGAAAAGCGATGAAAATTCAGCACGCGAAAAGTGACGAAATTTCAGAACGTGAAAATCGATGAAAATTCTGCACGCGAAAAGTGACGAAAATTCAGCATGCGAAAAACGACGAAAATTCAGCATGCGAAAAGCGACGGACCTTCAGGACGCGAAAAGCGATGAAAATGAAGCACTGGAAAAGCGACGAAAATTCAGCATGCGAAAAGCGACGAACCTTCAGTAAGCGAAAAGTGATGAAAATGAAACACGCGAAAAGCGACGATAATTCAGCACATGAAAAGCGACGTAAATTCATGATGCAAAAAGCTACGAAACTTCAGCAGACGAAAATCGACGAAAAATCAGCCTGCACAAAGTGATAAAAATTCAGCACATGAAAAGTGACGAGCTCTCAGGACACGAAAATCAACGAAAATTCAGCACGCGAAAAGTGAGGAAAATTCAGCAGGCGAAATGCGACGAATCTTCAGGATGCGAAAATCGATGAAAATTCAGCACGCAAAAAGCGATGAAAATTCGCACACAAAAAGCAACGTAAATTCAGGGGCATAAGGCGAAAAGTGACAAAAATTCAGGACGTGAAAAGCGACGAAATTTCAGCACACAAAAATCGACGAAAAATCAGCCTGCGCAAAGCGATAAAAATTCAGCACATGAAAAGTGACGAGCTTTCAGGACACAAAAATCGATGAAAATTCAGCACGCGAAAAGTGGGGAAAATTCAGCAGGCGAAATGCGACGAATCTTCAGGAAGCGAAAAGCGACGAAAATTCAGCAAGCGAAAAACGACAAAAATTCAGCACGCGAAAAGTGACGAAATTTCAGAACGTGAAAAGCGACGAAAATTCAGCACGCGAAAAGTGACGAAACTTCAGCAAGCGAAAAGTGACGAACCAGTATGCGAAAAGTGATGAAAATGAAACACACGAAAAGTGACGATAATTCAGCACGCGAAAAGTGACGAAAATTCAGGATGCGAAAAGCGACGAAAATTCAGCACACAAAAAGTGACGTAAATTCAGGTCGCGAAAAGCGACGAAACTTCAGCATGCGAAAAGCGACGAAACTTCAGCACATGAAAAGCAAAGAAAATTCAGCATGCGAAAAGTGACAAAAATACATCACATGAAAAGCGACGAAAACTCAACCTGCGAAAAGCTATGAAAATTCAGCACGACAAAAGTGATGAACCAGGACGCGAAAAGCGATGAAAATTCAGCATGCGAAAAGCGACAAAACTTCAGGATGTGAAAAGCGATGAAAATGAAGCACGGGAAAAGCGATGAAAATTTAGCATGGTTAAAGCGATGAACCTTCAGTATGCGAAAAGTGATGAAAATGAAGCACCCGAAAAGCGACGAAAATTCAGCACACGAAAAGCAAAGTAAATTCAAGACACGATAAGTGACAAAACTTCAGGACGCGAAAAGTGATGAAAATGAAGCACGCGAAAGGCAATGAAAATGATGCACGTGAAAGGCGATGAAAATTCAGCATTCGAAAAGTGACAAAAATTCAGCACGCGAAAAATGACGAACCTTCAGGACACGAAAAGCAATGAAGAAGCACTCGAAAAGCGCTGAAAATACAGCATGCAAAAAGCGATGAAAATTCAGCACACAAAAATCAATGTAAACTCAGGACACGAAAAGCAACAAAACATCGGGACACATAAAGCGACGCAAATCTCAGCACGTGCAAAGCGACAAAATTTCAGCACATGAAAAGTGACGAAAATTCAGCACATGAAAAGTGACGAGCGTTCAGGACACGAAAATCAACGAAAATTCAGCACGCGAAAATTGAGGAAGATTCAGCAGGCGGAATGCGACGAATCTTCAGGATGCGAAAATCGACGAAAATTCAGCATGAGAAAATCGACAAAAATTCAGCACGCGAAAAGCGACGAAAATTCAGTATGCGAAAAGTGACAAAAATTCAGCACGCGAAAAGTGAAAAAAATTCAGCACGCGAAAAGCGACGAAAAATCAGTATGCGAAAAGTGACAAAAATTCAGCACGCGAAAAGTGAAAAAAATTCAGCACGCGAAAATTCAGCATGCGAAAAGCGACGAACCTTCAGTAAACGAAAAGTGATGAAAATGAAACACGCGAAAAGCGACAATAATTCAGCACATGAAAGGCGACGTAAATTCATGATGCAAAAAGCGACGAAACTTCAGCACACGAAAATCGATGAAAAATCAGCCTGCACAAAGCGATAAAAATTCAGCACATGAAAAGTGACGAGCTTTCAGGACAAAAATCGATGAAAATTCAGCACGCGAAAAGTGGGGGAAATTCAGCAGGCGAAATGCGACGAATCTTCAGGAAGCGAAAAGCGACGAAAATTCAGCATGCAAAAAACGACAAAAATTCAGCACGCGAAAAGTGACGTAAAATCAAGACGCGAAAAGCAACAAAACATCGGGACATAAACCGACGAAAATCTCAGCACGTACAAAGCGACAAAATCGACGAAAAGTGAGGAAAATTCAGCAGGCAAAATGCAACGAATCTTCAGGATGCGAAAAGCGACGAAAATTCAGGACGCGAAAAGTGACGAAAATTCAGCATGCGAAAATCGACAAAAATTCAGCACGCGAAAAGCGATGAAAATTCAGCATGCGAAAAGTGACAAAAATTCAGCACGCGAAAAGTGACAAAAATTCAGCATGCGGAAAGTGACGAACATTCAGGACGTGAAAAGCAATGAAAATGAAGCACGGGAAAAGCGATGAAAATTCAGCTTGCGAAAAGCGACGAAAATTCAGCACGCGAAAAGTGAAAAAAATACAACACATGAAAAGCGACGAAAACTCAGCCTGCGAAAAGCTATGAAAATTCAGCACGACAAAAGTTATGAACCTTCAGGACGCGAAAAGCGATGAAAATTCAGCACGCGCAAAGTGACGAAATTTGAGAACGTGAAAAGCGATGAAAATTCTGCACGCGAAAAGTGCCGAAAATTCAGCATGCGAAAATCGACGAACATTCAGCATGCGAAAAGCGACGAACCTTCAGGACGCGAAAAGCGATGAAAATTCAGCACGCGAAAAGTGACGAAATTTCAGAACGTGAAAAGCGATGAAAATTCTGCACGCGAAAAGTGACGAAAATTCAGCATGCGAAAATCGACGAAAATTCAGCATGCGAAAAGCGATGAACCTTCAGGATGCGAAATGCAATGAAAATGAAGCACTGGAAAAGTGACGAAAATTCAGCATGCGAAAAGCGACGAACCTTCAGTAAACGAAAAGTGATGAAAATGAAACACGCGAAAAGCGACAATAATTCAGCACATGAAAGGCGACGTAAATTCATGATGCAAAAAGCGACGAAACTTCAGCACACGAAAATCGATGAAAAATCAGCCTGCACAAAGCGATAAAAATTCAGCACATGAAAAGTGACGAGCTTTCAGGACAAAAATCGATGAAAATTCAGCACGCGAAAAGTGGGGGAAATTCAGCAGGCGAAATGCGACGAATCTTCAGGAAGCGAAAAGCGACGAAAATTCAGCATGCGAAAAGCGACGAACCTTAAGGACGCTAAAAGCGATGAAAATGAAGCACTGGAAAAGCGACGAAAATTCAGCATGCGAAAAGCGATGAAAATAAAGCATGGGAAAAGCGACGAAAATTATGCTTGCGAAAAGCGACGAAATTTCAGAACGTGAAAAGCGACGAAAATTCAGCACGGGAAAAGTGACGAACATTGAGAACGCGAAAAGCGATGAAAATGAAGCACTGGAAAAGCGACGAAAATTCAGCATGCGAAAAGCAATGAACCAGTATGCGAAAAGTGATGCAAATGAAACACGCGAAAAGCGCCGATAATTCAGCACATGAAAAGCGACGTAAGTTCAGGATGCGAAAAGTGACGAAACTTCAGCATGCGAAAAGCGACGAACCTTCAGGACGCGAAAAGTGATGAAAATGAAGCATGCGAAAGGCGATGAAAATGAAGCTCGTGAAAGGCGATGAAAATGAAGCACGCGAAAAGCGACAAAATTCAGCACGGAAAAGCGATGAACTAGGACGCGAAATGCAATGAAAATGAAGCACTGGAAAAGCGACAAAAATTCAGCACGTATAAAGCGACGATATTTCAGGACATGAAAAGTGACGAAATTTCAGCACACGAAAATCGACGAAAAATCAGCCTGCGCAAAGCAATAAAAATTCAGCACATGAAAAGTGACGAGCTTTCAGGACGCGAAAATCAACGAAAATTCAGCACGCGAAAATTAAGGAAAATTCAGCAGGCAAAATGCGACGAATCTTCCGGATGCGAAAATCAACGAAAATTCAGCATGCGAAAATCGACAAAAATTCAGCACGCGAAAAGCGACGAAAATTCAGCATGCGAAAAGTGACAAAAATTCAGCACGCGAAAAGTGACAAAAATTCAGCACGCAAAAAGTGATGAACTTTCAGGACGCGAAAAGCAATGAAAATGAAGCACGGGAAAAGCGATGAAAATTCAGCTTGCGAAAAGAGACGAAAATTCAGCACTCGAAAAGTGACGAAATTTCAGAACGTGAAAAGCGACGAAAATTCAGCACGCGAAAAGTAATGAAACTTCAGCATGCGGAAAGCGACGAACCTTCAGGACGCGAAAAGCGACGAAAATTCAGCAAGCGAAAAGTGACGAACCTTCAGTATGCGAAAAGTGATGAAAATGGAACACGCGAAAAGCGACGATAATTCAGCACGCGAAAAGTGACGAAAATTCAGCATGCGAAAAGCGACGAAAATTCAGCACACAAAAAGTGACGTAAATTCATGTCGCGAAAAGCGACGAAACTTCAGCATGCGAAAAGTGACGAAACTTCAGCACATGAAAAGCAACGAAAATTCAGCATGCGAAAAGTGAAAAAAATACAACACATGAAAAGCGACGAAAACTCAGCCTGCGAAAAGCTATGAAATTTCAGCACGACAAAAGTTATGAACCTTCAGGACGCGAAAAGCGATGAAAATTCAGCACGCGCAAAGTGACGAAATTTCAGAACGTGAAAAGCGATGAAAATTCTGCACGCGAAAAGTGACGAAAATTCAGCATGCGAAAATCGACGAACATTCAGCATGCGAAAACCGACGAACCTTCAGGACGCGAAAAGCGATGAAAATGAAGCACTGGAAAAGCGACGAAAATTCAGCATGCGAAAAGCGATGAAAATAAAGCATGGGAAAAGCGACGAAAATTATGCTTGCGAAAAGCGACGAAATTTCAGAACGTGAAAAGCGACGAAAATTCAGCACGGGAAAAGTGACGAACATTGAGAATGCGAAAAGCGATGAAAATGAAGCACTGGAAAAGCGACGAAAATTCAGCATGCGAAAAGCGATGAACCTTCAGTATGCGAAAAGTGATGCAAATGAAACACGCGAAAAGCGCCGATAATTCAGCACATGAAAAGCGACGTAAGTTCAGGATGCAAAAAGTGACGAAACTTCAGCATGCGAAAAGCGACGAACCTTCAGGACGCGAAAAGTGATGAAAATGAAGCATGCGAAAGGCGATGAAAATGAAGCTCGTGAAAGGCGATGAAAATGAAGCACGCGAAAAGCGACAAAAATTCAGCACGGAAAAGCGATGAACTAGGACGCGAAATGCAATGAAAATGAAGCACTGGAAAAGCGACGAAAATTCAGCATGCGAAAAGCGACGAACCTTCAGTAAACGAAAAGTGATGAAAATGAAACACGCGAAAAGCGACAAAAATTCAGCAGGCGAAATGCGACGAATCTTCAGGAAGCGAAAAGCGACGAAAATTCAGCATGCGAAAAACGACAAAAATTCATCACGCGAAAAGTGACGTAAAATCAAGACGCGAAAAGCAACAAAACATCGGGACATAAACCGACGAAAATCTCAGCATGTACAAAGCGACAAAATCGACGAAAAGTGAGGAAAATTCAGCAGGCAAAATGCAACGAATCTTCAGGATGCGAAAAGCGACGAAAATTCAGGACGCGAAAAGTGACGAAAATTCAGCATGCGAAAATCGACAAAAATTCAGCACGCGAAAAGCGATGAAAATTCAGCATGCGAAAAGTGACAAAAATTCAGCACGCGAAAAGTGACAAAAATTCAGCACGCGGAAAGTGACGACCATTCAGGACGCGAAAAGCAATGAAAATGAAGCACGGGAAAAGCGATGAAAATTCAGCTTGCGAAAAGCGACGAAAATTCAGCACGCGAAAAGTGACGAAATTTCAGAACGTGAAAAGCGACGAAAATTCAGCACGCGAAAAGTGACGAAACTTCAGCATGCGGAAAGCGACAAACCTTCGTGACGCGAAAAGCGACGAAAATTCAGCAAGCGAAAAGTGACGAACCTTCAGTATGCGAACAGTGATGAAAATGAAACACGCGAAAAGCGACGATAATTCAGCACGTGAAAAGTGACGAAAATTCAGCATGCGAAAAGCGATGAAAATTCAGCACACAAAAAGTGACGTAAATTCATGTCGCGAAAAGCGACGAAACTTCAGCACGCGAAAAGCGACGAAACTTCAGCACATGAAAAGCAACGAAAATTCAGCATGCGAAAAGTGAAAAAAATACAGCACATGAAAAGCGACGAAAACAGCCTGCGAAAAGCTATGAAAATTCAGCACGACAAAAGTTATGAACCTTCAGGATGCGAAAAGCGATGAAAATTCAGCACGCGAAAAGTGACGAAATTTCAGAACGTGAAAAGCGATGAAAATTCTGCACGCGAAAAGTGACGAAAATTCAGCATGCGAAAATCGACGAAAATTTAGCATGCGAAAATCGACAAAAATTCAGCACGCGAAAAGCGATGAAAATTCAGCATGCGAAAAGTGACAAAAATTCAGCACGCGAAAAGTGACAAAAATTCAGCACGCGGAAAGTGACGAACATTCAGGACGTGAAAAGCAATGAAAATCAAGCACGGGAAAAGCGATGAAAATTCAGCTTGCGAAAAGCGACGAAAATTCAGCACGCGAAAAGTGACGAAATTTCAGAACATGAAAAGCGACGAAAATTCAGCATGCGAAAAGTGACGAAACTTCAGCATGCGGAAAGCGACAAACCTTCAGGACGCGAAAAGCGACGAAAATTCAGCAAGCCAAAAGTGACGAACCTTCAGTATGCGAACAGTGATGAAAATGAAACACGCGAAAAGCGACGATAATTCAGCACGTGAAAAGTGACGAAAATTCAGCATGCGAAAAGCGATGAAAATTCAGCACACAAAAAGTGACGTAAATTCATGTCGCGAAAAGCGACGAAACTTCAGCACGCGAAAAGCGACGAAACTTCAGCACATGAAAAGCAACGAAAATCCAGCATGCGAAAAGTGAAAAAAATACAGCACATGAAAAGCGACGAAAACAGCCTGCGAAAAGCTATGAAAATTCAGCACGACAAAAGTTATGAACCTTCAGGACGCGAAAAGCGATGAAAATTCAGCACGCGAAAAGTGACGAAATTTCAGAACGTGAAAAGCGATGAAAATTCTGCACGCGAAAAGTGACGAAAATTCAGCATGCGAAAATCGACGAAAATTCAGCATGCGAAAAGCGATGAACCTTCAGGACACGAAATGCAATGAAAATGAAGCACTGGAAAAGCGACGAAAATTCAGCATGCGAAAAGCGACGAACCTTCAGTAAACGAAAAGTGATGAAAATGAAACACGCGAAAAGCGACAATAATTCAGCACATGAAAAGCGACGTAAATTCATGATGCAAAAAGCGACGAAACTTCAGCACACGAAAATCGATGAAAAATCAGCCTGCACAAAGCGATAAAAATTCAGCACATGAAAAGTGACGAGCTTTCAGGACACAAAAATCGATGAAAATTCAGCACGCGAAAAGTGGGGAAAATTCAGCAGGCGAAATGCGACGAATCTTCAGGAAGCGAAAAGCGACGAAAATTCAGCATGCGAAAAACGACAAAAATTCAGCACGCGAAAAGTGACGTAAAATCAAGACGCGAAAAGCAACAAAACATCGGGACATAAACCGACGAAAATCTCAGCACGTACAAAGCGACAAAATCGACGAAAAGTGAGGAAAATTCAGCAGGCAAAATGCAACGAATCTTCAGGATGCGAAAAGCGATGAAAATTCAGGACGCGAAAAGTGACGAAAATTCAGCACGCGAAAAGTGACAAAAATTCAGCACGCGGAAAGTGACGAACATTCAGGACGCGAAAAGCAATGAAAATGAAGCACGGGAAAAGCGATGAAAATTCAGCTTGCGAAAAGCGACGAAAATTCGGCACGCGAAAAGTGACGAAATTTCAGAACGTGAAAAGCGACGAAAATTCAGCACGCGAAAAGTGACGAAACTTCAGCATGCGGAAAGCGACAAACCTTCAGGACGCGAAAAGCGACGAAAATTCAGCATGCGAAAAGTGACGAAACTTCAGCATGCGGAAAGCGACAAACCTTCAGGACGCGAAAAGCGACGAAAATTCAGCATGCGAAAAGTGACGAACCTTCAGTATGCGAACAGTGATGAAAATGAAACACGCGAAAAGCGACGATAATTCAGCACGTGAAAAGTGACGAAAATTCAGCATGCGAAAAGCGATGAAAATTCAGCACACAAAAAGTGACGTAAATTCATGTCGCAAAAAGCGATGAAACTTCAGCACGCGAAAAGCGACGAAACTTCAGCACATGAAAAGCAATGAAAATTCAGCATGCGAAAAGTGAAAAAAATACAGCACATGAAAAGCGACGAAAACAGCCTGCGAAAAGCTATGAAAATTCAGCACGACAAAAGTTATGAACCTTCAGGACGCAAAAAGCGATGAAAATTCAGCACGCGAAAGGCGAAACACTTCTCAGAACGTGAAAAGCGATGAAAATTCAGCATGCAAAAAGTGACAAAAATTCAGCACGCGAAAAGTGACAAAAATTCAGCACGCGAAAAGTGATGAACCTTCAGGACGCGAAAAGCAATGAAAATGAAGCACGGGAAAAGAAATGAAAATTCAGCTTGCGAAAAGAGACGAAAATTCAGCACGCGAAAAGTGACGAAATTTCAGAACGTGAAAAGCGACGAAAATTCAGCACGCGAAAAGTGATGAAACTTCAGCATGCGGAAAGCGACGAACCTTCAGGCGCGAAAAGCGACGAAAATTCAGCAAGCGAAAAGTGACGAACCTTCAGTATGCGAAAAGTGATGAAAATGAAACACGCGAAAAGCGACGATAATTCAGCACGCGAAAAGTGACGGAAATTCAGCATGCGAAAAGCGACGAAAATTCAGCACACAAAAAGTGACGTAAATTCATGTCGCAAAAAGCGATGAAACTTCAGCATGCGAAAAGTGACGAAACTTCAGCACATGAAAAGCAACGAAAATTCAGCATGCGAAAAGTGAAAAAAATACAGCACATGAAAAGCGACGAAAACTCAGCCTGCGAAAAGCTATGAAAATTCAGCACGACGAAAGTTATGAACCTTCAGGACGCGAACAGCGATGAAAATTCAGGACGCGAAAAGTGACGAAATTTCAGAACGTTAAAAGCGATGAAAATTCTGCACGCGAAAAGTGACGAAAATTCAGCATGCGAAAATCGACGAAAATTCAGCATGCGAAAAGCGATGAACCTTCAGGACGCGAAATGCAATGAAAATGAAGCACTGGAAAAGCGACGAAAATTCAGCATGCGAAAAGCGACGAACCTTCAGTAAACGAAAAGTGATGAAAATGAAACACGCGAAAAGCGACAATAATTCAGCACATGAAAAGCGACGTAAATTCATGATGCAAAAAGCGACGAAACCAGCACACGAAAATCGATGAAAAATCAGCCTGCACAAAAATCGATGAAAATTCAGCACGCGAAAAGTGGGGAAAATTCAGCAGGCGAAATGCGACGAATCTTCAGGAAGCGAAAAGCGACGAAAATTCAGCATGCGAAAAACCACAAAAATTCAGCACGCGAAAAGTGACGTAAAATCAAGACGCGAAAAGCAACAAAACATCGGGACATAAACCGACGAAAATCTCAGCACGTACAAAGCGACAAAATCGACGAAAAGTGAGGAAAATTCAGCTGGCAAAATGCAACGAATCTTCAGGATGCGAAAAGCGACGAAAATTCAGGACGCGAAAAGTGACGAAAATTCAGCATGCGAAAATCGACAAAAATTCAGCACGCGAAAAGCGATGAAAATTCAGCATGCGAAAAGTGACAAAAATTCAGCACGCGAAAAGTGACAAAAATTCAGCACGCGGAAAGTGACGAACATTCAGGACGCGAAAAGCAATGAAAATGAAGCACGGGAAAAGCGATGAAAATTCAGCTTGCGAAAAGCGACGAAAATTCAGCACGCGAAAAGTGACGAAATTTCAGAACGTGAAAAGCGATGAAAATTCAGCACGCGAAAAGTGACGAAACTTCAGCATGCGGAAAGCGACGAACCTTCAGGATGCGAAAAGCGACGAAAATTCAGCAAGCGAAAAGTGACGAACCTTCAGTATGCGAACAGTGATGAAAATGAAACACGCGAAAAGCGACGATAATTCAGCACGTGAAAAGTGACGAAAATTCAGCATGCGAAAAGCGATGAAAATTCAGCACACAAAAAGTGACGTAAATTCATGTCGCGAAAAGCGCCGAAACTTCAGCACGCGAAAAGCGACGAAACTTCAGCACATGAAAAGCAACGAAAATTCAGCATGCGAAAAGTGAAAAAAATACAGCACATGAAAAGCGACGAAAACAGCCTGCGAAAAGCTATGAAAATTCAGCACGACAAAAGTTATGAACCTTCAGAACGTGAAAAGCGATGAAAATTCTGCACGCGAAAAGTGATGAAAATTCAGCATGCGAAAATCGACGAAAATTCAGCATGCGAAAAGCGACGAACCTTCAGGACGCGAAAAGCGATGAAAATTCAGCACAGGAAAAGTGACGAAATTTCAGAACGTGAAAAGCGATGAAAATTCTGCACGCAAAAAGTGACGAAAATTCAGCATGCGAAAATCGACGAAAATTCAGCATGCGAAAAGCGACGAACCTTCAGGACGCGAAAAGCGATGAAAATGAAGCACTGAAAAAGCGACGAGAATTCAGCATGCGAAAAGCGACGAACCTTCAGTAAGCGAAAAGTGATGAAAATGAAACACGCGAAAAGCGACGATAATTCAGCACATGAAAAGCGACATAACTTCATGATGCAAAAAGCGACGAAAAATCAGCCTGCACAAAGTGATAAAAAGTCAGCACATGAAAAGTGACGAGCTCTCAGGACTCGAAAATCAACGAAAATTCAGCACGCGAAAAGTGAGGAAAATTCAGCAGGCAAAATGCGACGAATCTTCAGGATGCGAAAATCGATGAAAATTCAGCACGCAAAAAGCGATGAAAATTCGCACACAAAAAGCAACGTAAATTCAGGGGCATAAGAGGAAAAGTGACAAAAATTCAGGACGTGAAAAGCGACGAAATTTCAGCACACAAAAATCGACGAAAAATCAGCCTGCGCAAAGCGATAAAAATTCAGCACATGAAAAGTGACGAGATTTCAGGACACAAAAATCGATGAAAATTCAGCACGCGAAAAGTGGGGAAAATTCAGCAGGCGAAATGCGACGAATCTTCAGGAAGCGAAAAGTGACGAAAATTCAGCAAGCGAAAAACGACAAAAATTCAGCACGCGAAAAGTGACGTAAAATCAAGACGCGAAAAGCAACAAAACATCGGGACATAAACCGACGAAAATCTCAGCACGTGCCAAGCGACAAAATCGACGAAACGTGAGGAAAATTCAGCAGGCAAAATGCAACGAATCTTGAGGATGCGAAAAGCGATGAAAATTCAGCTTGCGAAAAGCGACGAAAATTCAGCATGCGAAAAGTGACGAAACTTCAGCATGCGGAAAGCGACGAACCAGGACGCGAAAAGCGACGAAAATTCAGCAAGCGAAAAGTGACGAACCAGTATGCGAAAAGTGATGAAAATGAAACACGTGAAAAGCGACGATAATTCAGCACGCGAAGTGACGAAAATTCAGCATGCGAAAAGCGACGAAAATTCAGCACACAAAAAGTGACGTAAATTCAGGTCGCGAAAAGCGACAAAACTTCGGCATGCGAAATGCGACGAAACTTCAGCACATGAAAAGCAACGAAAATTCAGCATGCGAAAAGTGACAAAAATACAGCACATGAAAAGCGACGAAAACTCAACCTGCGAAAAGCTATGAAAATTCAGCACGACAAAAGTGATGAACCAGGACGCGAAAAGCGATGAAAATTCAGCATGCGAAAAGCAACGAAACTTCAGGATGCGAAAAGCAATGAAAATGAAGCACGGGAAAAGCGATGAAAATTTTGCATGGTTAAAGCGATGAACCTTCAGTATGCGAAAAGTGATGAAAATGAAGCACCTGAAAAGCGACGAAAATTCAGCACACGAAAAGCAAAGTAAATTCAAGACACGATAAGCGACGAAACTTCAGGATGCGAAAAGTGATGAAAATGAAGCACGCGGAAGGCAATGAAAATGAAGCACGTGAAAGGCGATGAAAATTCAGCATTCGAAAAGTGACAAAAATTCAGCACGCGAAAAGTGACGAACCTTCAGGACACGAAAAGCGATGAAGAAGCACGGGAAAAGCGCTGAAAATACAGCATGCAAAAAGCGATGAAAATTCAGCACACAAAAATCAACGTAAACTCAGGACACGAAAAGCAACAAAACATCGGGACACATAAAGCGACGCAAATCTCAGCACGTGCAAAGCGACAAAATTTCAGCACATGAAAAGTGACGAAAATTCAGCCAGTGAAAGGCGATGAAAATTCAGCACGTCAAAAATGATGAACCAGCACGTGAAAAGCGATGAAAATTCAGCACGCGAAAAGTGACAAAATTTCTGACCGAGAAAAGCGACAAAAACTCAGCATGCGAAAAGCGATGAAAATTCAGCATGCGAATATCGACGAAATTTCTGCATGAAAAAGCGACGAACCTTCAGGATGCGAAAAGCAATGAAAATGACGCATGGGAAAAGTGACGAAAATTTAGCATGCTAAAAGCGACGAACCTTCAGTATGCGAAAAGTGATGAAAATCAAGCACGCGAAAAGTGATGAAAATGAAGTACGGGAAAATCGACGAAAAATCAGCCTGCGCAAAGCGATAAAAATTCAGCACATGAAAAGTGACGAGCTTTCAGCACGCGAAAAGTGACGAAAATTCAGCATGTGAAAATCTACAAAAATACAGCATGCAAAAAAGCGATGAAAATTCAGCACACAAAAAGCGACGTAAATTCTGGATGTGAAAAGCAACAAAACATAGGGACACATAAAGCGACGAAAATCTCAGCACGTGCAAAGTAACAAAATTTCAGTTCATGAAAAGCGACGAAAATTCAGCCAGCGAAATGCGATGAAAATTCAGCACGTCAAAAATGATGGACCAGCACGTGAAAAGCGATGAAAACTCAGCCTGCGAAAAGTGATGAAAATGCAGCACGACAAAAGTTATGAACCTTCAGGACGCGAAAAGCGATGAAAATTCAGCACGCGAAAAGTGACGACATTTCAGAACGTGAAAAGCGATGAAAATTCTGCACGCGAAAAGTGATGAAAATTCAGCATGCGAAAATCGACGAAAATTCAGCATGCGAAAAGCGACGAACCTTCAGGACGCGAAAAGCGATGAAAATTCAGCACGCGAAAAGTGACGAAATTTCAGAACGTGAAAATCGATGAAAATTCTGCACGCGAAAAGTGACGAAAATTCAGCATGCGAAAAACGACGAAAATTCAGCATGCGAAAAGCGACGGACCTTCAGGACGCGAAAAGCGATGAAAATGAAGCACTGGAAAAGCGACGAAAATTCAGCATGCGAAAAGCGACGAACCTTCAGTAAGCGAAAAGTGATGAAAATGAAACACGCGAAAAGCGACGATAATTCAGCACATGAAAAGCGACGTAAATTCATGATGCAAAAAGCGACGAAACTTCAGCAGACGAAAATCGACGAAAAATCAGCCTGCACAAAGTGATAAAAATTCAGCACATGAAAAGTGACGAGCTCTCAGGACACGAAAATCAACGAAAATTCAGCACGCGAAAAGTGAGGAAAATTCAGCAGGCGAAAATCGACGAAAATTCAGCATGCGAAAAGCGACGAACCTTCAGGACGCGAAAAGCGATGAAAATTCAGCACGCGAAAAGTGACGAAATTTCAGAACGTGAAAATCGATGAAAATTCTGCACGCGAAAAGTGACGAAAATTCAGCATGCGAAAAACGACGAAAATTCAGCATGCGAAAAGCGACGGACCTTCAGGACGCGAAAAGCGATGAAAATGAAGCACTGGAAAAGCGACGAAAATTCAGCATGCGAAAAGCGACGAACCTTCAGTAAGCGAAAAGTGATGAAAATGAAACACGCGAAAAGCGACGATAATTCAGCACATGAAAAGCGACGTAAATTCATGATGCAAAAAGCGACGAAACTTCAGCAGACGAAAATCGACGAAAAATCAGCCTGCACAAAGTGATAAAAATTCAGCACATGAAAAGTGACGAGCTCTCAGGACACGAAAATCAACGAAAATTCAGCACGCGAAAAGTGAGGAAAATTCAGCAGGCGAAATGCGACGAATCTTCAGGATGCGAAAATCGATGAAAATTCAGCACGCAAAAAGCGATGAAAATTCGCACACAAAAAGCAACGTAAATTCAGGGGCATAAGGCGAAAAGTGACAAAAATTCAGGACGTGAAAAGCGACGAAATTTCAGCACACAAAAATCGACGAAAAATCAGCCTGCGCAAAGCGATAAAAATTCAGCACATGAAAAGTGACGAGCTTTCAGGACACAAAAATCGCTGAAAATTCAGCACGCGAAAAGTGGGGAAAATTCAGCAGGCGAAATGCGACGAATCTTCAGGAAGCGAAAAGCGACGAAAATTCAGCAAGCGAAAAACGACAAAAATTCAGCACGCGAAAAGTGACGAAATTTCAGAACGTGAAAAGCGACGAAAATTCAGCACGCGAAAAGTGACGAAACTTCAGCAAGCGAAAAGTGACGAACCAGTATGCGAAAAGTGATGAAAATGAAACACACGAAAAGTGACGATAATTCAGCACGCGAAAAGTGACGAAAATTCAGGATGCGAAAAGCGACGAAAATTCAGCACACAAAAAGTGACGTAAATTCAGGTCGCGAAAAGCGACGAAACTTCAGCATGCGAAAAGCGACGAAACTTCAGCACATGAAAAGCAAAGAAAATTCAGCATGCGAAAAGTGACAAAAATACATCACATGAAAAGCGACGAAAACTCAACCTGCGAAAAGCTATGAAAATTCAGCACGACAAAAGTGATGAACCAGGACGCGAAAAGCGATGAAAATTCAGCATGCGAAAAGCGACAAAACTTCAGGATGTGAAAAGCGATGAAAATGAAGCACGGGAAAAGCGATGAAAATTTAGCATGGTTAAAGCGATGAACCTTCAGTATGCGAAAAGTGATGAAAATGAAGCACCCGAAAAGCGACGAAAATTCAGCACACGAAAAGCAAAGTAAATTCAAGACACGATAAGTGACAAAACTTCAGGACGCGAAAAGTGATGAAAATGAAGCACGCGAAAGGCAATGAAAATGATGCACGTGAAAGGCGATGAAAATTCAGCATTCGAAAAGTGACAAAAATTCAGCACGCGAAAAGTGACGAACCTTCAGGACACGAAAAGCAATGAAGAAGCACTCGAAAAGCGCTGAAAATACAGCATGCAAAAAGCGATGAAAATTCAGCACACAAAAATCAATGTAAACTCAGGACACGAAAAGCAACAAAACATCGGGACACATAAAGCGACGCAAATCTCAGCACGTGCAAAGCGACAAAATTTCAGCACATGAAAAGTGACGAAAATTCAGCACATGAAAAGTGACGAGCGTTCAGGACACGAAAATCAACGAAAATTCAGCACGCGAAAATTGAGGAAGATTCAGCAGGCGGAATGCGACGAATCTTCAGGATGCGAAAATCGACGAAAATTCAGCATGAGAAAATCGACAAAAATTCAGCACGCGAAAAGCGACGAAAATTCAGTATGCGAAAAGTGACAAAAATTCAGCACGCGAAAAGTGAAAAAAATTCAGCACGCGAAAAGCGACGAAAAATCAGTATGCGAAAAGTGACAAAAATTCAGCACGCGAAAAGTGAAAAAAATTCAGCACGCGAAAAGTGACGCACCTTCAGGACGCGAAAAGCAATGAAAATGAAGCACGGAAAAAGCGACAAAATTATGCATGCGAAAAGCGACGAAAATTATGCACGCGAAAAGTGACGAAATTTCAGAACGTGAAAAGCGACGAAAATTCAGCATGCGAAAAGTGCCGAAAATTCAGCATGCGAAAATCGACGAAAATTCAGCATGCGAAAAGGGACGAACCTTCTGGATGCGAAAAGCGATGAAAATGAAGCACTGGAAAAGCGACGAAAATTCAGCATGCGAAAAGCAATGAACCTTCAGTACGTGAAAAGTGATGAAAATGAAGCACGCGAAAAGCGATGAAAATTCAGCACGTGAAAAGCGATGAACCTTCAGGACGAGAAAAGCAATGAAAATTCAGCACGTGAAAAGCAACGAATATTCGGCCTGCAAAAAGCATGCTGAATTTACGTCACTTTTCACATGCTGGATTTTTGTAGCTTTTCGCATGCTGAAATTTCGTTGCATTTCGTGTGCTAAATTTTCGTCGCTTTTCGCTTCCTGAAGGTTCGTCACTTTTCACGTGCTGAAAATTAGTCGCTTTATGTGTCCTGTTGTTTCGTGGCTTTTTGCGTCCTGAATTTACGTTGCTTTTCATGTGCTGAATTTTCGTCGCTTTACGTGTGCTGAATTTTTGTCGCTTTTTGCATGCTGAATTTTCGTCGCTTTTCCCGTGCTTCATTTTCAGTGCTTTTCGCGTCCTGAAAATTCACCGGTTTTCGCATGCAGAATTTTTGTCAATTTTCGCATGCTGAATTTTCGTCACTTTTCGCGTGCTGAATTTTTGTCACTTTTCATGTTCTGAAATGTCGTCTCTTTTCGCGTGCTGAATTTTCGTCGCTTTTCGCGTGCTGAATTTATATTGCTTTTCGCAGGCTGAATTTTCTTTTCTTTTCATGTGCTGAAATTTTGTTGCCTTTCACGTCCTGAAATTTCATCGCTTTATGCGTCCTGATGTTTCATCACTTTTCGCATCCTGAATCTACGTCGCTTTTCGTGTGCTGAATTTTCATTGCCTTTCGCGTGCTTTATTTTCGTCGATTTTCGCGTCCTGAAGGTTCGCAGTTTTTTCGCATGCAGAAGTTTCCTCGCTTTTTTCATGTCGAATTTTCATCGCTTTTCACGTGCTGAATTTCCGTCACTTTTCATCTTCCGAAATGTCGTCACTTTTCACGTGCTGAACCTTTGTCGCGTTTCACGTCCGCAAGGTTTGTTACTTTTCTCATGCAGAATTTTAGTTGTTTTCACGTGCTGAATTTTCGTTGCTTTTTGTGTGCTTAATTTTCGTCACTTTTCACGTTCTGAAATTTCGTCATTTTCGCATCATAAATTTTCGTCGCTTTTCACGTCCTGAAGGTTTGTCGCTTTTCGCCTGCTGAATTTTTGTAGCTTTTCGCATGCTGAATTTTTGTACAATTCCAACTGCTTGATTTTCGTCACATTTCGCGTGCTTCATTTTCATCGCTTTTTGCAGGCCGAATATTCGTTGCTTTTCACGTGCTGAATTTTCATTGCTTTTCTCGTCCTGAAGGTTCATCGCTTTTCACGTGCTGAATTTTCATCGCTTTTCGCGTGCTTCATTTTCAACATGAGAAAAGCAACGAACCTTGAGGACGTGAAAAGCGACGAAAATTCAGCACGCGAAAAGCGACGAAAATTCAGCATGCGAAAAGCGACGAAAATTCAGCATGCGAAAAGCGACGACCATTCAGGACGCGAAAAGCAATGAAAATGAAGCTCGCGAAAGGCAATGAAAATTCAGCACACGAAAATTGCTGTAATTTCAGGATGCGAAAAGCGATGAAATCAGGACGCATAAAGCGACGAAATTTCAGGACGTGAAAAGTGACAAAATTTCAGCACATGAAAAGAAAAGAAAATTCAGCCTGCGAAAAGCGACAAAAATTCAGCACGCGAAAAGCGACGAAAATTCAGCACGCGAAAAGAGACGACATTTCAGAACATGAAAAGTGACAAAAATTCAGCACGCGAAAAGTGACGAAAATTCAGCATGCGAAAATTGACAAAAATTCTGCATGCGAAATCCGATGAATTTTCAGGACGCGAAAAACGCTGAAAATGAAGCACGGGAAAAGTGACGAAAATTCAGCATGCAAAAAGCGACAAAAATTCAGCACACGTAAAGCGACGAAAATTCAGCACATGAAAAGCAACGTAAATTCAGGACGCGAAAAGCCACGAAACAACAGGGCACATAAAGCGACTAATTTTCAGCACGTGAAAAGTGACAAACCTTCAGGAAGCGAAAAGCGACGAAAATTCAGCACACGAAATACGACGAAATTTCAGCATGTGAAAAGCTACAAAAATTCAGCATGCGAAAAGCGACGGAAATTCAGCATGCAAAAAGCGACGAACCTTCAGGACAAGAAAAGCGATGAAAATTCAGTACGTGAAAAGCGACGAAAATTCCGCCTACAAAAAGCGATTAAAATGAAGCATGCGAAATATGACGAAAATGAAGCATGTGGAATTGTACTAAAATCCAGCATGCGAAAAGTTACAAAAATTGAGCACATGAAAAGCAACAGAAATTCAGCAGGCGAAAAGCGACAAATTCAGCACGCGAAAATGACGAAATTTCAGAACGTTAAAAGCGCCGAAAATTCAGCACGTGAAAAGCAACGAAAAATCAGCATGAGAAAAGCAACGAACCTTGAGGACATGAAAAGCGACTAAAATTCAGCACGCGAAAAGCGGAGAAAATTCAGCATTCGAAAAGCGACGAAAATTCAGCATGCGAAAAGCGACGACCATTCAGGATGCAAAAAGCAATGAAAATCAGGCACGCGAAAGGCGATGAAAATTCATCACACAAAAAGTGACATAATTTCAGGATGCGAAAAGCGATGAAACATCAGGAGACAAAAAGCGACGAACCTTCAGGACGTGAAAAGCGACGAAATTTCTGCACTCAAATAGTGATGAAAATTCAGCGCACGGAAAGCGACGTAAACCAGCAAACGAAAAGCAACAAAACATAAGGACACAAAGAGACGAAAATCTCAGCACGAGAAAAGCGACAACATTTCAGCACATGAAAAGCGACGAAAATTCAGCCTGCAAAAAGTGATGAAAATTCAGCACGCGAAATGTGAAGACATTTCAGAACATGAAAAGTGACAAAAATTCAGCACATGAAAAATGACGAAAATTCAGCATGCGAAAATCGACAACAATTCTGCATGCGAAAAGCGACGAACATTCAGGATGCAAAAAGTGATGATAATGACGCACATGAAAAGCGACGAAAATTCAGCATGCGAAAAGCAACGTAAAGCGATGAAATTCAGCACATGAAAAGCAACGTAAATTCAGGACGTGAAAAGCGACAAAACCTCAGGTCGCATAAAGCGACAACATTTCAGGTCGTGAAAAGTAACGAACCTTCAGGAAGCAAAAAGCGACAAAAAATCAGCACGCGAAATGTGACGACATTTCAGCAGGCGAAAAGCTACAAAAATTCAGCATGCGAAAAGCGACGAAAATTCAGCATGAGAAAAGTAACGACCCTTGAGGACGTTAAAAGCGATGAAAATTCAGCACGCGAATAGCGACGAAAATTCAGCATGCGAAAAGCGACGAACATTCAGCATGCAAAAAGCGACAACCATTCAGGACGCGAAAAGCAATGAAAATGAAGCTCGCGAAAGGCAATGAAAATTCAGCACACGAAAAGTGGCGTAATTTCAGGATGCGAAAAGCGATGAAACATCAGGACGCATAAAGCGACGAAATTTCACGACGTCAAATGCGACGAACTTTCAGGTCACGAAAATCGACGAAAATTCTGCACGCGAAAAGTGACGCAAATTCAGCAGGCGAAAACCGACGAACCAGGACGTGAAAGGCGCCGAAAATTCAGCACGAGAATAGTGATGAAATTTGAGAATGTGAAAAGCGACGAAAATTCAGCACATGAAAAGCGACAAATTCAGGATTGGAAAAGCGATGAAACATCAGGACGCATAGGGCGACAAATTTTAAGGACATGAAAAGTGACAAAATTTCAGCACATGAAAAGCAACGAAAATTCAGCCTGCGCAAAGCGACGGAAATTCAGCATGCGAAAAGCGACGAACCCTTCAGGACAAGAAAAGCGATGATAATGAAGCACGTGAAAAGCGACGAAAATTCCGCCTGCAAAAAGCGATGAAAATGAAGCACGCGAAATGTGACGAAAATGAAGCACGTGGAATTGTACAAAAATTGCGCACGTGAAAAGCAACAAAAATTCAGGAGGCAAAAAGCGCCAAAACTTCAGGACGTGAAAAGCGACAAAAAATTCAGCACGCGAAAATGACGAAATTTCAGACAATTAAAAGTGACGAAAATTGAGCACGCGAAAAGCGATGAAAATTCAGCACGCGAAAAGCGACGAAAATTCAACATGCAAAAAGCGACGAAAATTCAACATGCGAAAACTACAAAAATTCAGCACGTGAAAAGCGACAAAAATTCAGCAGGTGAAAAGCGACACACCTTCTGGACGTGAAAAGCGACCAAAAAATTCAGCACGCGAAAACTGACAAAAATTCAGCAGGCGAAAAATGACAAACCTTCAGGACGCAAAAAGTGACGAAAATTCAACATGCGGAAGAGATGAAATTTGAGAACATGAAAAGCGACGAAAATTCAGCGCGCGAAAAGCGACGGAAATTCAGCATGCGAAGGTAACAAAAATCCAGCACGCGAAAAGCGATGAAAAGCCAGCACACCAAAAGTGACGTAAATCCAGCACATGAAAAGCACCAAAACTTCAGGACATATAAAGTGTTGAAAATCTCAGCACGTGAAAAGCGACAAAATTTCAGCACATGAAAAGTTACGAAAATTCAGCATGCGAAAATCGACAAAAATCCAGCATGCGAAAAGCGACGAACCTTCAGGACGCGAAAAGTGATGAAAATGAAGCATGGGAAAAGCGACGAAAATTCAGCATGCGAAAAGCAACAAAATTTCAGCGCACGTAAAGCGACAACATTTCAGAACGTGAAAAGCGACGAAAATTCAGCACGCAAAAAGAGATGAAAATTCTGCATGCGAAAAACGACGAACATTCAGGATGCGAAAAGTGATGAAAATGAAGCACGCGAAAAGCGACGAAAATACAGCATGCGAAAAAGCGACAAAAATTCATGATGCGAAAAGTGATGAAAATGAAGCACGAGAAAAGCGATGAAAATTCACGACGCAAAAAGCGACGAAACATCAGGACGCATAAAGCGACTAATTTTCAGCACGTGAAAAGTGACAAACCTTCAGGAAGCGAAAAGTGACGAAAACTCAGCACGCGAAAAGCGACGAAAATTCATAAACTTTCAGGACACGAAAATCGACGAAAATTCTTCACGCGAAATGTGACGAAAATTCCGCAGGCGAAAAGCGATGAACCTTCAGGACGTGAAAAGCGACGAAAATTCAGCACGAGAAAAGTGATGAAATTTGATAATGCGAAAAGCGACGAAAATTCTGCATGCAAAAAGCGACAAAAATTGAGGATGCAAAAAGTGATGAAATTGAAGCACGCGAAAAGCGACGAAAATTCACGACGCAAAAAATGACAAAACATCAGGAAGCGACTAATTTCAGCACGTGATAAGTGACAAACCATCAGGAAGCAAAAGTGACGAAAACTCAGCACACAAAAAGTGACGAAAATTCAGCACGCGAAAAGTGATGAAAATTCAGCATGCGAAAAGCTACAAAAATTCAGTACGCGAAAAGCGACGAAATTCACGACGCGAAAAGCGACGAATCGTCAGGAGGCATAAAGCGACTAATGTTCAGCACGTGAAAGTGACAAACCTTCAGGAAGCGAAAAATGACGAAAACTCATCACGCAAAAAGTGACGAAAATTCTGCATGCGAAAACGACGAAAATTCAGCATGCGAAAAGCAACAACATTTCTGCACGCAAAAGCGACGAAAATTCAACTGCAAAAAGCGATGAAAATTCAGTACAAGAAAAGTGACGCACCTTAAGGACGCGAAAAGTGATGAAAATTCCGCTTTGGAAAAGTGACCAAATTTCAGAACATGAAAAGCGATGAAAATTCAGCACGCAAAAAGCGACGAAAATTCTGCATGCGAAAAGCGGCGATTATACAGGATGAGAAAAGTGATGAAAATGAAGCACGCGAAAAGCGACGAAAATTCAGCATGCGAAAAGCGACAAATATTCAGGTTGTGAAAAGTGATGAAAATGAAGCACGCGAAAAGCGACGAAAATTCACGACGCGAAAAGCGACGAAACGTCACGTCGCATAAAGTGACTCATTTTCATAACGTGAAAAGTGACAAACCTTCAGGAAGCAAAAAACGACGAAAACTCGTCAAGGAAATAGTGACGAAAATTCAGCACGCGAAAAACGACGAAAATTCAGCATGCAAAAAGCTACAAAATTCATCACGCGAAAAGCGACGAAAATTCAGCATGCGAAAAGCGACAAACCTTCAGGACATGAAAAGCAATGAAAATTCATCACGTGAAATGTGAAGACATTTCAGAACATGAAAAGCGACAAAAATTCAGCTCGCGAAAAGTGATGAAAATTCAGCATGCGAAAATCGACAAAAATTCAGCATGCGAAAAGCAACGAACTGTCAGGATACGAAAAGTGATGAAAATGAAGCACGGGAAAAGCGACGAAAATTCAGCATGTGAAAAGCGACGAACCCAACAAAACAGGACACATATAGCGACGAAAATTCCGAACGAGAAAAGTGACGAACGTGAAAAGCGACGAACATTCAGCACGCAAAAAGCGACAAAAATTCTGCATAAAGCGACATAAAGTGACGAAAATTCCGCACGTGAAAAGCGACGAAAATTCAGCATGCAAAATGCGACGAAAATTCAGCATGCGAAAAGCGACAAACCTTCAGGACATGAAAAGCGATGAAAATTCAGCACGTTAAAAGCGACGAACCTTCAGGACAAGAAAAGCAATGAAAATTCATCACGTGAAATGTGAAGACATTTCAGAACATGAAAAGCGACAAAAATTCAACTCGCGAAAAGTGACAAAAATTCAGTATGCGAAAATCGACAAAAATTCAGCATTCGAAAAGCAACGAACCTTCAGGATACGAAAAGTGATGAAAATGAAGCACGGGAAAAGCGACGAAAATTCAGCATACGTAAAGCAATGAAAATTCAGCACATGAAAAGCAATGTAAATTCAGGACGTGAAAGGCGACAAAACCTCAGGTCGCATAAAGTGACAAAATTTCAGGTCGTGAAAAGTGACGAAATTTCAGTAAGTGAAAAGTGACGAAAATTCAGCATGTGAAAAGCGACGAGCCTTCAGGAGGGGTAAAGTGATGAAAATGGAGCACGTGAAAGGCGATGAAAATGAAGCACGCGAAATGCGACGAAAATTGAGCATGCGAAATGCGACTAAAATTCAGCACGCATAAATCGACGAAATTTCACGACGTGAAAAGCAACGAAATTTCAGCACGCGAAAATCGAGGAAAATTCAGCCTGCGAAAAGCGAGAAAAATTCAGCACATGAAAAGTGACGAGCTTTCAGGATACGAAAATCGACGAAAATTCAGCACGAGAAAAGTGACGAAAATTCAGCCGGTGAAAAGCGACGAAAATTCAGCACGCGAAAAGTGACAACATTTCAGAACGTGAAACACGACGAAAATTCTGTATGCGAAAAGCGACGAACCTTCAGCATGCGAAAAGTGATGAAACTGAAGCATGTGAAAAGCGACGAAAATTCAGCATGCGAAAAGCGATGTAAATTCAGCACGCGAAAAGCGACGAAAATTCAGCACGCAAAAAGTGACGAAAATTCAGCACGCGTAAAGTGACGAAAATTCAGCATGCGGAAAGCTACAAAATTCAGCACGCACAAAGCCACGAAAATTCAGCATGCGATAAGCGACGAACCTTCAGGACATGAAAAGCCATGAAAATTCAGCACATGAAAAGCGACGAACCTTCAGGACATGAAAAGCGATGACAATTCAGCACATGAAAAGCGACGAAAATTCCGCCTGCAAAAAGCGATGAAAATGAAGCACTCGGAATGTGACGAAAATGAAGCACGCGGAATTGTACGAAATTTCAGCATGCGAAAAGCTACAAAAATTGAGCACGCGAAAAGCGACAAATATTCAACAGGTGTTAAGCGACAAACCTTCAGGACGTGAAAAGCAACGGAAATTCAGCACGTGAAAATTAGGAAATTTCAGAACGTGAGAAGTGACGAAAATTCAGCATGCGAAAAGCGACCAAAATTCAGCACGCGAAAAGTGACGACAATTCAGCAGGCAAAAGGCGACGAACCTTCAGGATGCGAAAAGCAACGGAAATTCAGCACGCGTAAAGTGATGAACTTTGAGAACGTGAAAAGCGACGAAAATTCAGCACGCGAAAAACGACAAAAATTCAGCATGCGAAAAGCGACAAGAATTCAATACACGAAAAGTGATGACAATTCAGCACAAGAAAAGCACCGTAAATTCAGCACAAGCAAAAAGTGACAAAATTTCAGAACTTGAATAGCGACGAAAATTCAGCACATGAAAAGTGACCAAAATTCAGCATGCGAAAAGCTACTAAAATACAGCACGCGTAAAGCGATGAAAATTCAGCACATGAAAAGCGACGTAAATTCAGCACGCGAAAAGTGACGAAAATTTAGCAGGCGAAAGCGATGAACCTTCAGGACATGAAAAGCGACAAACCAGGACGCGTAAAGCGATGAAAATGAATCACGGGAAAAGCAACAGAATGCGTAAAACAGCATGCGAAAAGCAAAAAAAAATCAGCACACATAAAGGGACGAAAATTCAGCACATGTAAAGCGACGAATTTTCAGCACATGAAAAGCAACGTAAATTCAGGGCGTGAGAAGCGACAAAACCTCAGGACGCATAAAGCAACGAAATTTCAACACGCGAAAAGCGACGAAAATTCCGCACTTGAAAAGCGACGAAAATTCCGCGTGTAAAAATTATAAAAATTAGGCTTAATTAGGAAAGGAAAAATAGATTATGAAAGAAAATTGCAGTCAGAAACAGGTGAATTGATCATGGGGAACAAGGACATGGCAGACCAATTGAATAACTACTTTGGTTCTGTCTTCACTAAGGAAGACATAAATAATCTGCCGGAAATAGCAGGGGACCGCGGGTCAAATGAGATGGAGGAACTGAGTTAAATCCAGGTTAGCCGGGAAGTGGTGTTAGGTAAATAGAATGGATTACTGGCCGATAAATCCCCAGGGCCAGATAGGCTGCATCCCAGAGTACTTAAGGAAGTAGCCCCAGAAATAGTGGATGCTTTAGTGATAATTTTTCAAAACACGTTATATTCTGCAGTCGTTCCTGAGGATTGGAGGGTAGCTAATGTAACCCAACTTTTTAAAAAGGGAGGCAGAGAGAAAACGGGGAATTACAGACTAGTTACTCTAACATCGGGGAAACTGCTTGAGTCAGTTATTAAAGATGAGATAGCAGCGCATTTGGAAAGCGGTGAAATCATTGGACAAAGTCAGCATGGATTTACGCAAGGTAAATCATGTCTGACGAATCTTATAGAATTTTTCGAGGATGTGACTAGTCGAGTGGATAAGGGAGAACCAATGGATGTGTTATATCTGGACTTTCAGGAGGCTTTCGACAAGGACCCACATGAGATTAGTATACAAACTTAAAGCACACGGTATTGGGGGTTCAGTATTGACGTGGATAGAGAACTGGCTGGCAGACAGGAAGTAAAGAGTAGGAGTAAACGGGTCCTTTTCAGAATGGCAGGCAATGACTAGTGGGGTACCGCAAAGCTCAGTGCTGGGACCCCAGCTATTTTCAATGTACATTGATGATTTGGACGAGGGAATTCAATGCAACATCTCCAAGTTTGCGGATGACACAAAGCTGGGGGGCAGTGCGAGCTGTGAAAAGGATGCTAGGAGGCTGCAAGGTGACTTGGATAGGCTGGGTGAGTGGGCAAATGCATGGCAGATGCAGTATAATGTGGATAAATGTGAGGTTATCCACGTTGGTGGCAAAAACAGGAATGTAGACTATTATCTGAATGGTGGCCGATTAGGAAAAGGGGAGATGCAACGAGACCTGAGTGTCATGGTTCACCAGTCATTGAAAGTAGGCATGCAGGTGCAGCAGGCAGCGAAGAAAGCGAATGGTATTTTAGCATGCATAGCAAAAGGATTTGAGTATAGGAGCAGGGAAGTTCTACTGCAGTTGTACAGGGTCTTGTTGAAACCACATCTGGAGTATTGCGTGCAGTTTAGGTCACCAAATCTGAGGAAATACATTCTTGCCATAGAGGGAGTACAGAGAAGGTTCACCAGACTGATTCCTGGGATGTCAGGACTTTCATGTGAAGAAAGATTGGATAGACTCGGCTTGTACTCGCTAGAATTTAGAAGATTGAGGGGGGATCTTATAGAAACTTACAAAATTCTTACGTGGTTGGACAGGCTAGATGCAGGAAGATTGTTCCAGATGTTGGGGAAGTCCAGAACAAGGGGTCACAGTTTAAGGATAAGGGGGAAATCTTTTAGGACCGAGATGAGAAAAACATTTTTCACACAGAGAGTGGTGAATCTCTGGAATTCTCTGCCACAGAAGGTAGTTGAGGCCAGTTCATTGGCTATATTTAAGAGAGAGTTAGATGTGGACATTGCGGCTAAAGGTATCAGGGGGTATGGAGAGAAGGCAGGTACAGGATACTGAGTTGGATGATCAGCCATGAACATATTGAATGGCGGTGCAAGCACACAATGGCTTACTCCTGCACGTATTTTCTATGTTTCAATGTTTCTAAGCGATGAAAATTCAGCACGCGAAAAGCAACGAACATTCAGCACGCGAAAAGCGATTAAATTTCCGTACATGAAAAGCCATGAAAATTCAGCACGCAAAAAGCGATGAAAATTCAACATGTGAAAAGCGACGAACATTCATGATGCGAAAAGCGATGAAAATGAAGCACGTGAAAAGTGACGAAAATGAAGCATGCTCAATTGTACGAAAATTCAGCATGTGAAAAGCTACAAAAATTGAGCACCCGAAAAGCAACAAGAAATCAGCAGGTGAAAAGCGTCAAACCTTCAGGACGTGAAAAGCGACGAAAATTCAGCACGCGAAAAGTGACGAAACTTCAAAACGTGAAAAGTGACGAAAAGTCAGCACGTGAAAAGCGACAACAATTCAGCATGTGAAAATCAACGAAACATCAGGACGCATGAAGCGATGAAACATCAGGACGCATAAAGCAATGAAATTTCGAAATGAGAAAAGCTACAAAATTTCAGCACATGAAAAGCAACGGAAATTCAGCATGCGAAAAGCGACGAATATTCAGCACGCGAAAAGAGAGGAACCAGGACTTTAAAACCAACGAAAATTCTGCACGCGTAAAGTGACAAAAATTCAACACGCGTAAAGCGACGAAAATTCAGCCTGTGAAAAGTGATGAAAATTCAGCAGGTGAACAGTGACGAACCTTCAGGACGCGAAAAGCGACGATAATTCAGCACGTGAAAAGTGACGGAAATTCAGCACACGAAAAGCGACAAAAATTCAGCACGCGAAAAGTGATGACATTTCAGGATGTGAAAAGCGACGAAATTTCAGCATACTAAAAGCGACTAAAATTCATCATGTGAAAAGCGACAACATTTCAGCACGCGAAAAGCGACGATCCTTCAGGACTTGAAAAGCGACGAAAATTCAGCATGCCAAAAGTGACGAAATTTCAGGATGTGAAAATCGACGAAATATCAGCACACGAAATGCGCCGAAATTTCAGCACACAAAAAGCGACGAAAATTCAGCATGCGAAAAGTGATGAAATTACAGGACGCATAAAGCGACGAAATTTCAGAACATGAAAAGTGGCGAAATTTCAGCAGGCGAAAAGAGAGGAACCTTCAGGATGTTAATTCCAACAAAAAATCAGCACGCGTAAAGTGACAAAAATTCAGCACGCGTTAAGCGACAAACCTTCAGGACGTGAAAAGCGACGAAAATTCCGCACACGAAAAGTGACTAAATTTAAGAACATGAAAAGCGACGAAAATTAATCACGCGGAAAGCGACGAAAATTCAGCACGCGAAAAGTGATGACATTTCAGGACGGGAAAAGCGACGAAATTTCAGCATACTAAAAGCGACTAAAATTCACCATGTGAAAAGCGACAAAATTTCAGCACGCGAAAAGCGACGATCCTTCAGGACTTGAAAAGCGACGAAAATTCAGCACGCCAAAAGTGACGTAATGTCAGGATGTGAAAATCGACGAAATATCAGCACACGAAATGCGCCGAAATTTCAGCACACAAAAAGCGACGAAAATTCAGCATGGTAAAAGTGATGAAATTACAGGACGCATAAAGCGACGAAATTTCAGAACATGAAAAGCGGCGAAATTTCAGCAGGCGAAAAGAGAGGAACCTTCAGGATGTTAATTCCAACAAAAATTCAGGATGCATAAAGTGACAAAAATTCAGCACGCGTTAAGCGACAAACCTTCAGGACGTGAAAAGCGACGAAAATTCCGCACACGAAAAGTGACTAAAGTTCAGAACGTGAAAAGCGACGAAAATTTTGCACACGAAAAGCGACGAAAATTCAGCATGCTAAAAGCAACAAAAATTCAGCATGCGAAAAGCGACCTAATATCAGGACGAATAAAGCGACGAAATATCAGGATGAATAAAGCGACGAAATTTCAGGACGTTAAAGGCGACGAAATTTCAGGACATCAAAGGCGGCGAAATTTCAGCCTGCGAAAAGCGACGAAAATTCACCATGCGAAAACCGACGAAAATTCAGCACGCCAAAAGTGACGAAATTTCAGGACGTGAAAAGTGACGAAATATCAGCACACAAAAAGCGCCGAAATTTCAGCACACAAAAATCGACGAAAATTGAGCACGCGAAAAGAGAGAAACCAGGACGTTAAAACCAACGAAAATTCAGCACGCAAAAAGCGATGAAAATACAGCACGCGAAAAGCGACGAACCTTCAAGATGAAAGCGATGAAAATGATGCATGCAAAAAGCGACAAAAATTCAGCACGCAAAAAGCGACGTAATATCAGGATGAATAATGCGACGAAATTTCAGGACGTGAAAGGCGACGAAATTTCAGCACGCGAAAAGCAACGAAAATTCAGCCTGTGAAAAGTGACGAAAATTCAGCACGTGAAAAGCGACAAAAATTCAGCATGTGAAAAGCAACGAAACATCAGGACGCATGAAGCGATGAAACATCAGGACGCATAAAGCGACGAAATTTCGAAACGAGAAAAGCTACAAAATTTCAGCACATGAAAAGCAATGGAAATTCAGCATGCGAAAAGCGACGAATATTCAGCACGCGAAAAGAGAGGAACCAGGACTTTAAAACCAACGAAAATTCTGCACGCGTAAAGTGACAAAAATTCAACATGCGTAAAGCGACAAAAATTCAGCCTGTGAAAAGTGATGAAAATTCAGCACGTGAACAGTGACGAACCTTCAGGACGCGAAAAGCGACGATAATTCAGCACGTGAAAAGTGACGGAAATTCAGCACACGAAAAGCGACGAAAATTTAGCACGCGAAAAGTGATGACATTTCAGGACGTGAAAGGCGACGAAATTTCAGCATACTAAAAGCGACTAAAATTCACCATGTGAAAAGTGACAAAATTTCAGCACGTGAAAAGCGACGATCCTTCAGGACTTGAAAAGCGACAAAAATACAGAATGCCAAAAGTGACGAAAGTTCAGGATGTGAAAAGCAACGAAATATCAGCACACGAAATGCGCCGAAATTTCAGCACAAAAAAAGCGACGAAAATTCAGCATGGTAAAAGTGATGAAATTACAGGACGCATAAAGCGACGAAATTTCAGAACATGAAAAGCAGCGAAATTTCAGCAGGCGAAAAGAGAGGAACCTTCAGGATGTTAATTCCAACAAAAATTCAGGATGCATAAAGTGACAAAAATTCAGCACGCGTTAAGCGACAAACCTTCAGGACGTGAAAAGCGACGAAAATTCCGCACACGAAAAGTGACTAAAGTTCAGAACGTGAAAAGCGACGAAAATTTTGCACACGAAAAGCGACGAAAATTCAGCATGCTAAAAGCAACAAAAATTCAGCACGCGAAAAGCGACCTAATATCAGGACGAATAAAGCAACGAAATATCAGGATGAATAAAGCGACGAAATTTCAGGACGTTAAAGGCGACGAAATTTCAGGACATCAAAGGCGGCGAAATTTCAGCCTGCGAAAAGCGACGAAAATTCACCATGCGAAAACCGACGAAAATTCAGCACGCCAAAAGTGACGAAATTTCAGGACGTGAAAAGTGACGAAATATCAGCACACAAAAAGCGCCGAAATTTCAGCACACAAAAATCGACGAAAATTCAGCACGCGAAAAGAGAGAACCCAGGACGTTAAAACCAACGAAAATTCAGCACGCAAAAAGCGATGAAAATACAGCACGCGAAAAGCGACGAACCTTCAAGATGAAAGCGATGAAAATGATGCATGCAAAAAGCGACAAAAATTCAGCACGCAAAAAGCGACGTAATATCAGGATGAATAATGCGACGAAATTTCAGGACGTGAAAGGCGACGAAATTTCAGCACGCGAAAAGCAACGAAAATTCAGCCTGTGAAAAGTGACGAAAATTCAGCACGTGAAAAGCGACAAAAATTCAGCATGTGAAAAGCAACGAAACATCAGGACGCATGAAGCGATGAAACATCAGGACGCATAAAGCGACGAAATTTCGAAACGAGAAAAGCTACAAAATTTCAGCACATGAAAAGCAATGGAAATTCAGCATGCGAAAAGCGACGAATATTCAGCACGCGAAAAGAGAGGAACCATGACTTTAAAACCAACGAAAATTCTGCACGCGTAAAGTGACAAAAATTCAACATGCGTAAAGCGACAAAAATTCAGCCTGTGAAAAGTGATGAAAATTCAGCACGTGAACAGTGACGAACCTTCAGGACGCGAAAAGCGACGATAATTCAGCACGTGAAAAGTGACGGAAATTCAGCACACGAAAAGTGACGAAAATTTAGCACGCGAAAAGTGATGACATTTCAGGACGTGAAAGGCGACGAAATATCAGCATACTAAAAGCGACTAAAATTCACCATGTGAAAAGTGACAAAATTTCAGCACGTGAAAAGCGACGATCCTTCAGGACTTGAAAAGCGACGAAAATACAGCATGCCAAAAGTGACGAAAGTTCAGGATGTGAAAAGCAACGAAATATCAGCACACGAAATGCGCCGAAATTTCAGCACACAAAAAGCGACGAAAATTCAGCATGCGAAAAGTGATGAAATTACAGGACGCATCAATCGACGAAATTTCAGAACATGAAAAGTGGCGAAATTTCAGCAGGCGAAAAGAGAGGAACCTTCAGGATGTTAATTCCAACAAAAATTCAGCACGCGTAAAGTGACAAAAATTCAGCACGCGTTAAGCGACAAACCTTCAGGACGTGAAAAGCGACGAAAATTCCGCACACGAAAAGTGACTAAATTTAAGAACATGAAAAGCGACGAAAATTAAGCACGCGGAAAGCGACGAAAATTCAGCACGCGAAAAGTGATGACATTTCAGGACGTGAAAAGCGACGACATTTCAGCATACTAAAAGCGACTAAAATTCACCATGTGAAAAGCGACAAAATTTCTGCACGCAAAAAGCGACGATCCTTCAGGACTTGAAAAGCGATGAAAATTCAGTACGCCAAAAGTGACGAAATTTCAGGATGTGAAAAGCGACGAAATATCAGCACACGAAATGCGCCGAAATTTCAGCACACAAAAAGCGATGAAAATTCATCATGCGAAAAGTGATGAAATTACAGGACGCATAAAGCGACGAAATTTCAGAACATTAAAAGTGGCGAAATTTCAGCAGGCGAAAAGTTAGGTACCTTCAGGATGTTAATTCCAACAAAAATTCAGCACGCGTAAAGTGACAAAAATTCAGCACGCGTTAAGCGACAAACCTTCAGGACGTGAAAAGCGACGAATATTCCGCACACGAAAAATGACTAAATTTATGAACATGAAAAGCGACAAAAATTAAGCACGCGGAAAGCGACGAAAATTCAGCACGCGAAAAGTGATAACATTTCAGGACGTGAAAAGCGACGACATTTCAGCATACTGAAAGCGACGAAAATTCACCATGCGAAAAGCGACGAAATTTCAGCACGCGAAAAGCGATGATCCTTCAGGACTTGAAAAGCAATGAAAATTCAGCACGCCAAAAGCGACGAAATTTCAGGACGTGAAAAGCGACGAAATCTTAGCACACGAAAACCGACGAAAATTCAGCACGCGAAAAGTGATGACATTTCAGGACGTGAAAGGCGACGAAATTTCAGCATACTAAAAGCGACTAAAATTCACCATGTGAAAAGCGACAAAATTTCAGCACGCGAAAAGCGACGATCCCTCAGGACTTGAAAAGCGACGAAAATTCAGCATGCCAAAAGTGACGAAATTTCAGGATGTGAAAATCGACGAAATATCAGCACACGAAATGCGCCGAAATTTCAGCACACAAAAAGCGACGAAAATTCAGCATGCGAAAAGTGATGAAATTACAGGACGCATAAAGCGACGAAATTTCAGAACATGAAAAGTGGCGAAATTTCAGCAGGCGAAAAGAGAGGAACCTTCAGGATGTTAATTCCAACAAAAATTCAGCACGCGTAAAGTGACAAAAATTCAGCACGCGTTAAGCGACAAACCTTCAGGACGTGAAAAGCGACGAAAATTCCGCAAACGAAAAGTGACTAAATTTCAGAACGTGAAAAGCGACGAAAATTTTGCACACGAAAAGCACGAAAATTCAGCATGCAAAAAGCAACAAAAATTCAGCACGCGAAAAGCGGCGTAATATCAGGACGAATAAAGCGACGAAATATCAGGATGAATAAAGCAACGAAATTTCAGGACGTTAAAGGCGACGAAATTTCAGGACATCAAAGGCGGCGAAATTTCAGCCTGCGAAAAGCGACGAAATTTCACCATGCGAAAACCGACGAAAATTCAGCACGCCAAAAGTGACGAAATTTCAGGTCGTGAAAAGTGACGAAATATCAGCACACAAAAAGCGCCATAATTTCAGCACACAAAAATCGACGAAAATTCATCATGCGAAAAGCGACGGAAATTCAGCACGCGAAAAGAGAGAAACCTTCAGGACTATAAAACCAACGAAAATTCAGCACGCAAAAAGCGATGAAAATACAGCACGCGAAAAGCGACGAACCTTCAAGATGAAAGCGATGAAAATGAAGCATGCAAAAAGCGACAAAAATTCAGCACGCAAAAAGCGACGTAATATCAGGATGAATAATGCGACGAAATTTCAGGACGTGAAAGGCGACGAAATTTCAGGACATGAAAGACGACGAAATTTCAGCACGCGAAAAGCAACGAAAATTCAGCCTGTGAAAAGTGATGAAAATTCAGCATGTGAAAAGTTACGAACTTTCAAGACGCGAAAAGCGACGTTAATTCAGCACGTGAAAAGTGATGAAACATCAGGACGCATGAAGCGATGAAACATCAGGACGCATAAAGCGACGAAATTTCTAAACGAGAAAAGCTACAAAATTTCAGCACATGAAAAGCAACGGAAATTCAGCATGCGAAAAGCGACGAATATTCAGCACGCGAAAAGAGAGGAACCAGGACTTTAAAACCAACGAAAATTCTGCACGCGTAAAGTGACAAAAACTCAACACGCGTAAAGCGACGAAAATTCAGCCTGTGAAAAGCGATGAAAATTCAGCACGTGAAAAGTGACGAACCTTCAGGACGCGAAAAGCGACGATAATTCAGCACGTGAAAAGTGACGAAAATTCAGCACACGAAAAGCGACAAAAATTCAGCACGCCAAAAGTGACGAAATTTCAGGACGTGAAAAGCGACGAAATATCAGCACACGAAAAGCGACGAATATTCAGCACGCGAAAAGAGAGGAACCAGGACTTTAAATCCAACGAAAATTCTGCACGCGTAAAGTGACAAAAATTCAACACGTGTAAAGCGACGAAAATTCAGCCTGTGAAAAGCAATGAAAATTCAGCCTGTGAAAAGCGATGAAAATTCAGCACGTGAAAAGTGACGAACCTTCAGGACGCGAAAAGCGACGATAATTCAGCACGTGAAAAGTGACGAAAATTCAGCACACGAAAAGTGACAAAAATTCAGCACGCCAAAAGTGACGAAATTTCAGGACGTGAAAAGCGACGAAATATCAGCACACGAAAAGCGACGAATATTCAGCACGCGAAAAGAGAGGAACCAGGACTTTAAAACCAACGAAAATTCTGCACGCGTAAAGTGACAAATATTCAACACGTGTAAAGCGACGAAAATTCAGCCTGTGAAAAGCAATGAAAATTCAGCACGTGAAAAGTGACGAACCTTCAGCACGTGAAAAGTGACGAAAATTCAGCACACGAAAAGTGACAAAAATTCAGCACGCCAAAAGTGACGAAATTTCAGGACGTGAAAAGCGACGAAATATCAGCACACGAAAAGCGACGAATATTCAGCACGCAAAAGTGACTAAATTTAAGAACATGAAAAGCTACGAAAATTAAGCACGCGGAAAGCGACGAAATTCAGCACGCGAAAAGTGATGACATTTCAGGACATGAAAAGCGATGACATTTCAGCATACTAAAAGGGACGAAAATTCACCATGCGAAAAGCGACGAAATTTCAGCTCGCGAAAAGCGACGATCCTTCAGGACTTGAAAAGCAATGAAAATTCAGCACGCCAAAAGTGATGAAATTTCAGGACGTGAAAGGCGACGAAATATTAGCACACGAAAACCAACGAAAATTCAGCACGCGAAAAGTGATGACATTTCAGGACGTGAAAAGCGACGAAATTTCAGCATACTAAAAGCGACTAAAATTCACCATGTGAAAAGCGACAAAATTTCAGCACGCGAAAAGCGACGATCCTTCAGGACTTGAAAAGCGACGAAAATTCAGCACGCCAAAAGTGACGAGATTTCAGGATGTGAAAATCGACGAAATATCAGCCCACGAAATGCGCCGAAATTTCAGCACACAAAAAGCGACGAAAATTCAGCATGCGAAAAGTGATGAAATTACAGGACGCATCAATCGACGAAATTTCAGAACATGAAAAGCGGCGAAATTTCAGCAGGCGAAAAGAGAGGAACCTTCAGGATGTTAATTCCAACAAAAATTCAGCACGCGTAAAGTGACGAAAATTCCGCACACGAAAAGTGACTAAATTTCAGAACGTGAAAAGCGACGAAAATTCAGCATGCAAAAAGCAACAAAAATTCAGCACGCGAAAAGCGACGTAATATCAGGACGAATAAAGCGACGAAATATCAGGATGAATAAAGCGACGAAATTTCAGGACGTTAAAGGCGACGAAATTTCAGGACATCAAAGGCGGCGAAATTTCAGCCTGCGAAAAGCGACGAAAATTCACCATGCGAAAACCGACGAAAATTCAGCACGCCAAAAGTGACGAAATTTCAGGACGTGAAAAGTGACGAAATATCAGCACACAAAAAGCGCCGAAATTTCAGCGCACAAAAAGCGACGAAAATTCATCATGCGAAAAGCGACGGAAATTCAGCACGCGAAAAGAGAGAAACCTTCAGGACGTTAAAACCAACGAAAATTCAGCACGCAAAAAGCGATGAAAATACAGCACGCGAAAAGCGACGAACCTTCAAGACGCGAAAAGCAAATGAAAATGAAGCATGCAAAAAGCGACAAAAATTCATCATGCAAAAAGCGACGTAATATCAGGACGAATAATGCAACGAAATTTCAGGACGCGAAAGGTGACGAAATTTCAGGACATGAAAGGCGACGAAATTTCAGCACGCGAAAAACAACGAAAATTCAGCCTGTGAAAAGTGATGAAAATTCAGCATGTGAAAAGTTACGAACTTTCAGGACGCGAAAAGCGACGTTAATTCAGCACGTGAAAAGTGACGAAAATTCAGCACGCGAAAAGCAATAAAAATTCAGCCTGTGAAACGTGATGAAAATTCAGCATGTGAAAAGTTACGAACTTTCAGGATGCGAAAAGCGACGTTAATTCAGCACGTGAAAAGTGACGAAATTTCAGCTAGCGAAAAGCGACGATCCTTCAGGACTGGAAAAGCAATGAAAATTCAGCACGCCAAAAGTGATGAAATTTCAGGACGTGAAAAGCGACAAAATATTAGCACACGAAAACCAACGAGAATTCAGCACGCGAAAAGTGATGACATTTCAGGACGTGAAAAGCGACGAAATTTCAGCATACTAAAAGCGACTAAAATTCACCATGTGAAAAGCGACAAAATTTCAGCACGCAAAAAGCGACGATCCTTCAGGACTTGAAAAGCGACGAAAATTCAGCACGCCAAAAGTGACGAAATTTCAGGATGTGAAAATCGACGAAATATCAGCCCACGAAATGCGCCGAAATTTCAGCACACAAAAAGCGACGAAAATTCAGCATGCGAAAAGTGATGAAATTACAGGACGCATCAAGCGACGAAATTTCAGAACATGAAAAGCGGCGAAATTTCAGCAGGCCAAAAGAGAGGAACCTTCAGGATGTTAATTCCAACAAAAATTCAGCACGCGTAAAGTGACAAAAATTCAGCACGCGTTAAGCGACAAACCTTCAGGACGTGAAAAGCGACGAAAATTCCGCTCAGGAAAAGTGACTAAATTTCAGAACGTGAAAAGCGACGAAAATTCAGCATGCAAAAAGCAACAAAAATTCAGCACGCGAAAAGCGACGTAATATCAGGACGAATAAAGCGACGAAATATCAGGATGAATAAAGCGACGAAATTTCAGGACGTTAAAGGCGACGAAATTTCAGGACATCAAAGGCGGCGAAATTTCAGCCTGCGAAAAGCGACGAAAATTCACCATGCGAAAACCGACGAAAATTCAGCACGCCAAAAGTGACGAAATTTCAGGACGTGAAAAGTGACGAAATATCAGCACACAAAAAGCGCCAAAATTTCAGCGCACAAAAAGCGACGAAAATTCATCATGCGAAAAGCGACGGAAATTCAGCACGAGAAAAGAGAGAAACCTTCAGGACGTTAAAACCAACGAAAATTCAGCACGCAAAAAGCGATGAAAATACAGCACGCGAAAAGCGACGAACCTTCAAGACGCGAAAAGCAATGAAAATGAAGCATGCAAAAAGCGACAAAAATTCAGCATGCAAAAAGCGACGTAATATCAGGACGAATAATGCAACGAAATTTCAGGACGCGAAAGGCGACGAAATTTCAGGAGATGAAAGGCGACGAAATTTCAGCACGCGAAAAACAACGAAAATTCAGCCTGTGAAAAGTGATGAAAATTCAGCATGTGAAAAGTTACGAACTTTCAGGACGCGAAAAGCGACGTTAATTCAGCACGTGAAAAGTGACGAAAATTCAGCACGCGAAAAGCAATAAAAATTCAGAACGCCAAAAGTGACGAACTTTCAGCACACGAAAAGTGACGATCCTTCAGGACGTGAAAAGCGACGATCCAAGTTTCTGGATCATTGGGACCTCTTTTGTGGAAGGTGCAACCTGTACAAAAAGGAAGGGTTGCACGAACCGGAGGGGGACCAATATCCTGGCGGGGAGATTTGCAAAGGCTACTGCGGACACTTTAAACTAGAAAGGTTGGGGGAGGGACTCAAATAGAGAAAGCTAATAGACAGTGTGTGAGGCAGGAGGCAGAGAAGGGAAGCACTCAGACCCAACAGGTAGGGGGAAAGAAGAAAAAAATAATAAACAGAGAATAAGAGGTGGTGGGATTCGTAAATGTGTGAGCAGAGAGACAGAGGCGTGTAAAATGAGGGTAGAAGCAATAGGTAGCAAGGTGAAAAGTAAAAGTGGCAGGCAGACAAATCCAGGGCAAAAAGCAAAAAGGGCCACTTTTCAACATAATTGTATAAGGGGTAAGATCATCGTAAAAACAAGCCTGAAGGCTTTGTGTCTCAATGCAAGGAGCATTCGTAATAAAGGTGGATGAGTTGAATGTGCAGATAGCTATTAATTATTATGATATAGTTGGGATCACGGAGACGTGGCTCCAGGGTGACCAAGGCTGGGAGCTGAAAATCCAGGGATATTCAATATTCAGGAGGGATAGACAGAAAGGAAAAGGAGGTGGGGTAGCGTTGCTGGTTAGAGAGGAGATTAACGCAATGGAAAGGAAGGACATTAGCTTGGAGGATGTGGAATCGATATGGGTAGAGCTGCGAAACACTAAGGGGCAGAAAACGCTAGTGGGTGTTGTGTACAGGCCACCTAACAGTAATAGTGGAGTTGGGGATGGGATCAAACTGGAAATTAGAAATGCGTGCAACAAAGGTAAAACAGTTATAATGGGTGACTTCAATCTACATACAGATTGGGTGAATCAAATTGGCAGGGGTGCTGAGGAAGAGGATTTCTTGGAATGTATGTGGGATAGTTTTCTAAACCAACATTTAGAGGAACCAACGAGAGAGCAGGCTATTTCCGTGCTGTTATGGTTATATGGTTATATGGTTATATTCTAGACTGGGTATTGAGTAATGAGGAAGGGTTAGTTAGCAGTCTTGTTGTGCGTGGCCCCTTGGGCAAGAGTGACCATAATATGGTTGAGTTCTTCATTAGGATGGAGAGTGACATTGTTAATTCAGAAACAAGGGTTCTGAACTTAAAGAAAGGTAACTTTGAGGGTATGAAACGTGAATTGGCCAAGATTGACTGGCAATTGATTCTTAAAGTGTTGACGGTGGATATGCAATGGAAGGCATTTAAAGACTGCATGGATGAACTACAACAATTGTTCATCCCAGTTTGGCAAAAGAATAAATCAGGGAAGGTAGTGCATCCGTGGAGAACAAGGGAAATCAGGGAGAGTATCAAAACAAAAGATGAAGCGTACAAATTAGCCAGAAAAAGCAGCCTAACAGAGGACTGGGAGAAATTCAGAGTCCATCAGAGGAGGACAAAGGGCTTAATTAGGAAAGGGAAAACAGATTATGAAAGAAAACTTGCAGCGAACTTAAAAACTGACTGCAAAAGTTTTTATAGATATGTGAAGAGAAAGAGATTAGTTAAAACAAATGTAAGTCCCTTGCAGTCAGAAACAGGTGAATTGATCATGGGGAACAAGGACATGGCAGACCAATTGAATAACTACTTTGCTTCTGTCTTCACTAAGGAAGACATAAATAATCTGCCGGAAATAGCAGGGGTCAAATGAGATGGAGGAACTGAGTGAAATCCAGGTTAGTGGTGTTAGGTAAATTGAATGGATTAAAGGCCGATAAATCCCCAGGGCCAGATAGGCTGCATCCCAGAGTACTTAAGGAAGTAGCCCCAGAATTAGTGGATGCCGTAGTGATAATTTTTCAAAGCTCCTTAGATTCTGGAGTAGTTCCTGAGGATTGGAGGGTACGAACCTTCAGGACGCGAAAATCGACGATAATTCAGCACGTGAAAAGTGACGAAAATTCAGCACACGAAAAGTGACAAAAATTCAGCACGCCAAAAGTGACGAAATTTCAGGACGTGAAAAGCGACGAAATATCAGCACACGAAAAGCGACGAATATTCAGCACGCGAAAAGAGAGGAACCAGGACTTTAAAACCAACGAAAATTCTGCACGCGTAAAGTGCCAAAAATTCAACACGTGTAAAGCGACGAAAATTCAGCCTGTGAAAAGCAATGAAAATTCAGCACGTGAAAAGTGACGAACCTTCAGCACGTGAAAAGTGACGAAAATTCAGCACACGAAAAGTGACAAAAATTCAGCACGCCAAAAGTGACGAAATTTCAGGACGTGAAAAGCGACGAAATATCAGCACACGAAAAGCGACGAATATTCAGCACGCAAAAAGTGACTAAATTTAAGAACATGAAAAGCTACGAAAATTAAGCACACGGAAAGCGACGAAAATTCAGCACGCGAAAAGTGATGACATTTCAGGACATGAAAAGCGATGACATTTCAGCATACTAAAAGCGACGAAAATTCACCATGCGAAAAGCGACGAAATTTCAGCTCGCGAAAAGCGACGATCCTTCAGGACTTGAAAAGCAATGAAAATTCAGCACGCCAAAAGTGATGAAATTTCAGGACGTGAAAAGCGACGAAATATTAGCACACGAAAACCAACGAAAATTCAGCACGCGAAAAGTGATGACATTTCAGGACGTGAAAAGCGACGAAATTTCAGCATACTAAAAGCGACTAAAATTCACCATGTGAAAAGCGACAAAATTTCAGCACGCGAAAAGCGACGATCCTTCAGGACTTGAAAAGCGACGAAAATTCAGCACGCCAAAAGTGACGAGATTTCAGGATGTGAAAATCGACGAAATATCAGCCCACGAAATGCGCCGAAATTTCAGCACACAAAAAGCGACGAAAATTCAGCATGCGAAAAGTGATGAAATTACAGGACGCATCAATCGACGAAATTTCAGAACATGAAAAGCGGTGAAATTTCAGCAGGCGAAAAGAGAGGAACCTTCAGGATGTTAATTCCAACAAAAATTCAGCACGCGTAAAGTGACAAAAATTCAGCACGCGTTAAGCGACAAACCTTCAGGACGTGAAAAGCGACGAAAATTCCGCACACGAAAAGTGACTACATTTCAGAACGTGAAAAGCGACGAAAATTCAGCATGCAAAAAGCAACAAAAATTCAGCACGCGAAAAGCGACGTAATATCAGGACGAATAAAGCGACGAAATATCAGGATGAATAAAGCAACGAAATTTCAGGACGTTAAAGGCGACAAAATTTCAGGACATCAAAGGCGGCGAAATTTCAGCCTGCGAAAAGCGACGAAAATTCACCATGCGAAAACCGACGAAAATTCAGCACGCCAAAAGTGACGAAATTTCAGGACGTGAAAAGCGACGAAATATCAGCACACGAAAAGCGACGAATATTCAGCACGCAAAAAGTGACTAAATTTAAGAACATGAAAAGCTACGAAAATTAAGCACACGGAAAGCGACGAAAATTCAGCACGCGAAAAGTGATGACATTTCAGGACATGAAAAGCGATGACATTTCAGCATACTAAAAGCGACGAAAATTCACCATGCGAAAAGCGACGAAATTTCAGCTCGCGAAAAGCGACGATCCTTCAGGACTTGAAAAGCAATGAAAATTCAGCACGCCAAAAGTGATGAAATTTCAGGACGTGAAAAGCGACGAAATATTAGCACACGAAAACCAACGAAAATTCAGCACGCGAAAAGTGATGACATTTCAGGACGTGAAAAGCAACGAAATTTCAGCATACTAAAAGCGACTAAAATTCACCATGTGAAAAGCGACAAAATTTCAGCACGCGAAAAGCGACGATCCTTCAGGACTTGAAAAGCGACGAAAATTCAGCACGCCAAAAGTGACGAGATTTCAGGATGTGAAAATCGACGAAATATCAGCCCACGAAATGCGCCGAAATTTCAGCACACAAAAAGCGACGAAAATTCAGCATGCGAAAAGTGATGAAATTACAGGACGCATCAATCGACGAAATTTCAGAACATGAAAAGCGGCGAAATTTCAGCAGGCGAAAAGAGAGGAACCTTCAGGATGTTAATTCCAACAAAAATTCAGCACGCGTAAAGTGACAAAAATTCAGCACGCGTTAAGCGACAAACCTTCAGGACGTGAAAAGCGACGAAAATTCCGCAAACGAAAAGTGACTAAATTTCAGAACGTGAAAAGCGACGAAAATTTTGCACACGAAAAGCACGAAAATTCAGCATGCAAAAAGCAACAAAAATTCAGCACGCGAAAAGCGGCGTAATATCAGGACGAATAAAGCGACGAAATATCAGGATGAATAAAGCAACGAAATTTCAGGACGTTAAAGGCGACGAAATTTCAGGACATCAAAGGCGGCGAAATTTCAGCCTGCGAAAAGCGACGAAATTTCACCATGCGAAAACCGACGAAAATTCAGCACGCCAAAAGTGACGAAATTTCAGGACGTGAAAAGTGACGAAATATCAGCACACAAAAAGCGCCGAAATTTCAGCGCACAAAAAGCGACGAAAATTCATCATGCGAAAAGCGACGGAAATTCAGCACGCGAAAAGAGAGAAACCTTCAGGACGTTAAAACCAACGAAAATTCAGCACGCAAAAAGCGATGAAAATACAGCACGCGAAAAGCGACGAACCTTCAAGACGCGAAAAGCAAATGAAAATGAAGCATGCAAAAAGCGACAAAAATTCATCATGCAAAAAGCGACGTAATATCAGGACGAATAATGCAACGAAATTTCAGGACGCGAAAGGTGACGAAATTTCAGGACATGAAAGGCGACGAAATTTCAGCACGCGAAAAACAACGAAAATTCAGCCTGTGAAAAGTGATGAAAATTCAGCATGTGAAAAGTTACGAACTTTCAGGACGCGAAAAGCGACGTTAATTCAGCACGTGAAAAGTGACGAAAATTCAGCACGCGAAAAGCAATAAAAATTCAGCCTGTGAAACGTGATGAAAATTCAGCATGTGAAAAGTTACGAACTTTCAGGATGCGAAAAGCGACGTTAATTCAGCACGTGAAAAGTGACGAAATTTCAGCTAGCGAAAAGCGACGATCCTTCAGGACTGGAAAAGCAATGAAAATTCAGCACGCCAAAAGTGATGAAATTTCAGGACGTGAAAAGCGACAAAATATTAGCACACGAAAACCAACGAGAATTCAGCACGCGAAAAGTGATGACATTTCAGGACGTGAAAAGCGACGAAATTTCAGCATACTAAAAGCGACTAAAATTCACCATGTGAAAAGCGACAAAATTTCAGCACGCAAAAAGCGACGATCCTTCAGGACTTGAAAAGCGACGAAAATTCAGCACGCCAAAAGTGACGAAATTTCAGGATGTGAAAATCGACGAAATATCAGCCCACGAAATGCGCCGAAATTTCAGCACACAAAAAGCGACGAAAATTCAGCATGCGAAAAGTGATGAAATTACAGGACGCATCAAGCGACGAAATTTCAGAACATGAAAAGCGGCGAAATTTCAGCAGGCCAAAAGAGAGGAACCTTCAGGATGTTAATTCCAACAAAAATTCAGCACGCGTAAAGTGACAAAAATTCAGCACGCGTTAAGCGACAAACCTTCAGGACGTGAAAAGCGACGAAAATTCCGCTCAGGAAAAGTGACTAAATTTCAGAACGTGAAAAGCGACGAAAATTCAGCATGCAAAAAGCAACAAAAATTCAGCACGCGAAAAGCGACGTAATATCAGGACGAATAAAGCGACGAAATATCAGGATGAATAAAGCGACGAAATTTCAGGACGTTAAAGGCGACGAAATTTCAGGACATCAAAGGCGGCGAAATTTCAGCCTGCGAAAAGCGACGAAAATTCACCATGCGAAAACCGACGAAAATTCAGCACGCCAAAAGTGACGAAATTTCAGGACGCGAAAAGTGACGAAATATCAGCACACAAAAAGCGCCAAAATTTCAGCGCACAAAAAGCGACGAAAATTCATCATGCGAAAAGCGATGGAAATTCAGCACGAGAAAAGAGAGAAACCTTCAGGACGTTTAAACCAACGAAAATTCAGCACGCAAAAAGCGATGAAAATACAGCACGCGAAAAGCGACGAACCTTCAAGACGCGAAAAGCAATGAAAATGAAGCATGCAAAAAGCGACAAAAATTCAGCATGCAAAAAGCGACGTAATATCAGGACGAATAATGCAACGAAATTTCAGCACGCGAAAAACAACGAAAATTCAGCCTGTGAAAAGTGATGAAAATTCAGCATGTGAAAAGTTACGAACTTTCAGGACGCGAAAAGCGACGTTAATTCAGCACGTGAAAAGTGACGAAAATTCAGCACGCGAAAAGCAATAAAAATTCAGAACGCCAAAAGTGACGAACTTTCAGCACACGAAAAGTGACGATCCTTCAGGACGTGAAAAGCGACGATCCAAGTTTCTGGATCATTGGGACCTCTTTTGTGGAAGGTGCAACCTGTACAAAAAGGAAGGGTTGCACGAACCGGAGGGGGACCAATATCCTGGCGGGGAGATTTGCAAAGGCTACTGCGGACACTTTAAACTAGAAAGGTTGGGGGAGGGACTCAAATAGAGAAAGCTAATAGACAGTGTGTGAGGCAGGAGGCAGAGAAGGGAAGCACTCAGACCCAACAGGTAGGGGGAAAGAAGAAAAAAATAATAAACAGAGAATAAGAGGTGGTGGGATTCGTAAATGTGTGAGCAGAGAGACAGAGGCGTGTAAAATGAGGGTAGAAGCAATAGGTAGCAAGGTGAAAAGTAAAAGTGGCAGGCAGACAAATCCAGGGCAAAAAGCAAAAAGGGCCACTTTTCAACATAATTGTATAAGGGGTAAGATCATCGTAAAAACAAGCCTGAAGGCTTTGTGTCTCAATGCAAGGAGCATTCGTAATAAAGGTGGATGAGTTGAATGTGCAGATAGCTATTAATTATTATGATATAGTTGGGATCACGGAGACGTGGCTCCAGGGTGACCAAGGCTGGGAGCTGAAAATCCAGGGATATTCAATATTCAGGAGGGATAGACAGAAAGGAAAAGGAGGTGGGGTAGCGTTGCTGGTTAGAGAGGAGATTAACGCAATGGAAAGGAAGGACATTAGCTTGGAGGATGTGGAATCGATATGGGTAGAGCTGCGAAACACTAAGGGGCAGAAAACGCTAGTGGGTGTTGTGTACAGGCCACCTAACAGTAATAGTGGAGTTGGGGATGGGATCAAACTGGAAATTAGAAATGCGTGCAACAAAGGTAAAACAGTTATAATGGGTGACTTCAATCTACATACAGATTGGGTGAATCAAATTGGCAGGGGTGCTGAGGAAGAGGATTTCTTGGAATGTATGTGGGATAGTTTTCTAAACCAACATTTAGAGGAACCAACGAGAGAGCAGGCTATTTCCGTGCTGTTATGGTTATATGGTTATATGGTTATATTCTAGACTGGGTATTGAGTAATGAGGAAGGGTTAGTTAGCAGTCTTGTTGTGCGTGGCCCCTTGGGCAAGAGTGACCATAATATGGTTGAGTTCTTCATTAGGATGGAGAGTGACATTGTTAATTCAGAAACAAGGGTTCTGAACTTAAAGAAAGGTAACTTTGAGGGTATGAAACGTGAATTGGCCAAGATTGACTGGCAATTGATTCTTAAAGTGTTGACGGTGGATATGCAATGGAAGGCATTTAAAGACTGCATGGATGAACTACAACAATTGTTCATCCCAGTTTGGCAAAAGAATAAATCAGGGAAGGTAGTGCATCCGTGGAGAACAAGGGAAATCAGGGAGAGTATCAAAACAAAAGATGAAGCGTACAAATTAGCCAGAAAAAGCAGCCTAACAGAGGACTGGGAGAAATTCAGAGTCCATCAGAGGAGGACAAAGGGCTTAATTAGGAAAGGGAAAACAGATTATGAAAGAAAACTTGCAGCGAACTTAAAAACTGACTGCAAAAGTTTTTATAGATATGTGAAGAGAAAGAGATTAGTTAAAACAAATGTAAGTCCCTTGCAGTCAGAAACAGGTGAATTGATCATGGGGAACAAGGACATGGCAGACCAATTGAATAACTACTTTGCTTCTGTCTTCACTAAGGAAGACATAAATAATCTGCCGGAAATAGCAGGGGTCAAATGAGATGGAGGAACTGAGTGAAATCCAGGTTAGTGGTGTTAGGTAAATTGAATGGATTAAAGGCCGATAAATCCCCAGGGCCAGATAGGCTGCATCCCAGAGTACTTAAGGAAGTAGCCCCAGAATTAGTGGATGCCGTAGTGATAATTTTTCAAAGCTCCTTAGATTCTGGAGTAGTTCCTGAGGATTGGAGGGTACGAACCTTCAGGACGCGAAAATCGACGATAATTCAGCACGTGAAAAGTGACGAAAATTCAGCACACGAAAAGTGACAAAAATTCAGCACGCCAAAAGTGACGAAATTTCAGGACGTGAAAAGCGACGAAATATCAGCACACGAAAAGCGACGAATATTCAGCACGCGAAAAGAGAGGAACCAGGACTTTAAAACCAACGAAAATTCTGCACGCGTAAAGTGCCAAAAATTCAACACGTGTAAAGCGACGAAAATTCAGCCTGTGAAAAGCAATGAAAATTCAGCACGTGAAAAGTGACGAACCTTCAGCACGTGAAAAGTGACGAAAATTCAGCACACGAAAAGTGACAAAAATTCAGCACGCCAAAAGTGACGAAATTTCAGGACGTGAAAAGCGACGAAATATCAGCACACGAAAAGCGACGAATATTCAGCACGCAAAAAGTGACTAAATTTAAGAACATGAAAAGCTACGAAAATTAAGCACACGGAAAGCGACGAAAATTCAGCACGCGAAAAGTGATGACATTTCAGGACATGAAAAGCGATGACATTTCAGCATACTAAAAGCGACGAAAATTCACCATGCGAAAAGCGACGAAATTTCAGCTCGCGAAAAGCGACGATCCTTCAGGACTTGAAAAGCAATGAAAATTCAGCACGCCAAAAGTGATGAAATTTCAGGACGTGAAAAGCGACGAAATATTAGCACACGAAAACCAACGAAAATTCAGCACGCGAAAAGTGATGACATTTCAGGACGTGAAAAGCGACGAAATTTCAGCATACTAAAAGCGACTAAAATTCACCATGTGAAAAGCGACAAAATTTCAGCACGCGAAAAGCGACGATCCTTCAGGACTTGAAAAGCGACGAAAATTCAGCACGCCAAAAGTGACGAGATTTCAGGATGTGAAAATCGACGAAATATCAGCCCACGAAATGCGCCGAAATTTCAGCACACAAAAAGCGACGAAAATTCAGCATGCGAAAAGTGATGAAATTACAGGACGCATCAATCGACGAAATTTCAGAACATGAAAAGCGGCGAAATTTCAGCAGGCGAAAAGAGAGGAACCTTCAGGATGTTAATTCCAACAAAAATTCAGCACGCGTAAAGTGACAAAAATTCAGCACGCGTTAAGCGACAAACCTTCAGGACGTGAAAAGCGACGAAAATTCCGCACACGAAAAGTGACTACATTTCAGAACGTGAAAAGCGACGAAAATTCAGCATGCAAAAAGCAACAAAAATTCAGCACGCGAAAAGCGACGTAATATCAGGACGAATAAAGCGACGAAATATCAGGATGAATAAAGCAACGAAATTTCAGGACGTTAAAGGCGACAAAATTTCAGGACATCAAAGGCGGCGAAATTTCAGCCTGCGAAAAGCGACGAAAATTCACCATGCGAAAACCGACGAAAATTCAGCACGCCAAAAGTGACGAAATTTCAGGACGTGAAAGGTGACGAAATATCAGCACACAAAAAGCGCCGAAATTTCAGCGCACAATAAGCGACGAAAATTCATCATGCGAAAAGTGACGGAAATTCAGCACGCGAAAAGAGAGAAACCTTCAGGACGTTAAAACCAACGAAAATTCAGCACGCAAAAAGCGATGAAAATACAGCACGCGAAAAGCGACGAATCTTCAAGACGCGAAAAGCAATGAAAATGAAGCATGCAAAAAGCGACAAAAATTCAGCATGCAAAAAGCGACGTAATATCAGGACGAATAATGCAACGAAATTTCAGGACGCGAAAGGTGACGAAATTTCAGGACATGAAAGGCGACGAAATTTCAGCACGCGAAAAACAACGAAAATTCAGCCTGTGAAAAGTGATGAAAATTCAGCATGTGAAAAGTTACGAACTTTCAGGACGCGAAAAGCGACGTTAATTCAGCACGTGAAAAGTGACGAAAATTCAGCACGCGAAAAGCAATAAAAATTCAGAACGCCAAAAGTGACGAACTTTCAGCACACGAAAAGTGACGATCCTTCAGGACGTGAAAAGCGACGATCCAAGTTTCTGGATCATTGGGACCTCTTTTGTGGAAGGTGCAACCTGTACAAAAAGGAAGGGTTGCACTTGAACCCGAGAGGGACCAATATCCTGGCGGGGAGATTTGCAAATACTACTGCGGAGACTTTAAACTAGAACGGTTGGGGGGAGGGACTCAAATAGAGAAAGCTAATAGACAGTGTGTGAGGCAGGAGGCAGAGAAGGGAAGCACTCAGACCCAACAGGTAGGGGGAAAGAAGAAAAAAATAATAAACAGAGAATAAGAGGTGGTGGGTTTCGTAAATGTGTGAGCAGAGAGACAGAGGCGTGTAAAATGAGGGTAGAAGCAATAGGTAGCAAGGTGAAAAGTAAAAGTGGCAGGCAGACAAATCCAGGGCAAAAAGCAAAAAGGGCCACTTTTCAACATAATTGTATAAGGGGTAAGATCATCGTAAAAACAAGCCTGAAGGCTTTGTGTCTCAATGCAAGGAGCATTCGTAATAAAGGTGGATGAGTTGAATGTGCAGATAGCTATTAATTATTATGATATAGTTGGGATCACGGAGACGTGGCTCCAGGGTGACCAAGGCTGGGAGCTGAAAATCCAGGGATATTCAATATTCAGGAGGGATAGACAGAAAGGAAAAGGAGGTGGGGTAGCGTTGCTGGTTAGAGAGGAGATTAACGCAATGGAAAGGAAGGACATTAGCTTGGAGGATGTGGAATCGATATGGGTAGAGCTGCGAAACACTAAGGGGCAGAAAACGCTAGTGGGTGTTGTGTACAGGCCACCTAACAGTAATAGCGGAGTTGGGGATGGGATCAAACTGGAAATTAGAAATGCGTGCAACAAAGGTAAAACAGTTATAATGGGTGACTTCAATCTACATACAGATTGGGTGAATCAAATTGGCAGGGGTGCTGAGGAAGAGGATTTCTTGGAATGTATGCGGGATAGTTTTCTAAACCAACATTTAGAGGAACCAACGAGAGAGCAGGCTATTTCCGTGCTGTTATGGTTATATGGTTATATGGTTATATTCTAGACTGGGTATTGAGTAATGAGGAAGGGTTAGTTAGCAGTCTTGTTGTGCGTGGCCCCTTGGGCAAGAGTGACCATAATATGGTTGAGTTCTTCATTAGGATGGAGAGTGACATTGTTAATTCAGAAACAAGGGTTCTGAACTTAAAGAAAGGTAACTTTGAGGGTATGAAACGTGAATTGGCCAAGATTGACTGGCAATTGATTCTTAAAGTGTTGACGGTGGATATGCAATGGAAGGCATTTAAAGACTGCATGGATGAACTACAACAATTGTTCATCCCAGTTTGGCAAAAGAATAAATCAGGGAAGGTAGTGCATCCGTGGAGAACAAGGGAAATCAGGGAGAGTATCAAAACAAAAGATGAAGCGTACAAATTAGCCAGAAAAAGCAGCCTAACAGAGGACTGGGAGAAATTCAGAGTCCATCAGAGGAGGACAAAGGGCTTAATTAGGAAAGGGAAAACAGATTATGAAAGAAAACTTGCAGCGAACTTAAAAACTGACTGCAAAAGTTTTTATAGATATGTGAAGAGAAAGAGATTAGTTAAAACAAATGTAAGGCCCTTGCAGTCAGAAACAGGTGAATTGATCATGGGGAACAAGGACATGGCAGACCAATTGAATAACTACTTTGCTTCTGTCTTCACTAAGGAAGACATAAATAATCTGCCGGAAATAGCAGGGGTCAAATGAGATGGAGGAACTGAGTGAAATCCAGGTTAGCCGGGAAGTGGTGTTAGGTAAATTGAATGGATTAAAGGCCGATAAATCCCCAGGGCCAGATAGGCTGCATCCCAGAGTACTTAAGGAAGTAGCCCCAGAATTAGTGGATGCCGTAGTGATAATTTTTCAAAACTCCTTAGATTCTGGAGTAGTTCCTGAGGATTGGAGGGTAGCTAATGTTTTTATTTTTTTATTTTGTTTTAATATATATATATATTTTAATATTTTAATTTTATTAGTACCAAGTACAATCATATGGCACCAAAGTGCCAAATATATATTGACATAATACATTTTATGTACAGCTTCTTATTTTTTTTATTATAGTGAAGAAGAAAAAGAAAGAGAAGAGATAATAAATGAGAAAAACGTGAGACTATAGTGTGTGTAAAAGATAGAAAAACGTGAGATATATAGTGTGTGAAAAATTAAAAAAAAAAGAGTGAAAGAAGAAAAGAAGATAGAAAGAAAAAGAGTAGAGGGAAAAAAATTAAGGAGATCATTATTTATAATCTTGACCATCCCTCACCCAGTCCTGGAACAGTTAGCTTCTACAATTGTGTTGCACCATATGCTTCCAAAATCACGACAAATGGAGACCAACTCGTTAAGAATTGGTCTGATTTATCCATTAAGAGGAATCGCATTTCCTCAAGATGTGCGGTGTCCAACATGCTTGAAATCCACATTTTAAGCATTGGTATTGGTGTATTTTTCCAGAATTTAAGTATTAGTTTCTTTGCCATTATTAAACCATAATTTAAAAAATAAATTTTGAGATGAGTTCAATTTATTCCCATCTTCCATTACTCCAAATACAATCATTTGAGTATTAGGTTCCCTTTTTATCTTGAATAATTTTGTAAATATTTCAAAAATATCACTCCAAAATTTATAAAGATTTATGCAGGAAACGAAAGAGTGTGTTATAGTTGCGTTTTGGGATAGAAATTTATCACAAATGGGGGATATATTTGGGTAAAATTTATTCAATCTAGTTTTTGAATAATATAATCTATGTAAATTGTTTAATTGAATTAAAGTATGTCTTGCATTAATCGAACATTTGTGTATATATATCAAATACTTTTCCCATGTAACCTCGTAATTTTTATCATTAATTCCCGTTCCCACTCTTCTCTAAGTACCTCTGTCGATGGTAGGTCTATATTTAAAATACCATTATATAAATATGATATTAATTTCTGTCAGCCTCAATATTCATTGCTTCTTCCAGTGGATCAAAAGTTATGTTTTGATATCTTTGTATGTATTTCTTCATGAAATTGCAAATTTGAAGATATTTAAATTTTTTGTTATTTTTCAATATAAATTGTAATTGTAATTGTTGGAATTAGGTTTCCCATTTCATACATATCACCGATCCTTTTTAATTCCCATTCTTTCCCATTGGTTATATGTTTTTATCAATAAAAGATGGTTTAAATGAAGGATTATTCACTATTGGCATTAACAATGATAGATTTCTTAATTTTAGGGATAATTTTATTTGTCTCCAAATTCTTATTGTATCATGTATAATTGGGTTCTTCTTATATATTATGTTGTTCAGTTTTGTCGGGGAGAAGAGGATCGCTCCTATATTACAAGGAAAACAATCCTCTTGCTCCATTCTTATCCATTCTGTCTGTTGGGTAGAACTGTCCAACCAGTAAGTTATATTCTTAATATGCACTGCCCAATGGTAATACAAAAAGTTCGGAAGTGAGAGTCCCCCGACCTCTTTTGGTTTAAATAAGTGTTTTTTAAAATTCAGTGTGATCTATAATCCCAAATAAAATTAGTAATATTAGAGTCTAGTTTTTTTATTTTTTATTTTGGTATATATAATGGTATAGATTGAAATAGGTATAATAATTGTGGTAGAAAGATCATTTTTATAGCGTTTATTCTACCTATTAATGATAAGAGGTGTGTTTTCAGAAGGTAGCTAATGTAACCCCACTTTTTGAAAAGGGAGGGAGAGAGAAAACGCATAATTACAGACCAGTCAGTCTAACATCGGTAGTGGGGAAACTGCTAGAGTCAGTTATTAAAGATGGGATAGCAGCACATTTGGAAAGTGGTGAAATGATTGGTAAATCATTACGAAAGGTAAATCATGTCTGACGAACCTTATAGATTTTTTCGAGGATGTAACTAGTAGAGTGGATAACCAAATAACCATATAACAATTACAGCACGGAAACAGGCCATCTCGACCCTTCTAGTCCATGCCGAACACGTATTCTCCCCTAGTCCCATATACCTGCACTCAGACCATAACCCTCCATTCCTTTCCCGTCCATATAACTATCCAATTAATTTTTAAATGATAAAAACGAACCTGCCTCCACCACCTTCACTGGAAGCTCATTCCACACAGCCACCACTCTCTGAGTAAAGAAGTTCCCCCTCATGTTACCCCTACACTTCTGTCCCTTAATTCTCAAGTCATGTCCCCTTGTTTGAATCTTCCCTACTCTCAGCGGGAAAAGCTTATCCACGTCAACTCTGTCTATCCCTCTCATCATTTTAAAGACCTCTATCAAGTCCCCCCTTAACCTCTATCAAGTCCCCCCTTAACCTTCTGCGCTCCAAAGAATAAAGCCCTAACTTGTTCAATAAGGGATAAGGGAGAACCAGTGGATGTGTTATACCTGGACTTTCAGAAGGCTTTCGACAAGGTCCCACATAAGAGATTAGTATACAAACTTAAAGCACACGGTATTGGGGGTTCAGTATTGATGTGGATAGAGAACTGGCTGGCAAACAGGAAGCACAGTGTAGGAGTAAACGGGTCCTTTTCAGAATGGCAGGCAGTGACTAGTGGGGTACCGCAAGGCTCAGTGCTGGGACCCCAGCTATTTACAATATATATTCATGATTTGGACGAGGGAATTGAATGCAACATCTCCAAGTTTGCGGATGACACGAAGCTGGGGGGGCAGTGTTAGCTGTGAGGACGATGCTAGGAGGCTGCAAGGTGACTTGGATAGGCAGGGTGAGTGGGCAAATGCATGGCAGATGCAGTATAATGTGGATAAATGTAGAGGTTATCCACTTTGGGGGCAAAAACAGGAAAGTAGACTATTATCTAAATGGTGGCCGATTAGGAAAAGGGGAGATGCAATGAGACCTGGGTGTCATGGTACACCAGTCATTGAAAGTAGGCATGCAGGTGCAGCAGGCAGTGAAGAAAGCGAATGGTATGTTAGCATTCATAGCAAAAGGATTTGAGTATAGGAGCAGGGAGGTTCTACTGCAGTTGTCCAGGGTCTTGGTGAGACCACACCTGGAGTATTGCGTACAGTTTTGGTCTCCCAATCTGAGGAAAGACATTTTTGCCATAGAGGGAGTACAGAGAAGGTTCACCAGACTGATTCCTGGGATGTCAGGACTTTCATATGAAGAAAGACTGGATAGACTCGGCTTGTACTCGCTAGAATTTAGAAGATTGAGATGGGATCTTATAGAAACTTACAAAATTCTTTAGGGGTTGGACAGGCTAGATGCAGGAAGATTGTTCCCGATGTTGGGGAAGTCCAGGACAAGGTAGTTGAGGCCAGTTCATTGGCTATATTAAAGAGGGAGTTAGATGTGGCCCTTGTGGCTAAAGGGATCAGGGGGTATGGAGAGAAGGGAGGTACAGGATACTGAGTTGGATGATCAGCCATGATCAAATTAAATTGCGGTGCAGGCTCGAAGGGCCGAATGGCCTACTGCACCTGTTTTCTATGTTTCTATGTTTCTATGATCCTTCAGGACGTGAAAAGCGACGAAATATCAGCACACGAAAAGAGCCGAAATTTCATCACACAAAAAGTGATGAAAATTCAGCATGCGAAAGGTGACGAAATTACAGTACTCATAAAACGACGAAATTTCAGAACATGAAAAGCGACGAATTTTCAGCAGACCTAAAGAGCCGAAATTTCAGCACACAAAAAGCGACGAAATTTCAGCACACGAAAAGCAACAAAACATCAGGACGAATAAAGCGATGAAACATCAGGACGCATAAAGGGACGAAATTTCAGAACGTGAAAAGCGGCGAAATTTCAGCACACGATAAGCGACGGAAATTCAGCATGTGAAAAAAGATGAAAATTCAGTATGCAAAAAGAGAGGAACTTTCAGGACGTTAAAACCAACGAAAATTCAGCACGCGTAAAGTGACAGAAATTCAGTAAAGCGACGGAAATTCTGCACGCGAAAAGTGACCAAATATCAGAACGTGAAAAGCGACGAAAATTTAGCACGCAAAATGCGACGAAAATTCAGCATGCAAAAAGCGACAAAAATTCAGCATGCGAAAAGCAACGTAATATCAGGACGAATAAGGCAACAAAACTTTTGCATGCGAAAAGCGACGATCCTTCAAGAAGTGATGAGCGACGATCCTTCAGGACGTGAAAAGCGACGAAAATTCATCACGCTAAAAGTGACGAAATTTCAGGACGTGAAAAGCGACGAAATATCAGTACAGGAAAAGCGCCGAGATTTCCGCACACAAAACGCGACGAAAATTCAGCACATGAAAAGTGACGAAAATTCAGCACGCGAAAAGCAACACAAATTCAGCACGCCAAAAGTGATGACATTTCAGGACATCAAAAGCGACAAAAATATAGCATGCGAAAAGTAATGAAAATCCAGCACGATAAAAGCGACGATCCTTCAGGATTTGAAAAGCGACAATCCTTCAAGACGTGAAATATGACGAAAATTCAGCACGCCAAATGTGACGAAATTTCAGGACGTGAAAAGTGATGAAATGTCAGCACACGAAAAGCGCCGAAATTTCAGCACACAAAAAGCAACGGAAATTCAACATGTGAAAAGCGACGTAACATCAGGACAAATAAAGCGATGATACATCAGGACGCATAAAGTGACAACATTTCAGAACATGAAAAGCGACGAATTTTCAGCAGATGAAAAGCGCCGAAATTTCAGCACACAAAAAGCGACGAAAATTCAGCATGTGAAAAGCGACGAAACATCAGGACAAATAAAGCGATGAAACATCAGGACGCATAAAGCGACGAAAATTCAGCATGCGAAAAGCGACGAAAATTCAGCATGTGAAAAGCCACGAAAATTCAGCACGCGAAAAGAGAGGAACCTTCACGACGTTAAAACCAATGAAAACTCAGCACGCGTAAAGTGATGAAAATTCAGCACGCGAAAAGCGACTTAATATCAGGACGAATACAGCGACGAAATTTCAGGACGTGAAAAGCGACGAAATTTCAGGACGTGAAAGGGGACAATATTTCAGGACATGAAAGGCGATGGAATTTCGGTGCAAAAAGCGATGAAAATTCAGCATGCAAAAAGCAACGAACCTTCAAGATGCGAAAAGCAATGAAAATGAAGCACGCAAAAAGTGACGAAAATTCTGCATGCAAAAAGCAACAAAAATTCAGCACGTGAAAAGTGATGTAATATCAGGACGAATAAACTGACGAAAGTTCAGAACGTGAAAGGCGACAACATTTCAGGAGATGGAAGGCAACGAAATTTCAGCAGGCGAAAAGCGACGAAAATTGAGATTGTGAAAAGCGATGAATATTCAGCACGTGAAAAGTGACGAAAATTCAGCACGCGAAAAGCAACAACATTTCAGCACGACAAAAGTGACGACATTTCAGGACGTCAAAAGCGACAAAAATATAGCATGCGAAAAGGAATGAAATTTCAGCACGATAAAAGCGACGATCCTTCAGGATGTGAAAAGCGACAATCCAAGACGTGAAATACGATGAAAATTCAGCACGCGAAATGTGACGAAATTTCAGGACGTGAAAAGCGACGAAATGTCAGCACACGAAAAGCGACGAAATTTCAGCACACAAAAAGCAACTAATATTCAGCATGCGAAAAGCGACGAAACATCAGGACGAACAAAGCGATGAAACATCAGGACACATAAAGCGACAAAATTTCAGAACATGAAAAGCGACGAATTTTCAGCAGATGAAAAGCGCCGAAATTTCAGCACACAAAAAGCGACGAAAATTCAGCATGCGAAAAGCAACGCAACATCAGGACGAATAAAGCGATGAAACATCAGGACGCATAAAACGACGAAAATTCAACATGCGAAAAGTGACGAAAATTCAACATGTGAAAAGCGACGAAAATTCAGCACGCGAAAAGAGAGGAACCTTCAGGACGTTAAAACCAATGAAAACTGCATAAAAATTAAAAGTTTCAGGGTATATACTTTCACAATAATATCTAAAGTGAAAATTCAGCACGCGTAAAGTGACAGAAATTCAGTACACATAGAGCGACAATCCTTCAGGAGGCAAAAAGCGACGGAAATTCTGCACGCGAAAAGTGACCAAATATCAGAACGTGAAAAGCGACGAAAATTTAGCACGCAAAATGCGACGAAAATTCAGCATGCAAAAAGCGACAAAAATTCAGCATGCGAAAAGCAACGTAATATCAGGACGAATAAGGCGACAAAAATTTTGCATGCGAAAAGCGACGATCCTTCAAGAAGTGATAAGCGACGATCCTTCAGGACGTGAAAAGCGACGAAAATTCATCACGCTAAAAGTGATGAAATTTCAGGACGTGAAAAGCGACGAAATATCAGTACAGGAAAAGCGCCGAGATTTCCGCACACAAAACGTGATGAAAATTCAGCACATGAAAAGTGACGAAAATTCAGCACGCGAAAAGCAACACAAATTCAGCACGCCAAAAGTGATGACATTTCAGGACATCAAAAGCGACAAAAATATAGCATGCGAAAAGTAATGAAAATCCAGCACGATAAAAGCGACGATCCTTCAGGATGTGAAAAGCGACAATCCTTCAAGACGTGAAATATGACGAAAATTCTGCACGCCAAATGTGACGAAATTTCAGGACGTGAAAAGTGATGAAATGTCAGCACACGAAAAGCGCCGAAATTTCAGCACACAAAAAGCAACGAAAATTCAACATGTGAAAAGCGACGTAACATCAGGACGAATAAAGCGATGATACATCAGGACACATAAAGTGACAAAATTTCAGAACATGAAAAGCGACGAATTTTCAGCAGATGAAAAGCACCGAAATTTCAGCACACAAAAAACGACGAAAATTCAGCATGTGAAAAGCGACGAAACATCAGGACAAATAAAGCGATGAAACATCAGGACGCATAAAGCGACGAAAATTCAGCATGCGAAAAGCGACGAAAATTCAGCATGTGAAAAGCCATGAAAATTCAGCACGCGAAAAGAGAGGAACCTTCACGACGTTAAAACCAATGAAAACTCAGCACGCGTAAAGTGATGAAAATTCAGCACGCGAAAAGCGACGTAATATCAGGACGAATACAGCGACGAAATTTCAGGACGTGAAAAGCGATGAAATTTCAGGACGTGAAAGGGGACAACATTTCAGGACATGAAAGGCGATCAAATTTCGGTGCAAAAAGCGATGAAAATTCAGCATGCAAAAAGCAACGAACCTTCAAGATGCGAAAAGCAATGAAAATGAAGCACGCAAAAATCGACGAAAATTCTGCATGCAAAAAGAGACAAAAATTCAGCACGCGAAAAGTGATGTAATATCAGGACGAATAAACTGACGAAAGTTCAGAACGTGAAAGGCGACAACATTTCAGGAGATGGAAGGCAACGAAATTTCAGCAGGCGAAAAGCGACGAAAATTGAGATTGTGAAAAGCGATGAATATTCAGCACGTGAAAAGTGACGAAAATTCAGCACGCGAAAAGCAACAACATTTCACCACGACAAAAGTGACGACATTTCAGGACGTCAAAAGCGACAAAAATATAGCATGCGAAAAGGAATGAAAATTCAGCACGATAAAAGCGACGATCCTTCAGGATGTGAAAAGCGGCAATCCAAGACGTGAAATACGATGAAAATTCAGCACGCGAAATGTGACGACAGTTCAGGACGTGAAAAGCGACGAAATGTCAGCACACGAAAAGCGACGAAATTTCAGCACACAAAAAGCAACTAATATTCAGCATGCGAAAAGCGATGAAACATCAGGACGAATAAAGCGATGAAACATCAGGACACATAAAGCGACAAAATTTCAGAACATGAAAAGCGACGAATTTTCAGCAGATGAAAAGCGCCGAAATTTCAGCACACAAAAAGCGACGAAATTTCAGCATGCGAAAAGCAACGCAACATCAGGACGAATAAAGCGATGAAACATCAGGACGCATAAAACGACGAAAATTCAACATGCGAAAAGTGACGAAAATTGAACATGTGAAAAGCGACGAAAATTCAGCACGCGAAAAGAGAGGAACCTTCAGGACGTTAAAACCAATGAAAACTGCATAAAAATTAAAAGTTTCAGGGTAAATACTTTCACAATAATATCTAAAGTGACTAGCATTAAATTGGACCCGGATCCAAAATTAATAATACTTGGAACATTAGAATTAAATCAAACATTTACATCAACTCAAAGAAACTTTATTGATTATAGTATAATAACTGGGAAAAAATTAATTCTAAAATTTTGGAAAGGCCCTATAACCCCCACAATCAAAATGTGGATTATAGAAATGACAGAGACCTTACACTTGGAAAGAATTAGACTTGTCCTGTTGGACAAACAGGAACTATTCGTCGGAACATGGTCTCCCATTATTGACTATTTAAAGGGTCAGAATGGTTCAGCACGAGAACCTGACTAACACCCGTGCCAAGGAATAGATGAAATGTTATACTCTGAAATGTACGAATATATCTCGAATGAAGTTTTTTATCGTAGTAAATTATTCCATTCTTCTTTATTATCTCTTTCTTTTTTTTGTTTTTTTGTTTTGTTTTTTGTTTTGTTTTGTTTTTGTTTTGTTTTTTGTTGTTTCTTCTCTTTTTTCTCTTTCTTTCCTTATTTCATCTATCTTTTTAGTTCTATTTAGTTAAAAAAAAAATTTTTTTTAAGTATTGGAGACATTGTAATAATAATGGACGATATTAGTAATTTAAAAATGTAAGACTGGTATCGATTTTAATATGATATGTACTTACCTCCAATAAAAAATAATTTAAAAAAAACAATACAAAAGAACAATGAAAACTCAGCACGCGTAAAGTGACGAAAATTCAGCACGCGAAAAGCAACGTAATATCAGGACAAATAAAGCGACGAAATTTCAGGACGTGAAAAGCGACGAAATTTCAGGACGTGAAAGGGGACGAAATTTCAGGACATGAAAGGCGACGAAATTTCAGAATGCGAAAAGCGACGAAAATTCAGCATGCGAAATGTGACGAACCTTCAAGACGCGAAAAGCGATGAAAATGAAGCACGCAAACAGCGACGAAAATTCAGCATGCAAAAAGCGACAAAAATTCAGCATGCGAAATGCGAAGTAATATCAGGACGAATAAAGCGTCGACATTTCAGGACGTGAAAGGCAACGAAATTTAAGGAGATGAAAGGCGACGAAATTTCTGCACGCGAAAAGCGACGAAAATTCAGCCTGTGAAAAGCGATGAAAATTCAGCACATTAAAAGTGACGAACCTTCAGGACACAAAAAGAGACGATAATTCAGCACGTGAAAAGTGAAGAAAATTCAGCACGCGAAAAGTGAAACAAATTTAGCACGGCAAAAGTGACGAAATTTCAGGACGTGAAAAACGATGAAATATCAGCACGCGAAAAGCAACGAAATTTCAGAACGTGAAAAGCGACGAAAATTAAGCACGCGAAAAGCGACGATAATTCAGCACGGCAAAAGTGACGAAATTTCAGGACGTGAAACGCGACGAAATTTCAGCACACAAAAAGTGCCGAAATTTCAGCACACAAAAAGCAACAAAAATCAGCATGCGGAAAGCGACGAAATATCAGGATGCATAAAGCGACGAAATTTCCGAACGTGAAAAGTGGCGTAATTTCAGCACATGAAAAGCAACGGAAATTCAGCATGCGAAAAGCGACGAAAATTCAGCACGGGAAAAGAGAGGAACCAGGATGTTAAAACCAATGAAAATTTAGCACACGTAGTGACAAAAATTCAGCAAGCGTAAAGCGACAAATCTTCAGGAGGCGAACAGCGACGGAAATTCCACAAGCGAAAAGTGACTAAATTTCAGAACGTGAAAAGCGACGAAAATTTAGCAAGCGAAAAGCGACGAACCTTCAAGATGCGAAAAGCAATGAAAATGAAGAACGCAAACAGCGACGAAAATTCATCGTGCAAAATGCGACAAAAATTCAGCACGCGAAAAGTGACTACATTTCAGGACGATAAAAGCGACGAAATATCAGCATACTAAAAGCGACGAAAATTCACCATGCGAAAAGCGACGAAATTTCAGCACGCGAAAAGCGACGATCCTTCAGGACATGAAAAGCGATGAAAATTCAGCACGCCAAAAGTGACGAAATTTCAGGATGTGAAAAGCGACGAAATTTCAGCAGACGAAAAGCGACGAAATTTCAGCACACAAAAAGCGAAAAAAATTCAGCATGCGAAAATCGACGAAACATCAGGACACATAAAGCGATGAAACATCAGGACTCATAAAGCGACGACATTTCAAAACATGAAAAGCGGCGAAATTTCAGCACAAGAAAAGCGACGAAAATTCAGCATGCGAAAAGCGACGAAAATTCAGCACGCGAAAAGCGCCGAAAATTCAGCACGCAAAAAGAGAGGGACCTACAGGACGTTAAAACCAACGAAAATTCAGCATGCTTAGTGAAAAAAATTCAGCACGCGTAAAGCGACAAACCTTCAGGACGCGAAAAGCGACGGAAATTCCTCACGCCAAAAGTGACTAATTTTCAGAACGTGAAAAGCGACGAAAATGTAGCACGCGAAAAGCGACAAAAATTCAGCATGCGAAAAGCGACAAAAATTCTGCATGCGAAAAGCTAAGAAACATCAAGACGCGAAAAGCGATGAAAATGAAGCACGCAAAAAGCGACAAAAATTCAGCTCGTGAAAAGTGACGTAATATCGGGACGAATAAAGCAACAAAATTTCAGGACGTGAAAAGCGACAAATTATCAGCACATGAAAAGCGCCGAAATTTCAGCACACAAAAAGCGATGAAAATTAAGCATACGAAAAGTGACGAAATTACAGGACGCATAAAGCGACGAAATTTTTAGAACATGAAAAGCGACGATGATTCAGCAAGGGAAAAGCAGCGATCGTTCAGGACATGAAAAGCGACGAAAATTCAGCACGCCAAAAGCGACGAAATTTCAGAACTTGTAAGGCGACGAAATTTCAGCACACAAAAAGTGCTGACATTTCAGCACACAAAAAGCAACGAAAATTCAGCATGCGGAAAGCGACGAAATCAGGATGCATCAAGTGACGAAATTTCAGAACGTGAATAGCGGCGAAATTTCAGGACGTGAAAAGCGGCGAAATTTCAACAAACGTAAAGCGACGAAAATTCAGCATACAAAAAGTGACAAACTTTCAGGATGCGAAAAGCGACGGAAATTCCACACGTTAAAAGTGACTACATTTCAGGACGTGAAAGGTGATGAAAATTTAGCACGTGAAAAGCAATGAAAATTCAGCAGGCAAAAAGCAACAAAAATTCAGCATGCGAAATGCGAAGTAATATCAGGACGAATAAAGCGTCGACATTTCAGGATGTGAAAGAACGAAATTTAAGGACATGAAAGGCGACGAAATTTCTGCACGCGAAAAGCGACGAAAATTCAGCCTGTGAAAAGCGATGAAAATTCAGCACATTAAAAGTGACGAACCTTCAGGACACGAAAAGAGACGATAATTCAGCACGTGAAAAGTGACGAAAATTCAGCACGCGAAAAGTGAAACAAATTTAGCACGCCAAAAGTGACGAAATTTCAGGATGTGAAAAGCGATGAAATATCAGCACACGAAAAGTGACGAAAATTCAGCACGCAAAAAGTGGCGAAATTTCAGAACATGAAAAGCGACAAAAATTAAGCACGCGAAAAGCGAGGAAAATTCAGCACGCGAAAAGTGACTACATTTCAGGATGTGAAAAGCGACGAAATTTCAGCGTAATAAAGGCGACGAAAATTCACCATGCGAAAAGCGACGAAATTTCAGCACGAGAAAAGCGACTAAAATTCAGCATGTGAAACGCGATGAAATTACAGGACACATAAAGCGACGAAATTTTAGAACATGAAAACGACGAAATTTCAGCACACGAAAAGCGCCAAAATTTCAGCACACGAAAAGCGACGAAAATTTAGCATGCGGAAAGCGACGAAATCAGGACGCATAAAACGACGAAACAGGACGCATAAAGCGACGAAATTTCAGAACGTGAAAAGCAGCGAAATTTCAGAACGTGAAAAGCGGCGAAATTTTAACATAAGAAAATCGAAGAAAATTCTGCATACGAAAACCAACGAAAATTCAGCACGCGTAAAGTGACGAAATTTCAGCACGCGAAAAGCGACAAACCTTCAGGACACGAAAAGCAACGGAAATTCTGCACGCGAAAAGTGACTTAATTTCAGAACGTGAAAAGTGACGTAATATCAGGATGAATAAAGCGACGAAATTTCAGGATGTGAAAAGCGACGAAATTTGAGGACGTGAAAATCGACGAAATTTCAGGACATGAAGCAATGAAATTTCAGCACGCGGAAAACGACGAACCCTCAGGACACGAAAAGCGAAGATAATTCAGCACGTGAAAAGTGACGAAAATTGAGCACGCTAAAAGCGACAAAATTTCAGCACGCCTAAAGAGACGAAATTTCAGGACGTGAAAAGCGATGAAATATCAGCACACGAAAAGTGACGAAAATTCAGCTCGCAAAAAGCGACGAAATTTCAGAACATGAAAAGCGACGTAAATTAAGCACACGAAAAGCAACGAAAATTCATCACGCGAAAAGTGATGAAATTTCAGGACTTGAAAAGCGATGAAATTTCAGCACATGAAAAGCGATGGAAATTCAGCATGTGAAAAGCGACAAAAATTCAGCACGCGAAAAAAGAGAGGAACCTTCAGGACGTTAAAACCAACGAAAATTCACCATTGTGAAAGTGACAAAAATTCAGCATGCGTAAAGCGACAAACCTTCAGGAGGCAAAAAGCGATGGAAATTCCGCACGCGAAAAGTGACTAAATTTCATAACGTTAAAAGGGACGATAATTTAGCACGCAAAAAGCGATGATAATTAAGGATGCGAAAAGTGACGAAAATTCAGCATGCGATAAGCGACGAACCTTCAAGACATGAAAAGCGATGAAAATGAAGCACCCAAAAAGCGACGAAAATTCAGCATGCAAAAAGCGACAAAAATTCAGCACGCAAAAAGCGACGTAATATCGGGACGAATAAGGAGACAAAAATTCAGCACGCGAAAAGCAACGATCCTTCAGGACGTGAAAAGTGACGATCCTTCAGTACGTGAAAAGCGACGAAAATTCAGCACACCAAAAGTGACTAAATTTCAGGACGTGAAAAGCGACGAAATTTCAACACACTAAAAACGACAAAAATTCAGCATACGAAAAGCGACGAAAATTCAGCACGTGAAAAGAGAGGAACCTTCAGGACGTTAAAACCAACGAAAATTCTGCACGCGTAAAGTGACGAAAATAGCACGCGAAAAGCAACAAACCTTCAGGACGCGAAAAGCGACGGAAATTCCGCACGTGAAAAGTGACTACATTTCAGTACGTGAAAAGTGACGAAAATTTAGCACTTGAAAAGCGATGAAAATTCAGCATACTAAAAGCGACAAAAATTCACCATGCGAAAAGCGACGAAATTTCAGCACGCGAAAAGCGACGATCCTTCAGGACATGAAAAGCGATGAAAATTCAGCACGCCAAAAGTGATGACATTTCAGGACGTGAAAAGCGACGAAATTTCAGCAGACGAAAAGCGACGAAATTTCAGCACACAAAAAGCGACGAAAATTCAGCATGTGAAAATCGACGAAACATCAGGACGCATAAAGCGATGAAACATCAGGACTCATAAAGCGACGACATTTCAAAACATGGAAAGCAGCGAAATTTCAGCACACGTAAAGTGACGAAAATTCAGCATGCGAAAAGCGATGAAAATTCAGCCTGTGAAAAGCGATGAAAATTCAGCACGTTAAAAGTGACGAAATTTCAGAACGTGAAAAGCGCTGAAATATCAGCACACAAAAAGTGACGAAAATTCAGCACGCAAAAAGTGAAGACATTTCAGAACTTATAAAGCGACAAAAATTAAGCACGCCAAATGCGACGAAAACTCAGCATTTGAAAAGTGACAAAAATTTAGCACATGTAAAGTGACAAACCTTCAGGACGCGAAAAGCGACGAAAATTCAGCATGCGAAAGCGACGAAAATTCAGCATGCGGAAAGCGACGAACATTCAAGATGCTGAAAATGATGCACGCAAAAAGGGAAGAAAATTCAGCATGCAAAAAGCGACAAAAAATCAGCACTCAAAAAGTGGCGTAATATCAGGACGAAGAAAGCGACGAAATTTCAGGACGTGAAAGGCGACGAAATTTCAGGAAATGAAAGGCGACGAAATTTCAGCACGTGAAAAGCGACGAAAATTCTGCCTGTGAGAAGCGACGAAAATTCAGCCTGTGAAAAGCGATGAAAATTCAGCATGCAAAAAGCGACAAAAATTCAGCTCGCGAAAAGTTACGTAATATCAGGACAAATAAAGCAACGAAATTTCAGGATGCGGAAAGCAACGAAATTTCAGCATTCGAAAAGCATCGAAATTACAGGACGCATAAAGCGACGAAATTTCAAACGTGAAAAGCGACGAAATTTCAGCACACGAAAAGCGACGAAAATTCAGCACGCGAAAAGTGACGAACCTTCAGGACGTGAAAAGTGAAGAAAATTCAGCACGCGAAAAGTGACGAAAATTCTGCACGCGAAAAGCGACGTTAATTCTGCACGCGAAAAGCAACGAAATTTGAGGACGTGAAAAGCAACGAAATTTCAGCATACTAAAAGCAACGGAAATTCACCATGTGAAAAGTGACTAAAATTCAGCATGAGAAAAGTGACGATCCTTCAGGATGTGAAAACGACGAAATATCAGCACACGAAAAGAGACAAAAATTCAGCATGAGAAAAGTGACGATCCTTCAGGACGTGAAACGCGACGAAATTTCAGCAAAAAAAAGTGCCGAAATTTCAGCACACAAAAAGCAACAAAAATCAGCATGCGGAAAGCGACGAAATATCAGGATGCATAAAGCGACGAAATTTCCGAACGTGAAAAGTGGCGTAATTACAGCACATGAAAAGCAACGGAAATTCAGCATGCGAAAAGCGACGAAAATTCAGCACGGGAAAAGAGAGGAACCTTCAGGATGTTAAAACCAATGAAAATTTAGCACGCGTAGTGACAAAAATTCAGCAAGCGTAAAGCGACAAATCTTCAGGAGGCGAACAGCGACGGAAATTCCACAAGCGAAAAGTGACTAAATTTCAGAACGTGAAAAGCGACGAAAATTTAGCAAGCGAAAAGCGACGAACCTTCAAGATGCGAAAAGCGATGAAAATGAAGCACGCAAACAGCGACGAAAATTCATCGTGCAAAATGCGTCAAAAATTCAGCACGAATAAAGCGACGAATTTCCAGGACGTGAAAGGTGACGAAATTTCAGGACATGTAAGGTGACGAAATTTCAGCACGCGAAAAGCGACGAAAATTCAGCCTGCGAAAAGCGATAACAATTCAGCACGTCAAAAGTGATGAACCTTCAGAACACGAAAAGCAACGATAATTCAGCATGTGAAAAGTGACGAAAATTCAGCATGCGAAAAGCGACAAAAATTCAGCACACCAAAAGTGACGAAATTTCAGGACGTGAAAAGCGATAAAAATTAAGCACGCGAAAAGCGACGGAAATTCAGCACGCGAAAAGTGACTACATTTCAGGACGATAAAAGCGATGAAATATCAGCATACTAAAAGCGACGAAAATTCACCATGCGAAAAGCGACGAAATTTCAGCACGCGAAAAGCGACGATCCTTCAGGACATGAAAAGCGATGAAAATTCAGCACGCCAAAAGTGACGAAATTTCAGGACGTGAAAAGCGACGAAATTTCAGCAGACGAAAAGCGACGAAATTTCAGCACACAAAAAGCGATGAAACATATATAACCATATAACCATATAACCATAACAGCACGGAAACAGGCCATCTCGGCCCTTCAAGTCCGTGCCGAACATTTAATTTTTTTTTTTTTTTTTTTTTTTTTAAATTAAAAATAAAATACTTCCCCCTAGTCCCATCTACCTGCACTCAGACCATAACACTCCATTCCTTTCCCGTCCATATACCCATCCAATCTATTTTTAAAGGATAACATCGAACCTGCCTCCACCACTTCCACTGGAAGCTCATTCCACTCTGAGTAAAGAAGTTCCCCCTAATGTTCCCCCTAAACTTCTGTCACTTAATTCTCAAGTCATGTCCCCTTGTTTGAATCTTCCCTACTCTCAATGGGAAAAGCTTATCCACGTCCACTCTGTCTAACCCGCTCATAATTTTAAAGACCTCTATCAAGTCCCCTCTTAACCTTCTGCGCTCCAAAGAATAAAGACCTAACTTGTTCAACCTTTCTCTGTAACTTAGTTGCTGAAACCCAGGCAACATTCTAGTAAATCTCCTCTGTACTCTCTCTATTTTGTTGACATCCTTCCTATAATTAGGCGACCAAAATTGTACTCCATACTCCAGAATTGGCCTCACCAATGCCCTGTACAATTTTAACATTACATCCCAACTTCTATATTCAATGCTCTGATTTATAAAGGCCAGCACACCAAAAGCTTTCTTTACCACCCTATATACATGAGATTCCACCTTCAGGGAACTATGCACAGTTATTCCTAGATCCCTCTGTTCAACTGCATTCCTCAATTCGCTACCATTTACCGTGTACGTCCTATTTTGATTTGTCCTGCCGAGATGTAGCACCTCACATTTGTCAGCATTAAACTCCATCTGCCATCTTTCAGCCCACTCTTCCAAATGGCCTAAATCTCTCTGTAGACTTTGAAAATCTACTTCATTATCCACAACACCACCTATCTTAGTATCATCTGCATACTTACTAATCCAATTCTCCACACCTTCATCCAGATCATTGATGTACATGACAAACAACAGTGGACCCAACACAGACCCCTGAGGCACCCCACTAGTCACCGGCCTCCAACCTGACAAACAGCCATCCACCATTACTCTCTGGCATCTCCCATTCAGCCACTGTTGAATCCATCTTGCTAATCCACCATTAATACCCAACAATTGAATCTTCTTAACCAACCTTCCATGAGGAACCTTGTCAAAGGCCTTACTGAAGTCCATATAGACAACATCCACTGCTTTACCCTCATCAATTTCCCTAGTAACCTCTTCGAAAAATTCAAGAAGATTAGTCAAGCATGACCTTCCAGGCACAAATCCATGTTGACTGTTCCTAATCAGACCCTGCTTATCCAGATGCTTATATATATTATCTTTAAGTATCCTTTCCATTAATTTGCCCACCACTGACGTCAAACTAACAGGTCTATAATTGCTAGGTTTACTCTTCGAACCCTTTTTAAACAACGGAACAACATGCGCAGTACGCCAATCCTCCGGCACTATTCCCGTTTCAAATGACATTTGAAATATTTCTGTCATAGCCCCTGCTATTTCTACACTAACTTCCCTCAATGTCCTAGGGAATATCCTGTCAGGACCTGGAGACTTATCCGTTTTCATATTTTTCAAAAGTGTCCGCACCTCCTCTTCTTTGAATCTCACAGTTTCCATTGCTACTCTGCTCGTTTCCCTTACCTCACATAATTCCATATCCTTCTCCTTCGTGAATACCGAAGAAAAGAAATTGTTCAATATCTCCCCCATCTCTTTTGGCTCTGCAGATAGCTGTCCACTCTGACTCTCTAATGGACCGATTTTATTCCTTGTTATCCTTTTGCTATTAATATAGCTGTAGAAACCCTTTGGATTTACTTTCACCTTACTTGCCAAAGCAACCTCATATCTTCTTTTAGCTTTTCTAATTTCTTTCTTAATATTCTTTTAACATTCTTTATACTCCTCAAGCACCTCATTTACTCCATGCTGCCTATAATTATTGTAGATCTCTCTCTTTTTCCGAACCAAGTGTCCAATTTCCCTTGAAAACCACGGCTCTTTCCATTTTTTACTATTTCCTTTCAACCGAACAGGGACAAAGATTCTGTACTCTTAAAATTTCACCCTTAAATGTCCTCCATTTTTCTTCTACATCCTTCCCATAAAACAACATGTCCCAATTCACTCCTTTTAAATCCTTTCGCATCTCCTCAAAGTTAGCCTTTCTCCAAACAAAAATCTCAACCCTAGGTCCAGTTCTGACCCTCTCCATAATTATATTGAAACATCAGGACTCATAAAGCGACGACATTTCAAAACATGAAAAGCGGCGAAATTTCAGCACACGAAAAGCGACGAAAATTCAGCATGCGAAAAGCGACGAAAATTCAGCACGCGAAAAGCGACAAAAATTCAGCACGCGAAAAGAGAGGGACCTTCAGGACGCTAAAACCAACGAAAATTCAGCACGCTTAAAGCGACAAACCTTCAGGACGTGAAAAGCGACGGAAATTCCTCACGCGAAAAGTGACTAAATTTCAGAACGTGAAAAGCGACGAAAATTTAGCACGCGAAAAGCGACAAAAATTCAGCATGCGAAAAGCGACGAAAATTCTGCATGCGAAAAGCTAAGAAACATCAAGATGCGAAAAGCGATGAAAATGAAGCACGCAAAAAGCGACAAAAATTCAGCTCGCGAAAAGTGACGTAATATTGGGACGAATAAAGCAACGAAATTTCAGGATGTGAAAAGCGACAAATTATCAGCACACGAAAAGCGCCGAAATTTCAGCACACAAAAAGCGATGAAAATTAAGCATACGAAAAGTGACGAAATTACAGGACACATAAAGCGACGAAATTTTTAGAACATGAAAAGCGACGATGATTCAGCACGCGAAAAGCAACGATCGTTCAGGACATGAAAAGCGACGAAAATTCAGCACGCCAAAAGCGACGAAATTTCAGAACTTGTAAGGCGACGAAATTTCAGCACACAAAAAGTGCTGACATTTCAGCACACAAAAAGCGACGAAAATTCAGCATGCGGAAAGCGACGAAATCAGGATGCATCAAGTGACGAAATTTCAGAACGTGAATAGCGGCGAAATTTCAGGACGTGAAAAGCGGCGAAATTTCAACAAACGAAAAGCGACGAAAATTCAGCATACAAAAAGTGACAAACCTTCAGGACGCAAAAAGCGACGGAAATTCCACACGTTAAAAGTGACTACATTTCAGAACATGAAAGGTGATGAAAATTTAGCACGCGAAAAGCAATGAAAATTCAGCAGGCAAAAAGCAACAAAAATTCAGCACGCGAAAAGCGACGTAATATCAGGACGAATAAAGCGACGACATTTCAGGACGTGAAAGGCGACGAAATTTCAGGACATTAAAGCCAACGAAATTTCAGCACGCGAAAAGCGACAAAAATTCAGCATGCGAAAAGTGACGAGACTTCAAGACGCGAAAAGCGATGAAAATTACGCACACAAACAGCAAAGAAAATGAAGCATGCAAAAATGAAAAAAATTCAGCAAGCGAAAAGTTATGAAATTTCAGAACGTGAAAGGTGACGAAATTTCAGGACATGAAAGGCTACGAAATTTCAGCACATGAAAAGCGACGAAAATTGAGCCTGTGAAAAGCGATGAAAATTCAGCACATTAAAAGTGACGAACCTTCAGGACACGAAAAGCGACGATAATTCAGCACGTGAAAAGTGATGAAAATTCAGCATGCAAAAAGCGACAAAAATTCAGCCCGCCAAAAGTGACGAAATTTCAGAACACGAAAAGCGACGAAAATTAAGCACGCAAAAAGCGACGAAAATTCAGCACGCGAAAAGTGACGAAATTTCACGACATGAAAAGCGACGAAATTTCAGCATGCAAAAAGCAACAAAAATTCAGCACGCGAAATCGACGATGCTTCAGGACGTGAAAAGCGACAATCCTTCAGGACGTGAAAAGCGACGAAAATTCAGCATGCCAAAAGCGACGAAATTTCATGACGTGAAAAGCGACGAAATATCAGCACACGAAAAGCGCCAAAATTTCAGCACGCATAAAGCGACTAAATTTCAGCATGCGAAACGCAACCGAATTACAGGACGCATAAAGCGACGAAATTTCAGAACACGAAAAGTGACTAAATTTCAGCACAGGAAAAGTGCGGAACTTTCAGCACACAAAAAGCGACGAAAATAGAGCATGCGGAAAGCGATGAAACATCAGGACGCATAAAGCGACGAAATTTCTGAACGAGAAAAGCGGCGAAATTTCAGAACATGAAAAGCGGCGAAATTTCAGAACATGAAAAGTGGTGAAATTTCAACACATGAAAAGCGACGAATATTCAGCATAACAAAAGCGAGGAAAATTCAGCACGCGAAAAGAGAGGAACCTTCAGGACGTTAAAACAAAAATTCTGCACGCATAAAATGCAGCTCGAGTAAAGCGAGAAACCAGGATGCGAAAAGCGATGGAAATTCCGCACGCAAAAAGTGACAAAATTTCAGATGTGAAAAGTGACAAATATTTAGCACGCGAAAAGCAACAAAAATTCAGCATGCGAAAAGCGACATAATATCAGGACGAATAAAGCGATGAAATTTCAGGACGTGAAAGGCGACGAAATTTCAGGACGTGAATGTCGACGAAATTTCAGGACATGAAAGGTGACGAAAATTCAGCATGCGAAAAGCGACAAACCTTCAAGACACGAAAAGCGATGAAAATGTAGCACGCAAAAAGCGACGAAAATGCAGCATGCAAAAAGCGACAAAAATTCAGCACGTGCAGAGCGACGTAATATCAGGACGAATAAGCGAAAAGCAAAGATGCTTCAGGACGTGAAAAGCAACGATGCTTCAGGACGTGAAAAGCGACGAAAATTCAACACGCCAAAAGCGACGAAATTTCAGAACATGTAAAGCGACGAAATTTCAGCACACGAAAAGTGCCGAAATTTCAGCACAGAAAAAGCTACGAAAATTCAGCATGCGGAAAGCGACGAAACATCAGGATGCATAAAGCGACGAAATTTCAGAACGTGAAAAGCGGCGAAATTTCAGAACGTGAAAAGCGGCGAAATTTCAACAAACGAAAAGTGACCTTCAGGACGTTAAAACCAACGAAAATTCTGCACGCATAAAGTGACGAAAATTCAGCACGCGAAAAGCCACAAACCTTCAGGATGAGAAAAGCGCCGGAAATTCCACACGCGAAAAGTGACTACATTTCACAACGTGAAAAGTGAAGAAAATTTAGCACGCGAAAAGCGATGACAATTCTGCTTGCAAAAAGGAACAAAAATTCAGGACACGAAAAGTGACGTAATATCAGGACAAACAAAGCGACGAAATTTCAGGACGTGAAAGGTGACGAAATTTCAGGACATGAAAGGCGACGAAATTTCAGCATGCAAAAATCGATGAAAATTGAGCCTGTGAAAAGCGATGAAAATTCAGCACGTTAAAAGTGACGAACCAGGACACGAAAAGCGACGATAATTCAGCACGTGAAAAGTGACGAAAATTCAGCACGCGAAAAGCGACAAAAATTCAGCCTGCCAAAAGTGACGAAATTTCAGAACATGAAAAGCGACGAAAATTAAGCACACAAAAAGTGACGAAAATTCAGCATGCGGAAAGCGACGAAACATCAGGACGTATAAAGCGACGAGATTTCTGAACACGAAAAGCGGCGAAATTTCAGAACATGAAAAGCGGCAAAATTTCAGAACATGAAAAGCAGTGAAATCTCAACACACGATAAGCGACGAAAATTCAGCATACCAAATGCGAGGAAAATTCAGCACGCGAAAAGAGAGGAACCTTCAGGACGTTAAAACAAAAATTCTGCACGCATAAAATGCAGCTCGAGTAAAGCGAGAAACCAGGATGCGAAAAGCGATGGAAATTCCGCACGCAAAAAGTGACAAAATTTCAGATGTGAAAAGTGACAAATATTTAGCACGCGAAAAGCAACAAAAATTCAGCATGCGAAAAGCGACATAATATCAGGACGAATAAAGCGATGAAATTTCAGGACGTGAAAGGCGACGAAATTTCAGGACGTGAATGTCGACGAAATTTCAGGACATGAAAGGTGACGAAATTTCATCACGCGAAAAGCGAAGAAAATTAAGCCTGCCAAAATGATGAAATTTCAGGACGTGAAAAGTGATGAAATATCAGCACACGAAAAGCGACGAAAATTCAGCATGCGAAAAGAGATGAAATTACAGGACGCATAAAGCGACGAAATTTCAGAACATGAAAAGTGACGAATTTTCAGCAGACGACAAGCGGCGAAATATCAGCACACAAAAAGTGACGAAAATTCAGCATGCGAAAAGCGACGAAACATCAGGACAAATAAAGCGATCAAACATCACGACGCATAATGCGACGAAATTTCAGAACGTGAAAAGTGGCGAATTTTCAGCAGATGAAAAGCGCCGAAATTCAGCATGCGTAAAGTGACAAAAATTCAGCACGCGTAAAGCAACAAACCTTCAGGAGGCGAAAAGCGACGAAAATTTAGCATGCAAAAAGCGACGAAAATTAAGCATGCGAAAAGAGACAAAAATTCAGCATGTGAAAAGCGACGAACCTTCAAGACGTGAAAAGCGATGAAATTTCAGCACGCGAAAAGTGACGATCCTTCAGGATGTGAAAAGCGACGAAAATTCTGCATGCCAAAAGTGACGAACTTACTGGATGTGAAAAGCGACGAAATATCAGCACACGAAAAGCGCCGAAATTTCAGCACACAAAAAGTGATGAAAATTCAGCATGCGAAAAGAGATGAAATTACAGGACGCATAAAGCAACGAAATTTCAGAACATGAAAAACGACGAATTTTCAGCAGACGACAAGCGGCGAAATATCAGCACACAAAAAGCGACGAAAATTCAGCATGCGAAAAGCGACTAAACATCAGGACAAATAAAGCGATGAAACATCAGGACGCATAATGCGACGAAATTTCAGAACGTGAAAAGTGGCGAATTTTCAGCAGATGAAAAGCGCCGAAATTCAGCACGCGTAAAGTGACAAAAATTCAGCACGCGTAAAGCAACAAACCTTCAGGAGGCGAAAAGCGATGGAAATTCCGCACGCGAAAGTGACTACATTTCAGAACGTTAAAAGCGACGAAAATTTAGCACGCAAAAAGCGACGAAAATTAAGCATGCGAAAAGCGATGAAAATTCAGCATGCAAAAAGTGACAAAAATTCAGCACGCGAAAAGCGACGTAATATCAGGACGAATAAGGCGACGAAAATTCAGCACGCGAAAAGCGACGAACCTTCAGGACGTGAAAAGGGACGATCCTTCAGGACTTGAAAAGCGACGAAAATTCAGCACACCAAAAGTGACGAAATTTGAGGACGTGGAAAGCGACGATATATCAGCACACGCAAAGCGCCGAAATTTCAGCACACAAAAAGCGACTAAAATTCAGCATGCGAAATGCTACGAAATTACAGGACACATAAAGCGACGAAATTTCAGAACATGAAAAGTGACGAAATTTCAGCACACAAAAAGTGCCAAAATTTCAGCACACAAAAAGCGACGAAAATTCATCATGCAAAACGCGACGAAATTACAGGACGCATAAAGCGACGAAATTTCAGAACATGAAAAGCGTTGAAATTTCAGCACACGAAAAGTGCCAAAATTTCAGCACACAGAAAGCGTCGAAAATTCAGCATGCGGAAAACGACGAAACATCAGGACGCATAAAGCGGCGAAATTTCAGAACGTGAAAAGCGGCGAAATTTCAACACATGAAAAGAGATGAAAATTCTGCATACGTAAAGTGACGAAAATTCAGCACGCAAAAAGAGAGGAACCTTCAGGACATTAAAACCAACTAAAATTCTGCACGCGTAAAGTGACAAAAATTCAGCACGCGAAGAGCGACAAACCTTCAGGACGCAAAAAGCGACGAAAATTCAGCATGTGAAAAGCGACGAACCTTCAAGACGCGGAAAGCAATGAAAATGAAGCACACAAACAGCGACAAAAATTCAGCATGCATAAAGCGACAAAAATTCAGCACGCGAAAAGCGACATAATATCAGGGTGAATAAAGCGACGTGAAAGGTGACAAAATTTCAGGACATGAAAGGCGACGAAATTTCAGCACACGAAAAGCGACGAAAATTCAGCCTGTGAAAAGCAATGAAAATTCAGCACGTTAAAAGTGACGAACCTTCAGGACACAAAAAGCGACGATAATTCAGCATGTGAAAAGTGATGAAAATTCAGGATGTGAAAAGTAACGAAAATTCAGCAGGCGAAAAGCAACAAATATTCAGCCCACCAAAAGTGACGAAATTTCAGGACATGAAAAGCAATGAAATATCAGCATACGAAAAGCGACGAAAATTAATCATGCAAAAAGTGACGAAATTTCAGAACATGAAAAGCGACAAAAATTAAGCACGCAAAAAGCAACGGAAATTCAGCACGCGAATAGTGAAGAAATTTCAGGACGTGAAAAGCGGCGAAATTTCAGCATACTAAACGCGACGGAAATTCACCATGCGAAAAGCGACAATCGTTCATGACGTGAAAAGCGACGAAAATTCAGCACGACAAAAATGACGAAATTTAAGGACGTGAAAAGTGACAAAATATCAGCACACGAAAAGAGAGCAACCTTCAGGACGGTAAAACCAACGAAAATTCAGCAAACATTACGTGACAAAAATTAGGCACGCGTAAAGCGACAATCCTTCAGGAGGCTAAAAGCGACGGAAATTCCGCACGCGAAAAATGACTAAATTTCATAACGTGAAAAGCGACGAAAATTTAGCACGCGAAAAGCGACGAAAATTAAGCATGCGAAAAGCGACGAAAATTCAGCATGCGAAAAGCGACAAACCTTCAAGACACGAAAAGCGATGAAAATGTAGCACGCAAAAAGCGACGAAAATGCAGCATGCAAAAAGCGACAAAAATTCAGCACGTGCAGAGCGACGTAATATCAGGACGAATAAGCGAAAAGCAAAGATGCTTCAGGACGTGAAAAGCAACGATGCTTCAGGACGTGAAAAGCGACGAAAATTCAACACGCCAAAAGCGACGAAATTTCAGAACATGTAAAGCGACGAAATTTCAGCACACGAAAAGTGCCGAAATTTCAGCACAGAAAAAGCTACGAAAATTCAGCATGCGGAAAGCGACGAAACATCAGGATGCATAAAGCGACGAAATTTCAGAACGTGAAAAGCGGCGAAATTTCAGAACGTGAAAAGCGGCGAAATTTCAACAAACGAAAAGTGACCTTCAGGACGTTAAAACCAACGAAAATTCTGCACGCATAAAGTGACGAAAATTCAGCACGCGAAAAGCCACAAACCTTCAGGATGAGAAAAGCGCCGGAAATTCCACACGCGAAAAGTGACTACATTTCACAACGTGAAAAGTGAAGAAAATTTAGCACGCGAAAAGCGATGACAATTCTGCTTGCAAAAAGGAACAAAAATTCAGGACACGAAAAGTGACGTAATATCAGGACAAACAAAGCGACGAAATTTCAGGACGTGAAAGGTGACGAAATTTCAGGACATGAAAGGCGACGAAATTTCAGCATGCAAAAATCGATGAAAATTGAGCCTGTGAAAAGCGATGAAAATTCAGCACGTTAAAAGTGACGAACCAGGACACGAAAAGCGACGATAATTCAGCACGTGAAAAGTGACGAAAATTCAGCACGCGAAAAGCGACAAAAATTCAGCCTGCCAAAAGTGACGAAATTTCAGAACATGAAAAGCGACGAAAATTAAGCACACAAAAAGTGACGAAAATTCAGCATGCGGAAAGCGACGAAACATCAGGACGTATAAAGCGACGAGATTTCTGAACACGAAAAGCGGCGAAATTTCAGAACATGAAAAGCGGCAAAATTTCAGAACATGAAAAGCAGTGAAATCTCAACACACGATAAGCGACGAAAATTCAGCATACCAAATGCGACGAAAATTCAGCACGCGAAAAGAGAGGAACCTTCAGGACGTTAAAACGAAAATCCTGCACGCGTAAAATTCAGCTCGAGAAAAGCGACAAACCAGGACGCGAAAAGCGATGGAAATTCCGAACGCGAAAAGTGACTAAATTTCAGAACGTGAAAAGTGACAAAAATTTAGCCCGCGAAAAGCAACAAAACTTCACCACGCGAAAAGCGACATAATATTAGGATGAATAAAGCGACGAAATTTAAGGATGTGAAAGGTGACGAAATTTCAAGACATGAAAGGCGACGAAATTTCACGACGTGAAAGGTGACGAAATTTCAGCACACGAAAAGCGACGAAAATTCACCATGTGAAAAGCGACGAAATTTCAGCACGCGAAAAGTGACGATCCTTCAGGACGTGAAAAGCGATGAAAATTCAGCACGCCAAAGCGCCGAAATTTCAGCACACAAAAAGCGACTCAAATTCCCCATGCAAAACGCGACGAAATTACAGGATGCATAAAGCAACAAAATTTCAGCACACAAAAAGCGACGAAAATTCAGCATGCGGAAAGCGACGAAACATCAGAACGCATAAAGCGACGTAATTTTAGAACGTGAAAAGCGGCGATATTTCAGAACGTGAAAAGCGGCGAAATTTCAACACGAAAAGCGACGAAATTTCAGCACACAAGAAGCGACGCGAAAAGCGATGGAAATTCCGCTCGCGAAAAGTGACTAAATTTCAGACGTGAAAAGTGACAAAAATTTAGCACGCGAAAAGCAACAAAAATTCAGCATGCGAAAAGCGACATAATACCAGGACGAATAAAGCGATGACATTTCAGGACGTGAAAGGTGACGAAATTTCAGGACGTGAATGGCGACGAAATTTCAGGACATGAAAGGTGACGAAATTTCATCACGCGAAAAGCGACGAAAATTAAGCCAGCCAAAATGACGAAATTTCAGGACATGAAAAGCGATGAAATATCAGCACACGAAAAGCGACGAAAATTCAGCACGAAAAAGTGACAACATTTCAGAACATGAAAAGTGACGAAAATTAAGCACGCAAAAAACAACGAAAATTCAGCATGTGAAAAGTGACGGAATTTCAGGACGTGAAAAGCGACGGAATTTCAGCATACTAAAAGCGACGAAAATTCACCATGCGAACAGCGACGAAATTTCAGCACGCGAAAGTGACGATCCTTCAGGACGTGAAAAGCGACGAAAATTCTGCATGCCAAAAGTGATGAACTTTCAGGATGTGAACAGCGACGAAATATCAGCACACGAAAAGCGCCGAAATTTCAGCACACAAAAAGCGATGAAAATTCAGCATGCAAAAAGAGATGAAATTATAGGACGCATAAAGCGACAAAATTTCAGAACATGAAAAGCGACGAATTTTCAGCAGACGACAAGCGGCGAAATATCAGCACACAAAAAGTGACGAAATTTCAGCACACAAAAAGTGCCAGAATTTCAGCACACAAAAATCGACGAAAATTCATCATGCAAAATGCGACGAAATTACAGGACGCATAAAGCGACGAAATTTCAGAACATGAAAAGCGTTGAAATTTCAGCACACGAAAAGTGCCAAAATTTCAGCACACAAAAAGCGTTGAAAATTCAGCATGCGGAAAGTGACGAAACATTAGGACGCATAAAGTGACGTAATTTCAGTACGTGGAAAGTGGCGAAATTTCAGAACGTGAAAAGCGGCGAAATTTCAACACGAAAAGAGACGAAAATTCTGCATACGTAAAGTGACGAAAATTCAGCACGCAAAAAGAGAGGAACCTTCAGGACATTAAAACCAACTAAAATTCTGCACGCGTAAAGTGACAAAAATTCAGCACGCGAAGAGCGGCAAACCTTCAGGACGCAAAAAGCGACGAAAATTCAGCATGTGAAAAGCGACGAACCTTCAAGATGCGAAAAGCGATGAAAATGAACCACACAAACAGCGACGACAATTCAGCATGCAAAAAGCGACAAAAATTCAGCACGCGAAAAGCGACGTAATATCAGGATGAATAAAGCGACGTGAAAGGTGACGAAATTACAGGACATGAAAGGCGATGAAATTTCAGCACACGAAAAGCGACGAAAATTCAGCCTGTGAAAAGCAATGAAAATTCAGCACGTTAAAAGTGACGAACTTTCAGAACACAAAAAGCGACGATAATTCAGCATGTGAAAAGTGACGAAAATTCAGGATGTGAAAAGTAACGAAAATTGAGCAGGCGAAAAGCAACAAATATTCAGCCCACCAAAAGTGACGAAATATCAGGACGTGAAAAGCGATGAAATATCAGCGTACGAAAAGCGACGAAAATTCAGCACGCAAAAAGTGACGAAATTTCAGAACATGAAAAGCGACAAATATTAAGCACGCAAAAAGCAACGGAAATTCAGCACACGAAAAGTGAAGAAATTTCAGGACGTGAAAAGCGACGAAATTTCAGCATACTAAACGCGACGGAAATTCACCATGCGAAAAGCGACGAAATTTCAGCACGCGAAAAGCGACAATCGTTCAGGACGTGAAAAGCGATGAAAATTCAGCACGACAAAAATGATGAAATTTAAGGACGTGAAAAGCGCCGAAATAACAGCACACGAAAAGAGAGCAACCTTCAGGACATTAAAACCAACGAAAATTCAGCAAGCATTACGTGACAAAAATTCTGCACGCGTAAAGCGACAATCCTTCAGGAGGCTAAAAGCGATGGAAATTCCGCACGCGGAAAATGACTAAATTTCATAACGTGAAAAGCGCCGAAATAACAGTACACGAAAAGAGAGCAACCTTCAGGACGTTAAAACCAACGAAAATTCAGCAAGCATTACGTGACAAAAATTCTGCACGCGTAAAGCGACAATCCTTCAGGAGGCTAAAAGCGACGGAAATTCCGCACGCGGAAAATGACTAAATTTCATAACGTGAAAAGCGACGAAAATTTATCACGCGAAAAGAGACGAAAATTAAGCATGCAAAAAGCGACGAAAATTCAGCATACGAAAAGCGACAAACCTTCAAGACACGAAAAGCGATGAAAATGTAGCACGCAAAAAGCGTCGAAAATGCAGCATGCAAAAAGCGACAAAAATTCAGCACGTGCAAAGTGACGTAATATCAGGACGAATGAGGTGAGGATAATTCAGCACGCGAAAAGCAACGATCCTTCAGGACGTGAAAAGCGACGAAAATTCAACACGAAAAGTGCCGAAATTTCAGCACAAAAAGCGACGAAAATTCAGCATGCGGAAAGCGACGAAAGATCAGGATGCATAAAGCGACGAAATTTCAGAACATGAAAAGTGGTGAAATTTCAGAACGTGAAAAGCGGCGAAATTTCAACAAATGAAAAGCGACCTTCAGGACGTTAAAACCAACGAAAATTCTGCACGCGTAAAGTGACAAAAATTCAGCACGCGAAAAGCCACAAACCAGGATGCGAAAAGCGACGGACATTCCACACGCGAAAAGTGAGTACATTTCAGAACGTGAAAAGCGACGAAAATTCAGCACGCCAAAGTGACGAAATTTCAGGACGTGAATAGCGACGAAATATCAGCACACGAAAAGCGCCGAAATTTCAGCACACAAAAAGCGACTCAAATTCAGCATGCAAAAAGCGACGAAATTACAGGACACATAAAGCGACGAAATATCAGAACATGAAATGCGATGAAATTTCAGCACACAAAAAGTGCCGAAATTTCAGCACACAAAAAGCGACGAAAATTCACCATGCAAAACGCTACGAAATTACAGGATGCATAAAGCGACAAAATTTCAGCACACAAAAAGCGACGAAAATTCAGCATGCGGAAAGCGACGAAACATCAGAACGCATAAAGCGACGTAATTTCAGAACGTGAAAAGCGGCGAAATTTCAGAACGTGAAAAGCGGCGAAATTTCAACACACGAAAAGCGACGAAATTTCAGCACACAAGAAGCGACGAAAATTCACCATGCAAAACGCGATGAAATTACAGGACACATAAAGCGACAAAATTACAGCACACAAAAAGCGACAAAAATTCAGCATGCGGAAAGCGATGAAACATCAGAACGCATAAAATCGACGTAATTTCAGAACGTGAAAAGCGGCGAAATTTCAGAACGTGAAAAGCGGCGAAATTTCAACACACGAAAAGCGACGAAAATTCAGCATACGAAAAGTGATGAAAATTCAGCACACGAAAAGAGAGGAACCTTCAGAACATTAAAACCAACTAAAATTCTGCACGCGTAAAGTGACGAAAATTCAGCACGCGAAAAGTGACTAAATTTCAGAACGTGAAAAGTGACGAAAATTTAGCACGCAAAAAGAGATGAAAATTCACCAGGCAAAAAGCTAAAAAAATTCAGCACGCAAAAAGCGACGTAATATCAGGACGAATAAAGTGACGAAATTTCAGGACGTGAAAGGCGACGAAATTTCAGGACATGAAAGCCGACGAAATTTCAGCACGCGAAAAGCGACGAAAATTCAGCATGCACAAAGGAACCAACCTTCAAGACGCGAAAACCGATGAAAATGAAGCACACAAACAGCGACGAAAATTCAGCATGTAAAACGCGACAAAATTTCAGCACGCGAAAAGGGACGTAATATCAGGACGAATAAAGCGACGAAATTTCAGGACGTGAAAGGAGACGAAATTTCAGGACATGAAAGCCGACGAAATTTCAGCACGCGAAAAGCGACGAAAATTCAGCATGCACAAAGGAACCAACCTTCAAGACGCGAAAACCGATGAAAATGAAGCACACAAACAGCGACGAAAATTCAGCATGCAAAACGCGACAAAATTTCAGCACGCGAAAAGGGACGTAATATCAGGACGAATAAAGCGACGAAATTTCAGGACGTGAAAGGAGACGAAATTTCAGGACATGAAAGGCGACGAAATTTCAGCAAATGAAAAGCGACGATAATTCAGCATGTGAAAAGTTATGAAAATTCAGCATGTGAAATGTAACAAAAATTCAGCAGGCGAAAAGCAACAAAAATTCAGCCCACCCTAAGTGACGAAATTTCAGGATGTGAAAAGCGATGAAATATCAGCACACGAAAAGCGATGAAAATTCAGCACGCGTAAAGTGACGAAAATTCAGCACGCGAAAATCGACAAACCTTCAGGACGCGAAAAGCGACGGAAATTCCACATGCGAAAAGAGACTAAATTTCAGAACATGAAAAGCGACGAAAATTAAGCACGCAAAAAGCGACGAAAATTCAGCACTCGAAAAGTGAAGAAATTTCAGGACGTGAAAAGAGACGAAATTTCAGCATACTAAAAGCGACGAAAATTCATCATGCGAAAAGCGATGAAATTTCAGCACGCGAAAAGCGACGATCCTTCAGGACTTGAAAAGTTACGAAAATTCAGCACGCCAAAAGTGACGAAATTTCAGGATGTGAAAAGCGACGAAATTTCAGAACATGAAAAGTGGCGAAATTTCAGCAGGCGAAAAGAGAGGAACCTTCAGGATGTTAATTCCAACAAAAATTCAGCACGTGTAAAGTGACAAAAATTCAGCACGCGTTAAGCGACAAACCTTCAGGACGTGAAAAGCAACGAAAATTCCGCACACGAAAAGTGACAAAATTTAAGAAAATGAAAAGCGACGAAAATTAAGCACGCGGAAAGCTACGAAAATTCAGCACGCGAAAAGTGATGACATTTCAGGACGGGAAAAGCGACGACATTTCAGCATACTAAAAGCGACGAAAATTCAACACACGAAGTGCCGAAATTTCAGCACACAAAAAGCGACGATAATTCAGCATGCGAAAAGTGATGAAACATCAGGATGCATAAAGCAACGAAATTTCAGAACGTGAAAAGCGGCGAAATTTCAACACGCGAAAAGCAACGGAAATTCAGCATTCGAAAAGCGACAAACCTTCAAGACGCAGAAAGCGATGAAAAGTAAGCATGCAAAAAACAACACAAATTCAGCACGTGAAAAGCGACGTAATATCAGGACGAATAAAGCAACGAAATTTCAGGACGTGCAAGGCGACAAAATTTCAGGAGATGAAAGCCGACGAAATTTCGGCACGTGAAAAGCGACGAAAATTAAGCACGTGAAAAGCGACGAAAATTCGTCACGCGAAAAGCGACTAATTTTCAGGACGGGAAAAGCGACGAGATTTCAGCATACTAAAAGCGACGAAAATTCACCATGCGAAAAGCGACGAAATTTCGGCACGCGAAAAGCGACGATCCTTCAGAACGTGAAAAGTGATCAAAATTCAGCACGCCAAAAGTGACGAAATTTCAGGACGTGAAGAACAACGAAATTTCAGCAGATGAAAAGCGCCGAAATTTCAGCACACAAAAAGCGACGAAATTGCAGCATGGAAAAAGGTGACAAAATTTCAGGACATGAAAGGCGACAAAATTTCAGCCGGTGAAAGGCGATGAAAATTCAGCACGCGAAAAGTGACGAACATTCAGCACGCGTAAAATGACGAAATTTCGGAACGTGAAAAGCGACGAAATATCAGAACACGAAAAGTGCCGAAATTTCAGCACACAAAATCGACGAAAATTCAGCATGCGAAAAGCGACGAAATTATAGGACACATAAAGCGATGACATTTCAGAACATGAAAAGCAACTAAATTTCAGCGCAAGAAGAGCGCGGAAATTTCAGCACACAAAAAGCGATGAAACTTCAGCATGCGAAACGCGACGTAACATCAGGACGCATAAAGCGACGACATTTCAGAACGTGTAAAGCGACGAAATTTCAGCACACAAAAAGCGACGAAAATTCAGCACACGAAAAGTGATGAAATTTCATGACGCGAAAGGCACCGAAAATTCAAAATGCCAAAAGCGACGAAAATTGAAGATGCGAAAACCAACAAAATTTCAGGATGCATGAAGCAACAAAATTTCAGGACACAAAAGCGACAAATGTTCGAAACACGAAAAGTGACGAACCTTCAGGATGCGAAAAGCGATGAAAATTCAGCAAGCAAAAAGTGACGAACCTTCAGGACGTGAAAAGCGACAAAATTTCAGCACGCAAAAAGGAACGAAATTTCAGAACATGAAAAGCGACGAAAATTCAGCACAAGAAAAGCGCCGAAAACTCAGCACACGAAAAGTGACGGAATTTCAGGACGTGAAAATCGATTAAATTTCAGCATACTAAAAGCGATGATAAATCAGCTTGTGAAAAGTGACGAACCTTCAGGACGCGAAAAGCGACGAAAAGTCAGCACGCCAAAAGTGACTACATTTCAGGACGTGAAAAGCGACAAAATATCAGCACACGAAAAGCGCCGAATTTCAGCACACAAAAAAACGACGAAAATTCAGCATGAGAAAAGCGACGAAATTACAGGACGCATAAAGCGACGAAATTTCAAAATGCGAAAAGCGATGAAACATCAGGACTGATAAAGCGACGAAATTTCAGGACGTGAAAGGCCATGAAATTTCAGGACATGAAAGGCAATGAAATTTCAGCACGTGAAAAGTGACGAAAATTCAGCATGCGAAATGCAACGAAATTTCAGCATTCGAAAAGCGACGAAAATTCAGCATGCGAAAAGTGACAACAATTCAGCACGCGAAAAGCGACGAAAATTCAGCACATGAAAAGCGACGTAAATTCGGGACAAGAACTGCGATGAAACATCAGGTCGCATAAAGCGACGAAATTTCAAGACGTGAAATGCGACGAAATTTCAGCAAGTGAATTGACGAAAATTCATCATGCGAAAAGCGACAAAAATTCAGGATGCATAAAGCGATGAATTTTGAGAACGGAAAAGGCGGTAAAATTTCAGCACACGAAAAGCGACGAAGCTTCAGGACGCGAATATCGATGAAAATGAAGCACGCGTAAAGTGACGAAAATTTAGCATGCGAAAAGTGATGAAAATTCTGCACGCGAAAACCAACGAAAATTCAGCATGCGAAAATCGACGAAAATTCAGCACATGAAAAGCGACGTCAATTCAGGACGTGAAATGCGATGAAACATCAGGACTCAAAAAGCAAATAATTTTCAGGACATGAAAGGCGACTAAATTTCTGCATGCGAAAGGCGACGAAAATTCAGCACGTGAAGAGTGACGGACCTACAGGACACGAAAAGCGCCGAACATTCAGCACGCGAATAGTGACGAAATTTCAGAACGTGAAAAGCGACAAAAATCCAGCAGGCGAAATGCGACGAAAATTCAGCATGCGAAAAGCAACGAAAATTCACCACGCGAAAAGTGACGAAATTTCAGAACGTGAAAAGCGCCGAAAATTCCGCAAAAGCCGATAAACCTTCAGCATGCGATTAGCGACGAAAATTCAGCATGCGAAATGCGACAAAAATCCAGCATTCGAAAAGCGACGAACCTTCAGGACACGAAAAGCGATGAAAATGAAGCAGGCGAAAAGCGACGGAAATTCATCATGCCAAAAGTGACAAAAATTCATCATGCGGAAAGCGACGAAAATTCAGCACACGCTAAACGATGTAAATTCAGGACGCGAAATGCGATGAAACATCAGGAAGCATAAACCGATGAAAATGAAGCACGTGAAAACCAATGATAATTCAGCATGCGAAAAGCGATGAAAATTCTGCATGCAAAAAGAGAGGAACCTTCAGGATGCGAAAAGTTTGGAAAATTCCGCACACGAAAACCAACAAAAATTCAGCATGCGAAATACAATGAAAATTCAGCTTGCGAAAATCGACGAAAATTCACCACGCGAAACGTGACACAATTTCAGATCGTGAAAAGCGCCAAAAATTCAGCACACGAAAAGCGATGAAAATTCAGCATGAGAAAAGCAACGAAAATTCAGGACGCATAAATCGACGAAATTTCAGAACGAGAAAAGCGACAAAATTTCAGCAGACGAAAAGCGCCGAAAATTCAGCAAGCGAAAAGTGACTAAACTTCAGCACGCGAAAAGAGAGGAACCTTAGGGACACGAAAAGCGATGAAAATGAAGCACGCGAAAAGCAACGAAAATTCAGCACGTGAAAAGTGACGGAAATTCAGCACGTGAAAGGCGACAAACCAAGATGCGAAAAGTAACGAAAATTCCGCACGCGAAAACCAACGAAAATTCAGCACGCAAAAAAATACAAAAATTCAGCATGCGAAAATCGACGAAAATTCAGCATGCAAAATGCGATGAAAATTCAGCATTCGAAAAGCGACGAACCTTCAGGACACGAAAAGCGATGAAAATGAAGCACGTGAAAAGCGAAAAAAATTCAGTATGCGAAAAGTGACAAAAATTCTGCACACAAAAAGTGACGAAAATTCAGCACATGAAAAGCGACGTAAATTCAGGACGCGAAATGCGATGAAACATCAGGACTCAAAAAGCGAATAAATTTCAGGACATGAAAAGCGACTAAATTTCTGCACGCGAAAAGCGATGAAAATTCAGTACGTGAAAAGTGCCGGTCCTACAGGACGCGAAAAGCGACGAAAAGCGATGAAAATTCAGCATGCGAAATGCGACGAAATTTCAGCATTCGAAAAGCGACGAACCTTCAGTAGGCGAAGTGATGAAAATGAAGCACGTGAAAAGCAATGGAAATTCAGCACGCGAAAAATGACAAAGATTCAGCAGGTGAAAAGCGACAAAAATTCAGCACACGAAAAGCGATGTAAATTCAGGATGCGAAATGCGATGAATCATCAGGACGCATAAAGCGACGAAATTTCAGGATGTGAAAAGCCTTGAGATAGTCACTTTCTTATGTGTTTTTTTATGGCTGATAAAGAATGCTGATTCTTCACCTCTTAAGTTCCTGGTGGCTTCAATGTAACATCTTAAATGTGACACTACACATAGTCTTGGGTCCGTAGGATATGCTGAAAATAACAACACACCCCGTGACTCCAGGTCTGCTCTGAGTAAATCATAGACATAGAATGTAACGGCATCTGCTGCCACTACCATCCTATCTATTCGTAATTTATGCAATGTCTGCACTCTCTGTGCTGAAACTAGTGCCATGAGCATAATGGTAACCTTGGCCAAAGACAGAGCTGAAATTGGAGTCCGACGAAGTAACATCAGCACATCCCTCACATTCCAGATTTCTGTATCCCTGGGTCTAGGAGGCATGGAATTGAAAATTCCCTTCATAAACCTCCTGACCAAAGGGTGTGATCCTACAAGATATTGTTCTGACTCCCTCCATAGATATGCAGAGAGGGCACTTCTTGCAGTATTGATAGCACTATAACTTAATTTCAAATCAAAATAGAGAGTTGACAGAAACTCTAACACATCTGGGATGTTTGCAGTGTGATATGAAATATTCTGCCTTAAGCAGAACACCTCCCATTTTCTTATGTAAGAAATGTACTCCTTTTGGGTACTATTCCTCCAGGCTGCTGCAATAACATCCACCGTACGCTCTGATAGTCCTCTTCCTAGATATGGCCTCCTTGGAACCTGCAAATCAACAAACCAATATGATCATGTAAAGGATGCGAATCACCAGTTACAGGGTGCACAAGTAGGTTTTCTTGTTTAGGAATAACCATAAGAGGTTTTGTGATCATTTTTAACACCAGTGGGTACCATGGTTGTGTAGGCCAATCTGGTACCACCAACACTCCTGAAGCAGAGTCCTGCTTGATCTTTTGTAGACACCTACTAATGAGACAAAATGGAGGAAATGCATACAAAAACATTCCACCCCAATGTAACAGGATCTGGTTCCCATGAAACATATTAGGTAATTGGTGGTTAAGTCTAGATGCAAACAAGTTAATTTCTGGCATCCCAAATTGCGCAACAATTTTATTAAAGTTGTCACGATTTAACATCCATTCTGTATTGTCATTGAATTTACGTGACCTGGTGTCTGCGATTATGTTGAATCTACCTGGTAGGTAGATTGCCGAAAGCCAAATGTTTCTGCTAATACACCAGTTCCAGATAACGTTTGCCAATCTATCACAAGATTCTGACTTGATTCCACCCATGTGATTAACATACGCTACAGCCGTAGTGTTGTCAATCTGAACCTGTACATGCAAGTTTTGCACATTAGAGCAATAACCTTTAAGCCCATAAAATGTACCTAACAGTTCTAGGTAATTGATCCCATGTGCTTGGAACACATGGTACTTCTTCCACATTCCATCTGCCCCAACAGCTGGAAATAGGATCAGTAGCTCCTCAGTCTGCAGAATAATAGCAGGTGTTTCAACCAGAATTTCCCTGGAAGCATATGAGACACTCCTGATCCACCATTGTATTTCAGTAATAGCTGTTACTGGTAATTGCATTGGTCTATCAAAATGCCCTAAATGTCTCCTCAACGCTTGTACCTTTGCTCGCTGCAGTTGCTGATAATGCAGTAAACCAAACTGCACAGCTGGAAATGAAGCAATTAGTTTGCCAAGCAAGCTTGCCACTTGCCTAATTGATGGTTGATGCTGTGTAATGAGCTTGATACAACCCTCAATTAACTGAAGCTTTTTATCCTTGGGCAAAGTCACTAACATGTGTTCTGAATTAATAGTGAACCCCAAGTAATCAATTACTGTGCTTGGTGACAATTTGGATTTATCTGGATGTATCACAAACCCCAGCCTCTCAAATGTGAGCTTGACTATTGACACCAATGCTTCTGTTGTAGCCCGAGTGTTACCCACAATTAAAATATCATCCAAATAAGCCTTTACCAAATGGCCCTGAGCTCTTAGCAACGCTAAGATTGGTTTAAACAATTTCGTAAATAGTCTAGGGGCTGAGGTTAACCCATTAGGCAATGCTTTAAACTGCCATAATTGGCTCATTCAGTTAAACTTTAAATATCTTCGATCATTACCATGCACAGCCACAGAGTAATATGCATCTTGCAGATCTATGATAGCCATATAGTATTTTCTTGAAATTAGCTGTATAGCATTGGCAAATGTCTCCATTTTAAAATGTTTATACTGTACATAAGGGGTTAAGACTTGTCAGATCGAAAATAATTCTACAGCCGCCATCCTTTTTTGCTCTAGGAAAATGCTTGACACAAATTGGTGCTGTTGGTGAACTGAATGACCCCTTTCCCACACAATATTTCAAGTTCCGCTTGAATGTCCATATTCTCTTCTTTTGAGAAAATACGTGTCCGACTTGAAACATGTTGAGTAGGAGGATCCAAATACGGGTAGAATTCAATTCTGAACCCCATAATACTGCACAGTATAAACGCATCAGGTGTTATTTTTTGCCATTATTTTAGGAAGAATTGTAACCTTCCCCCAATTTGCAAATGTGAAACACTTAATATGCTTCTTCCAGGATTAGACCCACCTACCTCAGGGTTTCCTGGTGTCAAATGTTGTCCACTGCTCTTAGTGGGAACAATGTAACCTCCACGGGTCCCAGGAGCAGTGCGCCAATAACGCGTATATGGGAACGACCGACTTGTTCCTTCACCGGCCCCAGTCACTGCCCTTCGGTAGGGAAATTGCCTTCGAACAGATCTGCCAAGCACCGGTGGTTTTATCATTCCCATGGTTTTTGCTTCTTCATTCAGGTCTTTCACCCTTTTGGCTAGATTCTCTCCAAAAAGCAGATTAGGCAATTGAATATTAGTTGGTTTACAGAGCCCCACAAACTTAGGATGTATGTTAGGCCTTATAGCACTTTTACGAATACAGTTTACTTCAAAGTGCGCATTACACATGAGTGCTAAGGCATCCTGTTGTGACACAGACACGTGCTCCTCATCCAAGCCTCTGGCAAAAGCCGTAATACCTGACCCCAGCAACTTCAACACCCTCTGTAATTCCATTTCTTGTGCGTGTACTGCAATGCCCAAATAGCCCCATATTACATTATTTACTGCTGGGACTGCTAGCAGTGCGCAATTCTGCGGGGTTTCATATTTTTTGACAGTCTCCTCCATAGTCAGTTCCTCCAGCTGATGGGAGAGCAAGTAATTTATTGTCATTGCTATATCCTCTGCCAAAGGTTCCCCTTTCAGTCTGGGAACGGAGATTTTTTGGGCCAGACCTGGTATTCTGGGCTCTGTTACTGGGCTTTGTTCCTCGTATGATTCATCATCCGAATCTTGCTGCCCTGGAAATTCCTCCTCATAGTGGGGCTGATCTGGTATCCCTGCTTCAGGTGTTTCTAGCGCTGGCCCTCCCGTAGGCGTACGCATTGTGATCCCTTTTGCAGGTGCTCCCCTCGCGGGCTCTCCCGTAGGCCCACGTATTGGCAACCCTTTTTTAGGTGCTGCTGGCGCTGGCTCTCCTGTAGGCCAACACATATATTGTCTTTCATGAGACATTACTGACGCTGGCTCTCCTGTAGGCCAACGCATGAATTGTCTCTCCTCAGACACTGCCGGTGCTGGCTCTCCTGTAGGCCAACCCAAAAATAGTCTTTCATGAGACATTACTGATGCTGGCTCTCCTGTAGTCCAACGCTGAACCCCACCTTTTCCAGGCACTCCCTGCGCTGGCTCTCCTGTGGGCCAAAGCCGGACTGTACTCTTCCTGGAGTGGGTCCTGATAAATCATTTTCCCCATGAGGAATTCCAGGTTAGCGACCCGCGTAGACATAATGTCTTCCTGAGGTGGGGTAACCTCCGCGTCTGACTCTTCCGAGTCTACTGGCCGATCAGTGTTTCTTTTGGCCTTGCACCCTAAAAGTGCTGCAACGGTACTTTTAGTTGCCGTTTCTGCAGTCGCTGGATTTTCTGCCACTGACTCTTTAATCGGGCGACCGCTACTATCAGACCCGCGGTCCACTTGAGGATTACCTGCGGTATGCCTCCCTTTGCCTTTTCACGCTTTCTCCATTTTAGACTTGTCTGGCATACAGCGCAAAGTCTCCCGGAAGAAAGCGACCTGAAAGCGAACGTGAAACCACTTACCTTCAGGCTTTTTGCACTCACCGCTTGGAGGGGCTCTGCTCCTCCCAACACGGTCGCTGCCGCTATGCGTCTGACGATATGACGCGTGTGCGCCTGGACGGGGTCTTCTTCACGTAGTCACTCACGTGACTCTGAAGTAAAATTACAGGATGCATAATATTAGCTAGATTGCTACATATAGGGGAGGGTGCCTAGAAATAGGGGGAGTTTAGGGAAGGGCACCTGTAAATGTTGATTTAGGGGAGGGCATGTATATGGGAGGGGGGTTTAGGGGAGGGCAACTTTAAACTGTGAATTAGGAGGGCATCTGTAAATGGTGAATTAGAGGAGGGCACCTTTAAATGGTGCAGTAGGGAACGCATCTGTAAATTTAGGGGAGATTTAGGGGAGAGCACCTGTAAAGGAGCAATACAATATGAGCAACAACAACAACTGAAGCTTTACAACAACAACTGGTGTGTTATTACACCAATCCACGTAACAATCTCATATAATTCTTTCCCCCTCATTAATTTATTCTCACGTGTACCGAGGTACAGTGAAAAGCTTTAGTCGCGAGCTAACCAGTTAGCAAAAAGACAAAACATGATCACAATTGAGCCAGCTAGATGACTACATCCTGTATAACTAGGTAGCTAGCTAAATGTCTACATACTGGATAGCTAGGTCGATAGCAAAACTGGGCTACATACTGGATAGCTACGTAGTTAGCTAGAGTGAACTACATACTGGATAGCTAGGTAGCTAACTAGACTGAGCTACATACTTGGGTAGCTAGATAGATAGCTAGACTGAGCAACGTACTGGACAGCTAGGTAGCTAGCTAGACTGAGGCTACATACTGGAAAATCAGGTAGATAGTTACATATAGGGGAGGGTGCCTAGCAATAGGAGGGGGGTTTAGGGAAGGGCACCTCTAAATGTGGATTTAGGGTAGGGCGTAATTGGGAGGGGGATTTAGGGGAGGGCACCTTTAAATGGTGAATTAGGAGGGCATCTGTAAATGGTGAATTAGGGGAGGGCACCTTTAAATAGTACAGTAGGGAAGGCATCTGTAAATTTAGGGTAGATTTAGGGGAGAGCACCTGTAAAGGGGAATACAATATGAGCAACAACAACTGAAGCTTTACAACAACAACTGCTGTGTTGTTACACCAATCCACGTAACAATCTCATATAATACTTTCCCCATTAATTTATTCTCACATGTACCGAGGTACAGTGAAAAGCTTGTCGCGAGCTAACCAGTTAGCAGTAAGACAAAACATGATCACAATTGAGCCAGCTAGATGACTACATCCTGTATAACTTGGTAGCTAGCTAGATGTCTACATACTGTATAGCTAGGTAGATAGCAAAACTGAGCTACATACTTGATAGCTAGATAGATAGCTAGACTGAGCAACGTACTGGATAGCTAGGTAGCTAGCTAGAGGCTACATACTGGAAAACTAGGTAGCTAGATGGCTACATATAGGGGAGGGTGCCTAGCAATGCGGGGGGGGGTTAGGGAAGGGCACCTCTAAATTTGGATTTAGGGTAGGGCATTTATGTGGGAGGGGGATTTAGGGGAGGGCACCTTTAAATGGTGAATTAGGAGGGCATCTGTAAATGGTGAATTAGAGGAGGGCACCTTTTAAATGGTGCAGTAGGGAAGGCATCTGTAAATTTAGGGTAGATTTAGGGGAGAGCACCTGTAAAGAAGCAATACAATCTGAGCAACAACAACTAAAGATTTACAACAAGAACTGGTGTTGTTACACCAATCCACGTAACAATCTCATATAATTCTTTCCCCCTCATTAATTTATTCTCACGTGTACCGAGGTACAGTGAAAAGCTTTAGTCACGAGCAAACCAGTTAGCAAAAAGACAAAACATGATCACAATTGAGCCAGCTAGATGGCTGCATCCTGTACAAATGGCTACATACTGGATAGTTAGGTAGCAACTGAGGCTGAGCTACCAACTGGATAACTAGGTAGCTAGCTACATTGCTACTGACTGGCTAGCTAGCTACATACTGGTGTTTCATAGTTACAAACAACTGAATTGGAAGAATAGCACCTCATATTTCGCTTGGGCAGCTTACACCCCAGCGGTATGAACATTGCCTTCTCTAACCTCAAGTAACCCTTGCTTTCCCTCTCTCTGTTCCTCCCCCACTTTATTGTTCTGCTAGTTTCCCCGTTTGTATCTCTTCCATGACAAGGAATAGACCATTGTGGGCTCCACCTTTCCTGGGCCATCGTTTCGGCCTGATTTGTTCTGTACCTTCCCATACCTCTCGTTTCCCTATCACCTGCCTCTCAGTCTGAAGAAGGGTCTCGAACCAAAACGTCACATTTTCTCCAGATATGCTGCCAGCCCAGCTGGGTTACTCCAGCTTTTGTGTCTATCTTCGGTGTAAACCAGCATCTGCCGTTCCTTCCTCTGTGCAAATTCAGTGGGCAGAAGCGACTGTCTCCGCACTGTATCTCGAAATTAAACTTAACCAATTAACATCGATGTCCAGCTCATTTATTTATATTATATACATAAATGGCTTGGCATAACAGTTTAAATTGTCTCTCTTGTGTGATCATTGGCGGTCACTCGAAACGAGTATGACTGTCCTCTCCATAAGGTCGTCCACTTGTGGGTCTGCAGACGTCTGTAAAGGCCGATCCACGATCCACACACCTTGGTACAGCGTGGGCAGTGGAGACTGGCGGCGGTTGGTAGTTGTCGAGCCTCCTTCTCTCTCTCCTTACGCTGCTCTCGCTTTGTCTCCGCGACACGGCGTGGTTCCATTTCGTGAAGTGCAGCTCATTCCTGCACGGACTTCCTCCAGGAATGCATGTCAAGTGCAATGCACTCTCATTTGCTTGATGTGATGTTGAATTTCTTCAAACTGTTCTAGGTATTGTCCTTGAAGCTTTTCTTTGGCCCGCCGGGGGCTCGCCGACATTCCTTCAGTTGAGAGTACAGGATTTGTTTAGGGAGACGTGTGTTGAACATGCGGATGATATGGCCAGTCCATCGAAGTTGGTGCTGCTTTATTGTGGTGGTGATGCTGGTCATGTTGGCTTCCTCCAAAATGTTGATGTTGGTGCGTTTGTCCTCCCAGCTAATCCTCAGAATCTTTTGTAAGGGTCTTCGATGATATTGTTCCGGGGCTCTCAGAGGCCTGCTGTAAGTGGTCCATTATTCAACTCCATACAACAGGGTGTTAGAGGACAACGGCTCTGTTACCAGCTGTTATGTTTGAACCTTTAGGTCTCGGTCTTCAACGACTTCTCCTGAGTCTGGCGTAGGCTCCACTGGCACAACTCAGGCGATGGTTGACCTCAGAGTCGATGTCAGCTTTTGAGGAAAGAATGCTGCCAAGGTTGGGGAAGTGGTCAACATTTTCAAGAGTGGTGTCGTCCACTTTTAGACGGCTGGTTGGGTGGAGGTTGATGTGGGACCTGATCTAGGCCCATGGCTCTGTATGCCTTGGCAAAGGCATTCAGGATGCCCTGGGGGTCTTCTGCAGTGTGTGCTGCATTGGAGCAGTCGTCCGTGTGCAGAAGCCCCATGATGGCGGTGTTACTGACTTTGCTCTTGGCCTTCAACCTATTAATAGTGATAATGTGCGAGGATCGTTGGTTAGTGCAGACTCGGTGTGCCTGTTTCCACGCTGTATCTCTAAACTAAACTAAATTATTAACAGTGTTGCGTGCAACTGCAGATGCCGGTTTAAACCGAAGATTGACACGAAATGCTGGAGTAACTCAGCGGGAGAGGCAGCATCTCTGGCGAGAAGGAATGGATGACGTTTCGGGTCATGAAAAGCCACGAAAATTCAAGACGTGAAAAGCCACAAAAATTCAAGACATGAAAAGCCACAAAAATTCAAGACGTAAAAGGCAACGGTAATTCAAAACTTGAAAAGCCACAAAATACAAGACGTGAAAAGCCACGAAAATTCATGACGTGAAAAGACTCGAAAATTCATGACACGAAAAGCCACGAAAATTCAAGGAATGAAAAGACACGAATATTCAAGATGTGAAAATACACAAAAATTCAAGACGTGAAAAAACCCCACAAAAATTCAAGACTTGAAAAGCCACGAAATTTCAAGACGTGAAAAGCCTAGAAAATTCAAGACGTTGAAAGCCACGAAAATTCAAGATATGAAACGCAATGACAAGACGTGAAAAGCCACGAAAAATGAAGACATGAAAAGCCACGAAAATTCAAGACATCAAAAGCCACGAAAATTCAAGGCGTGAAAAGCCACGAAAATTCAAGGCGTGAAAAGCGACGATAATTCAAGGCGTGAAAAGCCACGAAAATTCAAGACATGAAAAGTCACGATAATTCAAGACATGAAAAGCCACGAAAATTCGATATGAAAAGCCACGAAAATTCAAGATGTTAAAACCACGAAAATTCAAGACATGAAAAGCCATGAAAATTCAAGACTTCAAGCTGTTGTGACTTTGGTGGGGGAGGGATGGAGAGAGAGCGAATGCAGGTGTACTTGAAGTTAAAGAAAGCAATATTCATACTTGATCAAGAAGGAATGGGTGACGTTTCAGGTCAAGACCCTTCTTCATTGACAGAATTGATGTGCAGTGGGATCTTAGGGTCAAGGTTCTCATCTCACCGAAGGAGGCAGTATGAGTAGATAGGGTGCGTGGCATTGAAAGAGAGCCGGGTTCGGCAGTGACCACTCCGACTTTCACAATAACACGGTGAACTCAGGTGCTTTATTCTATTTACAGCGGCAAAAATGTCCAGGATGCGCTGTCCGTCCATCAGAACGCATGTGTGAAGATGCTGGCGATCTGAGGCTGAGTGAGTTTGCTGACGACACCAAGATTGGAGGAGTTGCAGACAGTGAGGAAGCTGTCGGAAGATACGGCGGAATGAAGATCAGATGCAGAAATGGGCGGAAAAATGGGCGGAGAATTGGCAGGTAGATAAAAAAACCCTCAATGGCGGTTTGGAGTGACGGAAATAGGGAACGTTTCGGGCCAAAACCTTTCTCCAGACTGATGTAGGGTGGGGGGGGGGCTGGAAGAAGAAAGGAAGAGGAGGAATCAGAGGGCTGGGGGAGAGCTGAGAAGGGGTGGAGACAGTAAGGGCTACCTGAAATTGGAGAAGTCAATGTTCATGCCGATGGGGTACAAACTGCCCAAAAAAAATATGAGGTGCTGCTCCTACAATTTCCGGTGGTCCTCACTCTGGCCATGGAGGAGGCCCAGGACAGAAAGGTCGGATTCGGAATGGGGGGAGTTGAAGTGCTGAGCCACCAAGAGATCAGGTTGATTATTGCGGACTGAGCGGAGGTGTTCGGCGAAGCGATCGCCAAGCCTTCACTTGGTCTTATCGATGTAGATCAGCTGACATCTAGAGCAGTGAATGCAATAGATGAGGTTGGAGGAGGTGCAGGTAAACCTTTGTCGCACCTGGAACGACTGCTTGGACAGAGTTTAAACTGAGCAAGTGTGAGGTGTTGCACTTTGGGAGGTTGAATGCACAAGGAAAGTGTGTAGTTTTTCAGTTTAGCTTAGAGATGCAGCATGGAAACTATTCTACACACACTGGGGACAATTTACATTTATACGAAGCCAATTTTACTTCAGAGTCATTTTAGTGATTCCGTGAAGAAGACCCGTCAGGGCGCATGCGTGTCATTACGTCTGACGCATTGGCGCACGGAGCAGCGGGAGGACAGAGCTCCTCCTGTGGTAAGTACTTTTAAAGTAATTTTTAACTCCAGCTAAGTGGGAAAAATTAGCTGGAGTAAGAAGTTGTTTTGCTGTGGTGCCGTGCTTTGTTTTTTACAGGGCACCATGGTTGAAGACAATCAGGGGGAGGCGAGCCGCTGGTAAGCAGGAGAGCCGCGGGAATGCGGTCTGTGAGTGGCTGCCTCGTACCCCTGCACAGTCGCCGACCGGGAGCGGGGCGACTGCAGACTTAGTGCTACAAAGCACCAAAGCCAACGCCAGTCGGGCGTAAGGCCACGGGGAAGTTCGGGAGGCCCTCGGACTCAACTGAGTCTGGCCGCGACGAGTCCCGTACGGGGCTGGAGACCATTTTTTAAACGGTTCTCCCAAATGGAGCACCTCATACAGAGGTTGCTCCAGCAACGCACACTCCGGGGGGAGGAGTCGTGTGGGCGGAAGGCTGCAGAAGAGGCCGCGCCGGCAGCACCTGGTAGAGGGCTGCTTGAAGCACCCTCATGGATGAGGTGAGTGCAGAGGGTCAGCTAAGTTCTGACCCCGACTGTGACGGTGACTTGGAACTTAGCGAAGACGGCCGTTGTCAGAAGTCCCATCTCTGGCAGCACGATTCGCTGTCCCGTCAGAGTCTGGAGAGCCACTGGGAGATGAGCTGGCCTCCACGATATAGCGGCTGCTCGATAGCACCCTCATTGTAAAGGCGACTGCAGAGGGTCAGCTCAGTTCTGACCCCGACTCTGACGGTGAGTTCGAGCCTAGCGAAGACGGCCGTTGTCAGAGGTCTTATCTCTGGCAGCATGATTCGCTGCCCCATCAGAGTCTGGTACCGCCAAGAAACAGGAGACCCGGGTAACTGCGTGTTGCTGAAGGTGCCAGCAGTGAACCGGGTGATACGGAGCCAGATGGGCGTGGGCAGGAGTGTCCAGGAGATGAAGCTGCAGAGAATCCTGAAACGACTTGGCTCAGGAATCACGGCGTTCGCTAGAACGGAGGATGGAGGGCATCTGTCGGAGACGCAGCAAGAGGTACTAGGGTTGCTTTGTAGCGCCCATTTTGAGATAAATTGTCTCAGGGAAAGTGCCATTCGGCCCACCATTAATCCCAAGGTTGCAGCATTCTGCCAGCCCAGCGACATACAGCCGGCCAACCTATTCTTCGGAGAGAACCTAGCCAAGCGTGTCAAGGAGATGGATGACGAGGCAAAGATTGTGGGCTTGATCAAGCCACCGGCAGTCGGCAAGTTTCCAAAAAAGATGTACCCCTACAAACGAGGGACAGATTGGTCTGGACCAGGAACAAGTCGGCCGGCAATGCAGATGCGGAGGAGGCATTCTGCAGCGGGAACACGGTCAAACGTCGGCTTTCCCGCCAGGGGCTGGGAACAACGTGATCCACCAGGTACTAAGGAGGTAGGTGGGCCTGGTTCTCAGGTGCACATATCAAATGTGACACAACTTAAACTGGGGTACATTACATCTGTTCCGGGATGAATGGAAGCAAATTACCTCAGCTCTGTTTATAAAGAGTGTTATTCAAGGGTTTCGAATGGAGTTCAATCCAAATTGTGATTTGCACATTCAGCATGTTCCTGGGAGAACTGTTCAGTTTTCATTAACAGAACAGATGGACGATCAGACTGCGCTTGGAAGCTTATGTGATAAAGGTGTAATTGGAAAGTCGGTTCACCAACCCATCAATTTGTGTCTAATATTTTCTCAGGCCAAAAAAGGATGGGGGATGCAGTATAGACATTGTAAGATGGAATTGTCACTGCCAAGCAACTGGGTCAACAGGATGCTATATGGCGACTATAGAGCTTAAAGATGCGGATTATTCAATGTCTGTTCATTTGCAGGATAGAGGATATTTGAAATTCAGCTGGATGGATCAACTATGGCACAAAGTTGTTAAAAACATATAATAGGCATGCTGAGAAGCCAGGGTCAGGTGCTCGTGGCTTATCTCGATAATATCTTGATTACAGGGCTATCCAAGAGAACAGCTGAAGTAACCGGTGGTAGTTGTTAAATCCAATTTTCAAAGATTAGGCATTATTCATCCAGAGAAATCCAAATTAACACCTGACTATTTGGGTCACAATTGATTAAATTAAGTGACACTGCCCAGGGAAAAATGGTAGAGCTAATTGACAGCTGTATCAAGCTAATGGAGGCACTAAGGATACATTCGGGTCATTATAATAGACCCATGCAGTTATCAGCAGAGATTGTTTCTGATTTGCAATGGTGGATTCACCATGTGTCCAGGAGTTATAGCAAGGTAATGCTTGACCAGCCTTCCATGATTTTGCAGATGAATGTCAGTGCACTCGGGTGGGGTGCCATGGATATGAGTTTCAGCTGTGGAGGCAGATGGACTGAGCAAGAGGCATCGCTTCCGCAGACATGGGCAATTAACTATAAAGAGCTTTTTATGGATAAGGCTTATTGCTCTAACAAAGGTAACCTGCATGTTCAGTTGCAGATTGACAATAGTGGAATCAAGTCGGTATTTTGTGACAGATTGGCTAATCAAATTTGGGCCTGGTGCATTGAAAAATATATTTGGTTTTCAGCTATTTATCTTTTTTTTTTTTGAAAATATTTTTTATTGGAGATAAGTACACAACCTATTAACATCATTACAGTCTTACATTTTTGAATTGATAATATTGTCAATTATTATTACATTGTCTCCAATACCTTTTGCCTTTTTTTAAAAAACTAGATAGAACTAAAAAGATAGATGAAGTAAAGAAAGAAAAGAGAGAGAAGAAAGAAAAAAAAATCAAAAACAAAAAACAAAAAACAAAAAAACCAAAACAAAAGAGAAAGATAGTTAAAGAATAGTTTTTTGGGCGGCGCGACTTTTCGTTGCAGCGGCCTCTGCAGTCCGTCTGTCTTTTTATTATTTTTGTCTCGTTTTTATGTAGTTTTTATTTATTTTTTTTGTCGGGGTATGTGTGTGGGGGGTGGGGGTGGGGGTGGGGGGGGGGGACTTTAAAATCTTTCCGCTGCACGGGAGACCCGACCTTTTCTTTGTCGGGTCTCCGTTGTCGTTGGGGCTGGGCAACGTGGAGCGGCCTCCAGCTGGAACGACCTGGGGCTCCCGTGGAGCTGCGGACTGCTCGCCGTCGCGGGGCTGGCCGAGTCCGGAGCGGGTGGAGCTGTGGTGGAGACAATCGCTGCTGCTACCCGACCCGACCGCCGGAGATTCGGAGGCTACAACCGCGGGTCTGGCGGACGGCAACACTGGAAGCCCGCGGGTCCCCTGGTGGGAGACTGCTTTTCGGGGCTTCCGCAGCGGCGACTTCTCCCGCCCGAGTTGCGGGGTTGAGGAGCACCTGGAGCGGGGCTTTATACCCCCGCGCGGCTTGTAATGGCTGCCGGACTTTGCGGGCGAGCGCCGGGGCTCTAACACCAAGACCCGGTGCGCGACCTTGCATCAACCGGCGTGGCTTTAATGGCTGCGGGACAATCACCATCGCCCGCCGGGGGCTTTGACTTTGAATCTGACATCGGGGTGGGGGGGAGTGCAGTGGAGAGATACGTTATTTTTGCCTTCCATCACAGCGTTGTGATGGATGTATGTGTAAATTGTGTTGTGTTTCGGGTCTTCTTTGTTTTGTATTGTATGGCTGCAGAAACGACATTTCGTTTGGACCTCAAGGGGTCCAAATGACAAATTTGTCCCTCAAAAGACAAATAAAATTGAAATTGAATTAAAGAAGAATGGAAAAATTTATTAAAATAAAAAACTTAATTCGAGATATATTCGTACATTTCAGAGTATAGCATTTCATCCATTCTTTAGCCCGAGTGTTAGTCAGGTTCCTGTGCTGAACCATACTGACCCTTTAAATAATCAATAAAGGGAGACCATGTTCCAACGAATAATTCCTGTTTGTCCAACAGGGAAAATCTGATTCTTTCCACGTTTAAGGTCTCCGTCATTTCTATATTCCACATTTTGATTGTGGGGGTTATAGGGCCTTTCCAAAATTTTAGAATTAATTTTTTTCCTGTTATTATACTTTAATCAATAAAGTTTCTTTGTGTTGTTGTAAATGTTTGATTTAATTCTAATGTTCCGAGTATTATTAATTTTGGATCCGCGTCCAATCCAACGCGGGTCACTTTAGATATTATACTAAAAATATTTACCCAGAATTTTTTAATTTTTATACAGTTTGCAAACATATGAGATAAGGTAGCTTCTAAATGTTGACATTTATCACATATAGGTGAGATATGTTGAAAGATTTTATGTAATTTTGTTTTTGAATAATGTAACCTATGTATTACATTAAATTGTATTAAAGAATGTCTGGCATTTAATGAACATTGATGTATGTGTTGTAAACTTTCTTCCCAAGTATCTTTCGTTATTATTTGATTTAATTCTTTTTCCCATGTTTGTCTGTGTAAGTCCGTCGATGGAATGTCACTGTCTAATAAGATATTATATATATAAGATATTAATTTTTCTGTATTAGGATGTTTATTCCAACATTCGTCAAGAATTTCTGAATTTCTAATTCGAAAATTTTGAGTATTCGATTTTACATAATCTCTGAGTTGAAGATATCTGAAATAATCATTTCCTCGGAGTCCATAAGTCTGTTGCAACTCCTGAAATGTCAGAAAAGTGCCTTCCTTGTAAAGTTGTCCCATATTTTTAATTCCATAATTCTTCCATTGTGTAAAACCCCTGTCCAACCATGAGGGCTTAAACAAAGGGTTATTCACAATTGGAAGAAAAAGTGATAAATTATCTAATTTTAATGTTTTTTTTGATTGTTTCCAAATTCGTATAGCACTAAATATTATAGGGTTTTCCCTATAATTTTTTTTGTTTAATTTTGACGTAGCAAATAATATCGAGCCGATATCAAAAGGTAAACAATCTTCCTTTTCCATTTTTAACCAATCTGGTTGTTGATCTATTTCTTCCAACCAGAAATTCATATTTTTAATATTAACTGCCCAAAAAAACAGAAAGTTGGGTAAAACCAAGCCTCCATTTATTTTTGATTTACACAAATGTCTTTTGTTTATCCTCTGATTCTTATAATCCCAGATAAAATTATTAACAATGGAATCCAATTTTTTTTTAAAGTTTTTTGACAAATATATCGGAATTGTCTGAAAAAGGTATAATATTTGCAGTAAAAAAATCATTTTTATGGCATTAATTTTGCCAACCATTGAGATAGGAAGTGTTTTCCAGTATTGAATATTCTTATGTAGTTTGTTCAGTAATGGGGGAAAATTTGCTTTAAATAATGATGTATATATCTTAGTTACATAAATACCTAGGTATTTAAATTTTTCATTTACTATTTTAAATGGAAATTGTTGTATTATCTGTTTGTTATGTTCCCTTATTGGCATAATTTCACTTTTATTCCAATTTATTCTGTATCCTGAGAGTGAACCAAATTGGGTTATTAGCTTTAATAAGTTTGGAATACTAATTTCTGGTTTTGTAATGTAAATTAGTACATCATCTGCGTATAGAGAAATTTTATTCACTGTGTCCTTTGTGATATACCCATGTATTTCCGGATGACCCCTAACTCTTTCTGCGAGTGGCTCAATAGCAAGCGCAAATAATAATGGAGATAACGGGCATCCTTGTCTACAACCTCTAGATAGGCTGAATTTAGATGACAACCTTTGGTTTTTTTAATATTCTAGCCCTAGGGTATGTATATAACAGTTTTTTCCATGTGCAGAATTTCTCCCCAAGCTGCATATTTTCCATCACCGAAAATAAATAAGACCATTCAACCTGATCAAATGCTTTTTCAGCGTCAAGTGAGATTATTGCTAGATCTTCATTAATAATTCTCTTAGAATAAATAATATTAAATAATCTTCTTAGATTATAATATGAGTACCGTTTCTGAATAAAGCCTGTTTGATCAGGGTGTATTAATTTATTCATCACTGTACTTAATCTATGCGTTAGTATTTTAGTTAATATTTTCTGATCTGTATTTAAAAGTGCAATTGCTCTATATGATCCCAGATCTTCCGGATCTTTATCAACTTTAGGAATAAGTGTTATTATAGATTCATTTAAAGTATCTGGGAGTTTCTGTTGAGTATAGATATGCTCATACAGCCTTTGTAAACGTGGGGAGAGCAAATCATGAAATGTTTTATAAAATTCAGAGCCTAAACCATCTGGTCCTACTGCTTTACCATTTTTTAAAGAGCCAATAGACTCCTCAATATCCTTTATCGTAATCTCCCTTTCTAATAATTCTCTATCGTTTGAATCTAAACCTTTTAAATTACATTTTAGTAAAAAATCTGCTATTACTTCTGGTTGTACTACAGTTTTAGTTGATTAAAGATTATGATAGTATTGGAGAAATCTTTCATTTATATCCTTGGGCATTTTTAATAATTCTCCTGTCTCTGTTCTAATTTGATGAATTATTTTTTCCCCTTCCATTTTTCGTAACTGACGTGCTAATAGTTTTTGTGGTTTGTCTCCAAATTCAAAATGTAATTGTTTGGTTTTTTGATAAAGTTTTATTACTTGTTCTGAATACATTTTGTTTAATTTATATTTCAATACAGCAATTTTATTATGTTTTAAAATAGATGGCATTCTCGCATTTTCTATATCTAGTTGCTTGATTTCACTTTCCAATGTTTGTTGTTTAATCCTGTTCTCTTTATTATAAAATACTTGAGCAGAAATTAATGCACCTCGAACAAACGCTTTAAACGTTTCCCACATAAGAGAAGTAGGTGTGTCAGGGTTGTCATTTACCTCAAAAAATATTTGAATCTGTTTAGTAATATATTCCTGGCATGATCTTTCGTTCAAAATTTGTGGGTTAAATCTCCAATATGTTTGTTTCTCGGACATTCCATTTAATTTAATCATGAATGTTACAGGTGCGTGATCTGAGATTATAATATTATGGTATTTTGAGTTATAAGTAAATGGGATAAACGTGGAGTCAACTAAAAAATAATCTATTCTTGAGTATGTTTTATGTACTGGTGAGTAAAATGAATATTCCCGTCCAGTTGGATTTTCAATTCTCCAGACATCCTTAATATTAGTGGTATTAATAAATGAATTTAAAAATACACTTGATTGAGATTTTACTTTTTTTTGCCTTGATGATCTATCTAAGTATGAATCTAATGTATAATTGAAGTCTCCTCCAATTATTAATTTATATTGTGTAAATTCAGGAATTTTATTAAATGTTTTATTAAAAAACATAGGGTTATCAAAATCAGGCCCATATACATTAAGAAGAATCACCTTTTCTCCATTTAACTCTCCAACTAATATAATATATCTACCATCAATATCCGCTATTGTTGATGAATTCGTAAAAGGTATTCCTTTACGAATTAATATTGCAACTCCTCTGGACTTATGGGAAAAAGAGGAATGATATGATTCAGCGATCCACTTAGCTTTAAGTCTATGTTGAGATTCCTTTTTAAGGTGTGTTTCTTGAAGGAATATTATATCTGTTTTGATTGAATTTAGATGTGCCAAAACTTTACCTCTCTTAATTGGTTCATTGATTCCCTTGACATTACAACTACAAAATGTTATTCCCTGACCCCCTCTTGTCATATTAACATCTTGCATATTATTTCTAAGGTGGTCTATAACCGAGCAGAAGGTGCAACACATAAAACCTGACCCTGCTCCCGAACCTCAAATAGATGAATTTAAAATCATATACATCGCTCTTCCGAACACATCTCCTTGTATTAGTCTTGTTGTTCCATTCAAACATTAAGTTATAAAAATATTTAAAGTGAAAAAAGTGATAGAATTGGTTAATATAGGGTGAAATAAAAAAAACTACCAATACAATTAGTGTAGTTAGTGATAGCCACACTAACGTGGCTAGAATTCTAAAGACTTCCGTAGCCTTTGTAAAAAAAAAATTCCCAGCTCCGTGCCCGAAAAAAAAGAGATTATTTCTGACAATCAAATAACTTCTTTGGGAGTAGCAAACATATATATATACCCATACATACACACACACATACATACATATATACATATACATATATATATATATATACCCATATGCATACATACATAAGCACGTATCCCTGCAGAAAAGTCCGAAAACAGCATAAATTCACGACGTTATTATTCTCTACATATCATATTAATATCTTCGCTAAATCTATAAATTTGATTTTAAATTGAAAAATAAAGAGAAAAACCGTCAAACCTTATTATGACGTAGGCTGAATTACCTCTTGCATATCTTCCTATAGAATATAAGTATGTAACTCATTTCTACTTTAACCAGAGACTGTTAGTTATTAATCATTGTTATCAATCATACCCAGTATTAAATTTTTATGAGTAATATAAATGTTAATAATGTTAGTAGTAATATAGATATTTATTAAGTATTAGTAGTTACATATATAGTTAGATATGAATATACAAGTAGCAATAGTGATTAATAACAAAAGAAAAAAAGAAAAAGAAAACCACGGTTTTCTCCAATGTCCACCGTCCATTTCGGTTTTCGAATGTCCTTAAAGCTCTTAAAAGAACTTTAAAGGTCCTTTTAAATCTGGCGAAGTCCCGTTAATCATTGACTCCTGAGGAGTAATGTAAATTCTTCAGTCTGCCCAGGGAAAAATGGTAGAGCTAATTGACAGCTGTATCAAGCTAATGGAGGCACTAAGGATACATTCGGGTCATTATAATAGACCCATGCAGTTATCAGCAGAGATTGTTTCTGATTTGCAATGGTGGATTCACCATGTGTCCAGGAGTTATAGCAAGGTAATGCTTGACCAGCCTTCCATGATTTTGCAGATGAATGTCAGTGCACTCGGGTGGGGTGTCATGGATATGAGTTTCAGCTGTGGAGGCAGATGGACTGAGCAAGAGGCATCGCTTCCGCAGACATGGGCAATTAACTATTAAGAGCTTTTTATGGATAAGGCTTATTGCTCTAACAAAGGTAACCTGCATGTTCAGTTGCAGATTGACAATACTATGGCAGTGGCATACATATTAATCACATTGGTGGAATCAAGTCGGTATTTTGTGACAGATTGGCTAATCAAATTTGGGCCTGGTGCATTGAAAAATATATTTGGTTTTCAGCTATTTATCTACCAGGTAGATTCAACATAGTAGCCGACGCCAAGTCACGAAAGTTCCATGACAACACAGATTGGATGTTGAACCAGGAGGTGTTCAATAATATAGTACTTATATATGAATGCCAGATATCGATTTATTTTGCATCGAGGTTTAACCACCAGCTGCCTAAATATGTTTCATGGGAACCAGACCAGGGGGAAGTTGCAATTGATGCTTTCTCGCTACATTGGGGTGGTATGTTTTTATATATTTTCCCACCATTCTGCCTCATAGGACGGAGTCTGCAAAAAATAAAGCAGGATGCCGCTTCGGGGGTTCTTATAATACCTAATTGCCCGACTCAAGCATGGTTCCCTTTGATGTTACAGTTAGCGATCCAAACTCCTTTAGTGGTTCCCAAGCATAGGAATTTACTGGAGCATCCGCTAACACGGGATAGTCATCCATTATGTGATCGTATTGACTTGTTAATTTGCAGGTTTTAAGAAGGCCATACCTGGGGCGAGGACTGTCTGGGCGAACGGTGGACATGCTCACTGCAGCCTGGAGAAAGAGTACTCAAAAGCGGTATATTACTTACGTTAAAAAAAATGGGAGCAATATTGTGTACAAAATAATATTGACTATAGTACTGCAGGTATTGTGGATATTTTAGAGTTCCTGTCGACACTCTACGATGATGAGGGGCTCAGTTATAGCACCATTAATACAGCTTTACGTGCTTTGTCCTCGTATGGTTTTGATGGGGTCAGGAAAAGATCCTATTGGGTTTTCATCTTATCATAGCTCGATTGATGAAAGGAATTTCAACTCTGAAATTTCCTAAACCCAGGTATATGGCGATCTGGGATGTAAGTGTGGTCCTCAAGATGCTTCGATAGTGGGTTCCTGTCACGTCTCTGAATTGACAAAACTCACCATGAAGGTGGTAATGCTCATGGCATTGGTTCAGCATAGCGAGTGCAGATATTGCAAAAGCTTCAGCTAGACAGGATGGAAGTGGCTGAAGAGAATGTTCTGTTATGTATTTACGACCTGGTCAAACAGAGCGGGTCAGGTGCCACAGGTTTTAAAATTGTGTTTTCAGCATAACCTACTGATCCATGTTTATGTGTAAGGACACATTTATTACATTATATTGACGTAACAAGGACCTTAAGAAATGTGGAAACAGTTTTGTTTATCAGTTACAAGAAACCACACAAGAGAGTGTCAGAGCAGACTATCTCAAGGTGGTTAAAGCAAGTCTTGATTCAGGCAGGTATTAACACTGACGTGTATACATCGTATTCCACTAGTGCAGCAGCAAGGTCGGTGGCCAGGGTGATGGATGTCCCCATCGACCATATGCTTACAGGTCAAATGAATTGGTTTTTCAACAATTTTTACCATCGGCCGATTGCCGATGGGGGCTGTTTGCAAATTCAGTATTGAGTTCTGTTTAGTTTCCCCTGGGATAGAGGGGTTACTGTTTGTTTTGATTATTCAAATCAATTGTTACTGCATGATATTCAAATTTCATGTTTAACGCATTATTGATTGTTTCTCATCCGAAGTCAATCAATGCAGTGAGAAGCCTGGATTTGAATATGCGGCATAAAATCACAGAGCACTGAACTCTTCACACAATCACTCTCGTGACTCCGAAGTAAAATAGTAAGATTAAACGAGATTTTTTTTTTTTAATTAAAAAAAATATATATTTTAATTTTATTAGAAGTACAATTGTATACAATCATATTTTCATAATACATTTTATGTACAGCTTCTTATATATATTTTTTTATAATAAGGAAGAAAAAGAAAAATAAGTTAGATAATGAAGTATAGAAAAATGTGAGATATATAGTGTGTGGAAAAGAAAAATAGAAAGTGAAAGAAGAAAGTTAAAGAATAGAAAATAGGAAAAGAGAATAAAAGAAGAAAAGGGAAGAAAAAGAAAAAAAGTAAGGAGATCTTATTTATAATCTTGACCATCCCTCGCCCAGTCACGAGTTAGCTTTTACAATTGTGTTGCACCATATGATTCCAAAAAGACGACAAATGGAGACCAACTCATTGTGAAATGGTCAAATTTATCTCTTAGGAGGAATCGCATTTCCTCAAGATGTGCGGTGTCCAACATACTTGCAATCCACATTTTGAGCGTTGGTATTGGTGTATTTTTCCAATATTTAAGTATTAATTTTTTTGCTATTATTAAACCATAATTTAAAAATAATTTTTGAGATGGATTCAGTTTATTCACAGAATCATTCTCGTGACTCCGAAGTAAAATAGTAAGATTAAACGAGAACTTACCAGTTTGAAGTTTAGTCTTTATTTTATGAGGAGTTGCATTGGTGATTACGTGCCCACCATGCCCAACCCGCTCTCTCATAAAAGGTCATATGGCAGTTCTCATGTTGCTCATCTTACTATGTTACTTCAAATATTCTGTTATCTGTGATTTCATATCGCTGCTTTGAAGATTGACGCGCATGCGCCCTGACGGGTCTTCTTCACGTAATCACCAACGTAACTCCTCATGAAATAAAGATCAAACTTCAAACTGGTAAGTTCTCGTTTAATCTTACTATTAACCTGCAAACTGTACCCCTTTGGTGTGGGGGGGAACCGAAGATCTCAGGGAAAACACACACAAGTCACGAGAAAAAGGTACAAACTCCGTACAGACAAACACCCATATTCGGGATCGAACCTGGGTCTCTGGCGCTGTAAGGCAAGATGCTGGTGATCTCGGGCTTGTCTCAACAGCTTAGTCCTGTGATCTTCGAAGGAGGAGTTGTGGTGATCACAGGCTTCTTTCTTCAGTTCACATTTGCCTTAAGCAGTGCTGACAGTGCAAATTTCTCCCTGGCGACTCAACTTGGAGCTTGAAGAAGTGATGATAGCCGAATATCCTGGCGGCCAGTCTTTGCCAGTGTGTGTGTGCGTGTCTTTGAACTTGTCAGCATCCTGGAAAACCAAGCATTGTACCTGATACACTTTGATGCATAATGTGCAATCATCAGATATTTATTCCAAAACAGATTTCAAAATATCAATTGTTTATTTAGTACAAGACAATTCCAGGATAAAGTGTCAACAACTTAAAATAAAGGGTAACTTCTTCAGGATTGAAATTAGATATGTCTTCACTCAGAATCATTTTCAACGGTTGAAAAAAATGCTGTTAATTGCATTCGAGAAAGATCAACATATAATTGATTCTAAGAAGTTATAAACCATATCACAGTAAGAGAGGAAACTGCATTTAAAGTGCAGGTCAGGCATGATCTGCCTGAAAGGTCCAGACCCAAAATGGTGCCTGTCAATATTCAAGATTGCAGCTTCCAGCCAACAAGCAATGAAGACAGTGACTATCATGGGCTTCCCCCATACTGTCAGGAGCAGGCGAGCAGCACCATGTGGCCGCTGCAAAACCACGAATGAAAAAAATAATACGTTGTTGAAGATAATCAGCAAGACAGGCAGCATCTGTGGAGGGAGAAACTGGGTGAATGTTTCAGGTTAATATTCTTTCCTCAAAGCTGGGGAAAGTTGTCCGATGGAGACAGACAACAAGAAGGATGAGGGAGATGGTCTAAATGGCCTCCCAGATAATTATTGCTGTCAGTGATCCACTCCAGAGCCCACTCCTCACTGACACCGATTCCTGGGGGTTGTGATGGTCTGAGAAGAAGGAGCAGCAGCATCTTCCCCGTTCCCAGGCCCCGGAGAGGACCGGTTATTTATAGCCCCCGCTCTGCCCCGCCCCTCTCCCTCCCCCCGGGCCATTGGTGGCACAAACCGAGGGGCGGGGCCGAGCGCGGAGAGCGGCGCAGGCGCACTGCCCGAGAGAGCCGGGGAGGGGCGGGGCGCACACGCGTTGACGTTGACGTTGACTCAAGCCCCGCCCCCCGCCAACGGCCGGGTCTATAAATAGCGGGAGCGAGGACGAGGCTAACGGCGGTTGGAGGCGGGCGCGAGGTTGGTTTCAGTGACGTGGGGTTTAGTCGAGGCGAGTCGACGTCTGGTCGTGAGGAGCAGTTTGGTCGTGAGGTGTCGTCGAGGCGACGCTTCAGTGATCGAGGAGTTTAGTCGGGGTGTAGGTGAGGAGAAGTGGGTGTCTGAGCTCAGGAAGGGAGACCCTCAGGGGGAACTGCTGAAGGAGACGAGACCATGTGTGGGACACAGGCGGGGCTCAGAGGTGAGAGTCCAGGGAGCTTTGACATGGAGAGCGGGCAGAAGATGCCACATACATGTCCTCTCTCTCCGGGGCCTGGGAACGGGGAAGATGCTGCTGCTCCTTCTCAGACCATCACAGTCCCAGAGATTGGTGTCAGTGAGGAGTGGGTGAGTTCCCTGTGCTCTGGAGTGGATCACTGATATTAATATTGATCTGGGAGGTCAATCAGACCATCTCCCTCATCCTTCTAGTTCGTCTCCATCTGACAACTTTCCCCAGCTGCGAGGAAAGAATATTAACCTGAAACATTCACTCAGCTTCTACCTCCACAGCTGCTGTCTGGCCTGCTGAATATCTCTGACAATTTAATCATTTTTACAAAAGTGGTTTTGCAGCAGTTTACTTGTTGTAATCGATAATGTTTTGATCTTGCTGGAATGCAATTAAAAGCTGATTTATTTCAACCCTAGAAAAAAACCTTATTATATTCTGAGTGAAGAAATATCTCATTTCTATCCTGAAGAATTTACCCTTTAATTTTAAGTTGTCATTTTTTAAATCCTGGAATTGTCCTGTACTAATTTGCAGATACCGATTAATGACTATGATATAGTTGGGATCACGGAGACATGGCTCCTGGGTGACCAAGGCTGGGAGCTGAACATCCAGGGATATTCAATATTGAGGAGGGATAGACAGAAATGAAAAGGAGGTGGGGTAGCATTGCTGGTTAAAGAGGAGATTAACGCAATAGAAACGAAGGATCAGTAGGTTACCTAACAGTAATAGTGGAGTTGGGGATGGCATCAAACAGGAAATTAGAAATGCGTGCAACAAAGATAAAACAGTTATAATGGGTGACTTCAATCATATAGATTGGGTGAATCAAATTGACAGCGGTGCTGAGGAAGAGGATTTCTTGGAATGTATGCGGGAGAGTTTTTTAAACTAACATGTAGAGGAACCAATGAGAGAGCAGGCTATTCTAGTCTGGGTATTGATTAATGAGGAAGGGTTAGTTAGCAGTCTTGTTGTGCGTGGCCCCTTGGGCAAGAGTGACCATAATATGGTTGTGTTCTTCATTAGGATGGAGAGTGACATAATTAATTCAGAAACAAGGGTTCTGAACTTAAAGAAAGGTAACTTTGAGGGTATGAGACGTGAATTAGCCAAGATAGACTGGCAGTTGATTCTTAAAGGGTTGACGGTGGATATTCAATGGAAGGCATTTAAAGGCTGCATGGATGAACTACAACAATTGTTCATCCCAGTTTGGCAAAAGAATAAATCAGGGAAGGTAGTGCATCCGTTGATAACAAGGAAAATCAGGGATAGTATCAAAACAAAAGATGAAGCATACAAATTAGCCAGAAAAAGCAGCCTACCCGAGGACTGGGAGAAATTCAGAGTCCAGCGGAGGAGGACAAAGGGCTTAATTAGGAAAGGGAAATAGATTATGAAAGAAAACTGGCAGGGAACATAAAAACCGACTGCAAAAGTTTTTATAGATATGTGAAGAGAAAAAGATTAGTTAAAACAAATGTAGGTCCCTTGCAGTCAGAGACAGGTGAATTGATCATGTGGAACAAGGACATGGCAGACCAATTGAATAACTACTTTTGTTCTATCTTAACTAAGGAAGACTTAATTAATCTGCTGGATATAGCAGGGGACCGCGGGTCAAATGAGATGGAGGAACTGAGTGAAATCCAGGTTAGCCGGGAAGTGGTGTTATGTAAATTGAATGGATTAAAGGCCGATAAATCCCCAAGGCCAGATAGGCTGCATCCCAGAGTACTTAAGGAAGTAGCCCCAGAAATAGTGGATGCATTAGTGATAATTTTTCAAAACTCTTTAGATTCTGGAGTAGTTCCTGAGGATTGGAGGGTAGCTAATGTAACCCCACTTTCTAAAAAGGGAGAGAGAAAACGGGGAAATACAGACCAGTTAGTCTATCATCGGTAGTGGGGAAACTGCTAGAGTCAGTTATTAAAGATGGGATATCAGCACATGTGGAAAGTGGTGAAATCATTGGACAAAGTCAGCATGGATTTATGAAAGGTAAATCATGTCTGACGAACCTGATAGATTTTTTCGAGGGTGTAACTAGTAGAGTGGATAAGGGAGAACCAGTGGATGTGTTATATCTGGACTTTCAGAAGGCTTTCGACAAGGTACCACATAAGAGATTAGTATACAAACTTAAAGCACACGGTATTGGGGGTTCAGTATTGATGTGGATAGAGAACTGGATGGCAGACAGGAAGCAAAGAGTAGGAGTTAACGGGTCCTTTTCAGAATGGCAGGCAGTGACTAGTGGGGCAAGGCTCAGTGTTGGGACCCCAGCTATTTACAATATATATTAATAATTTAGACGAGGGAATTGAGTGCAACATCTCCAAGTTTGCGGATGACACGAAGCTGGGGGTCAATGTTAGCTGTGAGCTGTGAGGAGGATGCTAGGAGGCTGCAAGATGACTTGGATAGGCTGGGTGAGTGGGAAAATGCATGGCAGATGCAGGATAATGTGGATAAATGTGAGGTTATCCACTTTGGTGGCAAAAACGGGAAAGTAGACTATTACCTAAAAGGTGGCCGATTAGGAAAAGGGGAGATGCAACGAGACCTGGGTGTCATGGTACACCAGTCATTGAAAGCAGGCATGCAGTTGCAGCAGGCAGTGAAGAAAGCGAATGGTATGTTAGCATTCATAGCAAAATGATTTGAGTATAGGAGCAGCGAGGTTCTACTGCAGTTGTACAGGGTCTTGGTGAGACCACACCTGGAGTATTGCGTACAGTTTTGGTCTCCTAATCTGAGGAAGGACATTCTTGCCATAGAAGGAGTATAGAGAAGGTTCACCAGACTGATTCCTGGGATGTCAGGACTTTCATATGAAGAAAGACTGGATAGACTCGGCTTATACTCGCTAGAATTTAGAAGATTGAGGGGGGATCTTATAGAAACTTACAAAATCCTTAAGGGTTGGACAGGTTAGATGCAGGAAGATTGTTCCCGATGTTGGGGAAGTCCAGAACAAGGGGTCACGGTTTAAGGATAAAGGGGACATCTTTCAGGACTGAGATGAGAAAAACTATTTTTACACAGAGAGTGGTGAATCTCTGGAATTCTCTGCCACAGAATGTAGTTGAGGCCAGTTCATTGGCTATATTTAAGAGAGAGTTAGATGTGGCCTTTGTGGCTAAAGGGATCAGGGGGTATGGAGAGAAGGCAGGTACAGGATACTGAGTTGGATGATCAGCCATGATCATATTGAATGGCGGTGCAGGCTCGAAGGGCCGAATGGCCAACTCCTGCACCTATTTTCTATGTTTCTATGTTTCTATGTATTAAATAAAAAAGGATATTTTTAAATCTGTTTTTGAATTAATATCTGATGATTGCAGATTATGCACCAAAGTGTATCAGGTACAATGCTTGTTTTTCCAGGATGCTGACCATTTTGACGACATTGCTGGCTATTTTCCCAATGAAGAGTTTGAAGAAATAATTGACTTGGAGAAGCGCCGTTATAGGAACGTGAAGCTGAATTATGAAGCCATGCTTGCCATTGGTTTGTACAAAATATGATATACCTTTTTTGTCCTTTTCTCATGATGCACGCTGACATAAGTTTTTTTCCACATATGAAAACTAATATGTGCTTTCTGAGACCAGGACCTTGGTTAGATCCTTCCATTTCAAGTTCAAGGTGCATTTATTGTCACATACACCAATTGGTGCAGTGAAATTTGAATTACCAAACAGCCACACAAATAAAATGAAATGAACACAATACTAAAGAATTTAACATGAAGTGTCTGGGAAACAGTTTCCCCAATTTCCACCCCCCCCCCAACATCCCCCACATAAAACAGACTAAAATACTTCCAAAAAAGATACTTTTGGACAGACTAAAAATAACAAAAAGGGTGAAAGGACGGACAGCTGCTTGCGAGGCTGCCACACTCGATGGTATCACCACTCGGTCACTCCATGGGTTTACTTTGACAATATATCTGAGGATATTTAACATTCCTGTTCTTTGATAACAAAACTTCTATTGGCTTCTTCTTGAACACTCACAGCCATGAATCCCTGGTGATCTCGTTCTCTGAAATCAATTCATTGAAATGCACTGTTATTTATCTCCATAATGCACTGGAGTTTTTTTGTGGTAAGACTTCTATAACAACATATCCCAAACCTGTGGCCTCTACACCATAAAGATTGAGTGCAATGGGTGCATGGAAGCACAACATTCTCCGCGTTCTGCTCCATGTCACACAGGGGGGCAATATGGAAAGAACAGGAAATGCCCGCTCTGCCTGTGATGCCCTCATTTAGATCAATAAACAAATGTCAGAAAGATAATGTTTAGAATTAAATGTTGCTGTATCTGTTCCTGCCCACATTTGTATGTGCACACACACTGGTCATTGGAAAATTGGAAAGCTCCCAAGACATAAACTCCTGCCTGAGATATTAATGCCTTGTGAAGTCAAGGTGTGTCAACCTGTAAGATTTGTATTGCCACTTTTGATGAAATGAGCACACCCAGCAGACTTGAGATTAGTCGCAGATTATTGGCAGCAGGATATGTACAGTTTTGCTTCTAATTACTATTTCCTCCTGGTGAGGTTCCTTACCAACATTCAAAAATTCCCATCAGTGATCTCAAATTGGTCTAACTTTACAACCAATACCAAAGCTTCATGTCATTCAGATGGTGACCATGGATAATACAAACCCATAGACATCGGGGCCCAGTTATGCTTTTTAATGTTGCAACTAGTCACAGTCCTGAAATCAGAAATTGGACAGAGATCAATATTCGCATTGATGAAGAGGAGGATTGCCCTGGTTTTTCATTATTCAATCCATTTACCCAACCATGGCACAAAGTGTCACTGTCAGTACAGGCAGCAATAATGAGCCATTATTATCTAAATTGTGTCAAGTTGGGAAAAGGAGAAGTACAACGAGATCTGGGGGGTCCTTGTTCATGATTCAATGAAAGTAAACATTCTGCTACAGCAGGCAGGGAATAAAGCGAATTATATGTTGACCGTCATAACAAGAGGAGGAGTATAGAACTAAAGAGGTCCTTCTGCAGCTGTACAGAGGCCTAGTGAGATCACACCTGGAGCATTGCGTGCAGTTTTGGTCTCCAAATTTGAGGAAGGACATTCTTGCTATTGAGAGAGTGCAGTGTAGGTTCACAAGATTAATTCCAGGGATGGCGGGACTCGTATGCTGAGAGAATGGAGCGGCTGGACTTGAATACACTGGAATTTAGAAGGATGAGGGGGAATCTTATTGAAACATAAGATTATTAAGGGTTTTGACACGCTAGAGGCAGGAAACCTGTTCCAGATGTTGGGGGAGTCCAGAACCAGGGTCACAGTTTAAAAATAAGGGGTAATCCATTTAGAACGGAGATAGGGAAACACTTTTTCACACAGACAATTATGAGTCTGTGGAATTCTCTGCCTCGGAGGGCGGTGGAAGCGGTTTCTCTGGAAACTTTCAAGAAAGAGCTAGCTAGGGCTCTTGCAGATAGCGGAATCAGGGGATATGGGGAGAAGGCAGGAACGGGGTACTGATTGTGGACCATCAGCCATGATCATAATGAATGGCGGTGCAGGCTTGAAGGTCCGTATGGCCTACTCCTGCACCTATTGTCTATTGTCTATTACTTTAAACCTGGAGGAATGGAAAGAAGGATTCTGATCTATTTCACTTACCACAGGGATGAGTGAAACTGAAAGATTGGTCATTGCGATTTCTGACCTGGAAATATACACATACTCATCCATCATATTCTTCATGCTGGTCGATTTTTCTTTAAATCTGTAAAATAATTTTAAGATTGTTTGCTATCTTTGTCAAGTAGACATGATCAATTGAATAATAGCATGACTACTCTGAAGGAAATATTTATAATGATAACATTGCTAAGTGATGTATCCACAGATATTTTGCACGGGTAAATTTAATGAAGTTCGCCATAACAGATTAAGACAATCTTTTATTTTTCACAGGATTGAATGTACCAAAGCCAGAATTCATGACAAATTGGAGCAGAAGGCATCAAACCCAAGTATGCGAATCTAGCTATTCAGATGAGGATTGGACACCTAAACTTCTGACAAAAAATCCAAAACGTGATTTAAATTTGTTTGAAATATATAATTGTTTTTCAAATATAATTGATTCAAATCAATTTGGCCATTAGCCTATGGAATCTGTTGCAAGAGAGATTTTATACTTATCTTTGGAGTGGTGGGTTACTTGGTAAATTTAATAATTTTTCCCAATGTGTTATTCATGAAGTCCAAATTAACTTTTCCTAATTTTTCCTTTTGTGATATGCTGCTTCCATTTTAAACTCAAATACATTAATATATCCAGAATTGCCGAACAGATATACAGTCTGTAATTTTCCAAAGCAGCACTGACGTGGCACTTTTTTTCCCTTTTTTAGGAGTCAGAATCTTTAGGCCTCCTTTTAAGAATGAAAATGGCAAGAATACCGTAAGAAAGCTTGTCATAAATGAAAGAACAGAAATTATTCCCCGGATAAAGGACGTGAGAATACGCTTTTATAAATTAACAGTGGCTCTACATTAGCATTATATTTTCTACAAGATAGAAGTAACTGCTTTTAAGATAAATCTTCATCACTGCTGTTGGAGTCAGGAGCTAATGTGGCACCTTCACGCCCACGTTGGTTCTGCATGCAGCCTATCACCGCTGGCGACTCGCCAGCAGCCTCACGAAAATGTCCAGCCACAAGAGCTCAATAACAACTCCAAGGTCAGAGGCACTAATTGGCCTTATCTACACACTGGTTATGATTGGTGAGAATGTATGTAAAAGGGGCTTCTGGAATAAACGTGACACGTGGTGTCTGGCTCAGCTAAGTATCGGTTGTTCTTTGCATTCTGTCCTGGGATTCAATGGATCCTACACTAACATTCACAAATATATTTTTATTGTTGAAAGAGATCAATTGTTCCCACATTTTCCTACATTTGCTGACAATATCAAACTTCCTTTTAGAGTATGAAAGGTGAGAGATCACTGAAATATTGCACACTAGGCAATGACTGCTTTTATTAGTAATTTAGTTGTATTCCAGTTAATAATACGATGGAGGAACTTATCATAATCATACTTTATTAGCCAAGTATGTTTTGCAACATACGAGGAATTTCATTTGCCATACAGTCATAGCAGTAAAAAGCAACAGAACACACAAAATACATTTAAATATAAACACCCATCACAGTGACTCCTCCAGATTCCTCACTGTGATGGAAGACGAAAAAATGTTCAATCTCTTCCCTTCTTTGTTCTCTCGCCGTCGGGGGCCACGAGCCTTCCGTTGATGGGGCTATCTTGGCTCCCGTAGCCAGTGGTCGGGCCCTCCGCATCGGGGCAATCAAGCCCCTGCATTGGGGGGGGGGGGATCTCAGCTCCCCCGCGCTGGGTGATCTGACCCCGGGTCGGGGCTGGTCGAAACCTTCTGCGACTGGAGCTTCCCAACATACCTCTACCCGAGACTTTGAGCTCCTCGATGGTGAAATCTGCAGGCTGCATTTGGAGCATCGATCCCAGGCAAGGGATTGGCTCCGATGGCAAGTCAATCACCCCGTGGTGGGGCTCAAAGTCAGTCCCGAGCAAGGCCTCCTGCTCCATGGTGTTAGGCCGCAGAGTGACCGGACATATGATCCGGAAAACAATCGCATCTCCGGCAAGGTAGGAGATTGACAAAATGTTTCCCACCCCCACCACCACCCCTCGCCCACACCCCACCTAAAACAAACCAGAGAATATTAACACATACTTTTAAAACTCACTAAAAATAACAAAAAAAAGAAAAGACAGACAGACTGTTGGTGAGGCTACTATCGTACGGCGCCCCTGGTGGAAATAATCAAGAAGTAGAAACAATTTATTTGTGTCCTTATGAATAAATTTGCACCAAATTGTCTCATTACAGGTCATAAAATATTTGGGAGGAGCCACTCAGGAAATGAAGTAAGACACAGTGTTGGTTAAAAGAATCAAAAGAGCAACAGGTAATTCTGTTTGTAAAAGTGAAACTCAAAACGAGTGACTCCTGTACATTACAGTAAATAATTGATATGAGATAATGACCTTCTGACTGCCACCATGTCAATTAAATTCAATTCATAGAATATGTTGCATATTATGTAAGTAACTTCCAAATTTTACAGTTTAACCACATATCTGAAACGTAATTAGGTTATTTTTGGCTTTCTTTCTAAGAAATAAGGAGAGGATAATTTACACAGAATAAAGGGAGCTCCGTGATGACGATTACCTTTGTATGTCCAAAGTAACCAATCTATTTCTTCAGAGCAACCATATTTCATTGGGAGCATTGTAGTGATGGCACGGTGCATGGTAGCCAAGGCAATGGTGGAACAATCCAATTCAAGAACACTGAATTGTGTTTGCTCATGAACAAATTTTTCTTTTAACATTAATCAATAACGCCAATTCCATTTTAGTTTGTGAAGCCTGCGAGGCATTTTTAATTGAAGAATGCCCTGTGCATGACCCACCAGCCTTTATGAAGGACTTTGTCGTTAATTCCAATCACTCAGAGAGAGCACTCTTCCAGAGGGTCTCAGTATTGCCCCGTCCAAAATTCGTAAAGCTGGTCTTGACGTCTGGAATGAAGGGAATGGGTCTTCTCAGGGGCATTCACTTTGGATCCTATGAAGGAGAGGTTTCAAGTGAAGAAGAAACTGCTGTCAGTGGATATTCATGGGTAGTAAGTGACTACAATAGTTAATAATGGAAAATGCTCAACAGGTTTGACAACATTTCTTGATGAAAGATTATCATCCTGAAATGTGAGCTGTGTTTTGTCCCACAGAGATGCTGTCTGACTTGTTGGGTATCTCCTGAATTCTCCGTTTTAATTACAATTTTTTGGTAGCTGAATTATTTTACATTTTAAAGATTGTAATCAAGTTTCTTACTAATAAGGACACAGTTCAAAGCTAACTGAAAATATTTTCTGTTAGATTCTTAATTACATGTTTCCAATTGCATTTGGTTGTCAATGTGAATAAAGACTGAAGCCTCTGTGCTCTTTGTCCCTCTCTTCTGTTCCAGTGATTCTCGCTTCACTGCTCAGACTGGCAATCCACTCCCTCACCCAATCTCTGAGCTAAATCAGTGCTCCATCTCCTTCCCGCTCTGCTGCCCCGCTTTCACCCTGATGTCTGACGTCATTGTTTGAGAATGCATTGAATATTTCTGACCAGTAAGAAATCATTAGAGAATTAAAGGACCTATTACAACCCGACAAAGCTCCTTGAAATTGAACAAAATATTAATTATATTATTTAGTTGCCATTTGATTTCATTCGCAGGAATTTTGGAGTTCTTTGATATAAAAGTGTAATTAAGTAAAATAGGTTAAGTGGTAGTTAGTTGAAGGCATAATACTGCAAACTGTGTAAGCCTCACGTTTATTTTCTTTATCAATGTGTTTTTTTTAACCAAATATCTTTTTATAGATCAGTAAGGCAAACAATGACACTGAATACATTGATGCAAAGGATGAATCTAAATCGAACTGGATGAGGTAAGGAAAGACCAATGCTGATCATAATAATAAGCAATAACTGGGTTATTTAAAAAAGGGGACACAAGATGCTGGAATCTAGGTCTAAAAGCAAATTTTAGGAGGAACTAGGTCTAGGTATCCAGTATGTAGCTCAGTCTAGCTAGCTACCTAGCTATCCGGTATGTAGCACAGTCTAGCTAGCTACCGAGCTGTCCAAGTATGCATTTCAGTCCAACTAGCTTCCTTGGAATCCAATATTTAACCATCTAGCTAGCTACCAAGCTATCCAGGTATGTAGCTCCAGTCGAGGTCTCTATATAGCTATCCAGTATGTGGCTCAGACCAGCTAGCTGTCTAGCTATCCAGTATGTTGCTCAGACTAGCTATCTGTCTATTTATCCATTATGTAGCCATCTCACTAGCTACGTAGCTGTCCAGTATGTAGCTCAGGCTAGCTATCTACCGAGCTATACAAGTATGTATTTCAGTCCAGCTAGCTTCCTCGCAATCCAATATTTAGCCATCTAGCTAGCTACCAAGCTATCCAGATATGCAGCGCTAATCGAGGTCGCTATATAACTATCCAGTATGTTGCTCAGGCTAGCTAGCTATCTAGTTATCCAGTGTGTTGATCAGTCTAGCTAGCTATCTAGTTTATCCAGTATGTTGCTCAGACCAGCTAGCTATCTATCTATCCATTATGTAGCCATCTCACTAGCTACGAAGCTATCCAGTATGTAGCTCAGTCTATGTAGCTATCTAGCTATCCGGGTATGTAGCTCAGTCTAGCGAGCTATCTAACTATCCAGTATGTGGCTCAGTCCAGCTTGCTGTCTAGCTATCCAGTATGTTGCCCAGACCAGCTAACCATCTCACTAACCACGTAGCTATCCAGTATGTAGCTCAGTCTAGATAGCTATCTAGCTATCCGTGTATGTAGCTCAGTCTAGCTCACTACCTAGCTATCCAGGTATGTTGTCCAATTTGCTAGCAACCAAGCTTTCCAGTGTAGAGTTAACTAGCTAGATACCTAGCTATCCAATATGTAGCTATCTCGCTTGCTCCCTAGCTGTCCAGTATGTAGCCCCGTCTCGCTAGCAACTAAATAAGCATAAAACTTAAAACTTCCAATGTATAGTAAGAAGATACAGGGCTTTATAATTCGCAACTAAACCGTGAAGGAATATGATAGGAGGAATACAATGTGGCTGGGTAATGGAAACCTGTAATCAGTATTTAATACAAGCTTTGTACTTAGGGTTAGGCCGACCAACCCGTCCCACACGCGGTACAGGCCCTCTGCTGGAGGGGCGGGTGATATCATATCAGCAGCGGTTCAACAGTCTTTGTGGGAGACTTCACGGGTGACATCACCGGCTATCTAATAGGTGCCAGTGGCAGTCGGGGGAGGCCCGTCACCCGCGTCCCCACCTCCACTCTCCCCTCCTCTGCTCTCCTCTCCCTTCCCTCTCATCCCCTCTTCCCTCCTCTCATCCCCACCTCTCCTCTCCTCCCCCTTCCCTCTCCCCCCATCATCTTCCCACATCTCCTCCTCTCCTCTCCTCTCACTTCTCCTCAAATCCATCACCAAAGATAATTATAATAAGGTGGATATGAAAGACCGTCTACTCTCCTCCCATCCCCCTCCCTCTCCTCTCCTCACCTCTCGCCTCTCCTCACCTCCTCACCTCTCCTGACTTCCTCTCACCTCTCCTCACCTCCTCTCCACTCCTACCACCTCTTCTCTCATCTCTTTCCCTCCCCTCTCCTTCCCCTCAACTCTCACCTCCAATCCACTCCCCCCTGCTCTCATCTTTTCTATCCAATGCGCTCCTTCCTCTACTCTCCTCTACTCCCCTTTCCTCTCTTCTCCCCTGCTCAAATGCAGCAACTAGGATAATTATAACATGGTGGTGAGATTGTCGCCTTTCTTCTCCTCTCCTTTCTTTCCCTCTCCTCCCCTCGCCCCTCTGCTCTTCTCGCCCCTCTGCTCTTCTCTCTCCGCTCTCTCCTTCGCACTTCTCTCCTCCCCTCCCCTTTCCAACCCTCCTCTCTTCTCCTCTCCCCTCCTCCCCTCCCATCGCCCCCCCCTTCTTCTCTCTCCTCTCCTCCCTCTCTACTTTCCCCTCTCTCTCCCTCTCTCCCTCCCCTCGCCTCCTGACGTCCTCTCCTCTACCTTCCTCTCCTCCACTCTCCTCTCCTCAGCTCCACTATCCCCACTCTCCCCACACCTCATCTAATCCAATTTCCTCTCATCCCCTCTCCTCTCTTCCACTCTCCTCTCTTCCACTCTCCCCTCCTCTCCTCCCCTCCACTCTCCTCTCATCTCCTTCTCTCCCTCCTCTCCTCTCTCTTCCGCTCCCTATCCCTCTCGTCTCTCTCGTCCCCTCCCCTCTCCCGCCATCTCCTCTCATCTACCCTCCTCCTCCCCTATCCTCCCATCCCTTCCTCCCTGCCCTCTTCTCTCCCCCCTCTTCTCTTCTCCACTATCTCCCCTCCTGCCCTCCTCTCCCCTCTTCGCCACTCTCCTCTTCCATCCTCTCTTCTCATCCTCTCCTCTCCTCTCCTCTCCTCTCCTTCCCCCTGCTCTCCCCATTTTCTTCTCCTCCTCTCTCCGCTCCTCTCCCCCTCTCATCTCATCTATTTCCCTCCGCTCCCTCCACCCCTCTCTCACCTCTCCACTCCTATGTTCTCCCCTCCTATCCTCTTATCTCCACTCCTATCCTTCCCATCCCTCTCATCTACTCCCCTCCTCTCCTCCCCTCAAATACAGCTACAAAGATAACTAATGATGTGGAGGGGAGAGATTGTCGCCTTTCTCTTCTCTCCTCTCTTTCCCTCCACTCCTCACCCTCATCTCCTCACGCCTCATCTTCCCTCATCTACTCCTCTTCTCCCCCTCACACTCCTATCCTATCCTCCCCTCTCATCCCCTCCTCCTTTCCCCTCCAGTCTCCTCCACTCCTCCCCTCTTCCCTCATCTCCTCCCGTCTGCTCTCCTCCACTCTTCTCTCCTCTCTTACCTCTCCCCTCCTCTCGTCCACTCCACTCTCCTCTCGTCTCCTCCCCACTCCCATCCTCACCCTCTCCTATCCTCTCTTTTATTTTCCTCTCCTCTCTCCCCTCCCCGTTCCTCCCCTCCTCTCCACACCTGTCCTCTTATCTCCTCACTTCCACTCTCACTTACTTTCCGCTCCTCTCCCCTCCCATCTCCCCTCATCTCTTATTCTCTCTCCTCTCCTCTCCTCCCTCCTCTCTTCTCCTCTTGCTACTCCCCGCCCCTTCTCTCCCTTCTCCTTTTCTTTCCTCTCCTCTCCCCCTCCGCCCCTCTCCTCCCCTCCCATCCTCTCTTCTCCTCACATTTACTTTCATCCCCTCTCTTCCCTCCTTCCCTCTCCTCCACTCCTCCCTCCCCTCTCCTCCTCTCCCCTCCCCCTATCCTCAACTCTGTCCTCCTATCACATCCCTTCTCCTCTCCCCTCGCATCCCTCCTCTCCTCTCCTCCCCTCATCACTCCACCCCTCTACCCTCCTCCCACTTCTCCCACTCCCCTCCTCTCATCCCATCACCCCCTCTCCTCTCCTCCACTCCCCACCCCTCCCTCCTCTCATCTCCTGCATTCTTCTCCTCTTCTCCCCTCTCTCCTTTCACCCCTCTCCCTCACCTCTCCAAACTATGAACTCCTTGGGTTGCTCTCAAGACTTTGAGCCTTGTTTTTTTATTCCACTGTATTGTTTCTGATTAGTAGTGCAACTCCTCTACGCCTTTTGCCTCCCTCTCCAACACTCCCTCTCTAAAAGATTTTTCATCAAAAACACATTTTATTTTTCGATATCCCTCTTTCACAATAAGTATATAATGAACCCAAACGTATAGAATTACAACAGAAAAAAAAATGTTGTTTGTTCAATCCAAATCCTCTAGAAAATGTTCTATGGTTATTGACTAATTGACTATTGAACATTTTCTTTGATGGTTATTGACTAATTGATTATTGTGATGAAATGTGTTGCTATGCTCATGTGGTTACCAAGAGCCAACAAGCAACCAGTGATGGATAAAATGTGAACATTTTCATTGTCCTTATTAACCAATTACTGCACTTGGATGAACATGGATACACTAAGGTTCACATCTAGAGTGACAGAAGTAAAGAGAGAAATTGATATTAAAATTAATGATTCCTTCATAGGATTTTTGTAACTAAAATAACTAAGCTGAACATAATTCCAAGACCAACTCTTATCTGCCTGTACATAATCCATATCCCTCCATTCCCTGTATATTCATGCGCCTATCTAAACGTTCTTAAATGCCACTATTATATTTTCTTCCGCCACAAACTCTGGCAGTGTGTTCCAGGTCCTCTCCAATCTCAAGTTTTGAAAAACCTGCTCTGCACATCTCCTTTAAACTTTGCCCATCTGACCTTATATCTAAGTTCTCTAGAAAATTGATATTTAGGGAAAAAAGGATTTGACTGGCATCCCAACAACCACCAGGCTATTGAACACAATGACTTTGCTATTGAGGGAGTGCAGCGCAGGTTCACAAGGTTAATTCCCGGGATGGAGGGACTGTCACATGCTGAGAGAATGGAGCAGCTGTGCTTGTGTACTCTGGAATTTAAAGGATGGGAGGGTATTTTATTGAAACATCTTAGATTATTAAGAGTTTGGAGATGCGAGAGGCAGGAAATATGTTCCCGATGTTGGGGGATTCCAGAAACAGGGGCTACAGTTTAGGAATAAAGGGTAAGCCATTAGAACGGATATGAGGAAACACTTTTTCACGCAGAGAGTTGTGAGTGTGGAATTCTCAGCCTCAGTGGGCGGTGGAGGCCGATTCCCTAGATACTTTCAAGGGAGAGCTAGATAGGGCTCTTAAAGATAGTGGAATCAAGGGATATGGGGAGAAGCCAGGAATGGGGTACTGATTGTGGATGATCAGCCGTGATCACATTGAATGGCGGTGCTGGCTCTAAGGGCCGAATGGCCGACTCCTACACATATTGTCTCCATCCTACCTTCTCTTCTCCCTTCCTTTCCACCCCTCTCCTCCACTCTCCTCCACTCTCCTCCACTATCCTCCACTCTCCTCCACTCTCCTCCCTTCTCCACCCCTCACCTCCCCTCTCCACCCCTCTCCTACCCTCTCCTCCCCTCTCCTCTCCCATCACCTCACCTGTCCTCTCCTACCATCTCCTCCCCTCTCTCCTAACCTCCCTTCTCCTCTCCTCTCCCCCCTCCCCCTCTCCTCCGGTCTCCTCTCCATTACTCTCCCCTCCTCTGCCTCCCTCATCTCCCTCTCCTCTCGCCCCAGCCCCTCGCTTTTCTCGCTCCTGCTCTCCTATACTGTCCTCTCTGCTCTCCCCCTCCTCATCCCCTCTTCTCTCCTCCCACATCTCCTCTCCTCCCTTCTCCTCTCCTTTCCCCTCCCCTCTCCTCCTCTCCTCTCCTCTCCTCTGCCCCCCTTTCTTCCCCCCCTCTCCACCTCTCCACCTCTCTCTTCTTCACCTCTCTCCCTCCTCACCTCTGCTCACCTCCCCTCTCTACACCTCCTCTCCTCCTCCACCCCTCTCCACACCTCCTCTCCTCTCCCCTCCTCTCCTATACTCCCCTCTCATCTT